>PVLA01001071.1:60796-339252 GCA_004027455.1 Hydrochoerus hydrochaeris
AACAAGAGACATCATAGTGACTACTGTAGATCACCTAGTGTTGTGTTTTTGTATGTTCTTTTCATTTTGTGTTTCTCTAGGAATTTGTATTGCTGACTTGTTTTGATTTGTTTCTCCCTCTAATACAGAAAGGCTAGGTATATGTGTAGAGACTTATACATGTGTAGAACTTCTAAGTAGTTTACGAGAATGGATTATAGTTATTGTAAAGAAAAAGAGTATTCTAAAGGATATAACTGCATGTATGTTTGAGTGTGTGGAATTAATAACCATGTTGCTAAAGTTTTAGTTGGATGGATGAGCAAAACTGACTGCAGTCTCACTGTTTGGATGTCCACTTTGTGGACTTTACTTTTGTAATTGAACAACTGCATCTAAGAGGAAAGTATGTAATTATCAACTAGTGATTTTTTACTGGTTACTATTTTGTTTTTGTTGTTGTTGTTATTTTGTTTTGTTTTTGAGATTTTGTAATGTTTCTACTCTCTTTCTGTTTCAAAATTTTTTCTTTAAATAATAAAATTTTAAAAAAGCAAGAGGAGGAAAAGAAAATGCTCTAAGAGAGATAACTGTATGTATACTTAAGTGTGTAGGATTTATAACCATGTTATTAAGTTTTTGTTGGATTGGTAAACAGAACTGTTTGCAGACTTACTGTTTGAATGTCCACTTTGTATGCTTTTATTTTGTAACTTGAACAACTATATCCAAGAAGACAATCTGTAGTGTATCAAATAGTGATTTCCTACTGTTTATTTTTTTTTTTGAAATTCTGTATTGTTTCTACCCTTTTTTCTGTTTTGCTTCCCCCTTCTTTAAATAAAATTTAAAAAATAAATAAATAAATATGTTTACCATTTTTTCTCTTATGCAACCTAAATGAAAAATATATTCATTTTTTTCTCTTATGCAACTTTTCTTCACCACTCAAACTTTGTGCCTTATGCTGCTTATTTTGTTGGGCTAAATTACCTATGAGGTTGTATGATGTTATGCTATATCTAAACACTTTTCAAATATAGTAATTTGAAATTGTAGTTATTGAAAGAATGTAAAAGTAAAGGAGTGTTAATGTAGAACTGAAGGAGTGTTAGCTATATTGAATGCTAAGTAGTTGTTTTTCTTCATGCCTTTGCCTTTTCATTTGATGTAACTAATAATACCTCAGATCTTCCTTTCTCCCACAAGATTAGGTCATACACTTTTACTTTCCAAAGCAGTGAGAGTGGCATTTTGTAACATAGTAATCAGCATTCTTGTTTTTTTGTAATTCTGGAGATTGAACCCAGGACATTATGTCTTCAAGATAAGCGCTTATCACTGAACTACATACATGACCTTGAGACAAGGGAGGTTTCACTATGTTGCCCAGGCTGGCCTTGAACATGTGATCTGTTTGCCCCAGCCTCCCAAGTAGCTGGCAATAGAGATGCGCACCACCATGCCTGGCAGTAATTTATTCGGTAGCACATTAAATTAGGTAATTTTTTCTTATTTTAGCTTTGTCTTTGAGTCTTGAAATCCCAGTGTTGTTCAGTTAAAGGTTTGAGGTGAGAAAAGTTGAGGACTCTACTAATGCAACTTGAGTCACAACCGACACAAATCTCCAAGTAGACATCATAGCCAGAAAGAACACCAACATGTCTTTTCACCCTATAGGTCAAAGATATTTAAAGGGTAAAAATTAGAAAATAATGTTGAAACTAAAAAGCAATACCATGCAAATCCAGAATAGGTTGACTAGAGATGCATATCTGGGTGGGATTCGACTCAGGAATACTATGTGAATCATTTTGAGTTTAGAATGATTGTAAAGAAAATAGAGTGCTGTTTTTCACTGATAAAAACTACTTTGCCACCTCCAGAAAGCCTCAGCTGAGATAACAGAGGGAGATGCATTTACTCTTTCAATCACGCTCCATTTCCCTAACACAAAGTGATTTCAATCGCTCATATCAGAGTGAAAGGCCACTTTAAAAGACCCAGGTAAAGAGCGTGACATCATCATCTTGTCCCGCGTTCAGTTTCATAGAGAAGGGGCAGAATCCTCAAAAGCACGCAGAGGGAATTAAACTCTCTCGTCAGCACTCACAGAGCTGAGTGTAACATGATTCTCTTCTGAACTAGCATATGGTATGCTCCCTTAAAAAGAAAATTCTATACTTTAATCCTTCTAAAGGCATCATTCTCATCCTTCATTTGTATTCAGTTTTTGGTCAAGTGCAGTAAAGACCATTGCATTGCTGAATATGCCTTGAATTTTGAAATTGTGTCAAGGCAGAGAGGAGTAAGAAATGCTTCAACTGTGAAGCCTTTAACAGAACATGTATCATTCACTTTCCCCCCTAATCCTCGACAGACTTCTATTATCTTCTAATAATAATAAGAGAGACTTGAGGCACTCGATTTAATCACTGTAATTTCCTAAGAAATAAAGACTGTTTCTTGAAAATTATTCCAATTACATTTTTGAACATGAATTAAAAACTGTTAAAATTACTGCTTTCAATAATATATTAACCTCCCCAAGGGTTATTAGTGATGCTCCTAATCTCCTTAAAGCAAAGAATGATATCAGTGCCAATTTTTTTATGCAATACAAATTCAACTTTGAGACACAATTATTTTCAAACCTTTGCTCAAGTTCAACCCACCTCAGGTTTAATGTAACCCTTTTAAAATACAGCCTGAAAAACAATTTCTCTGCTTAAGACCTAAAACAGGCCCAAGTCCATTTTATTATAACCACTCAAAAGTAAGTAGAAAGTAAAAGTAGATAAAAACTAAAGTAGTGAGAAGGAATCTCACAAAAGCAGTAGGGAAGAAGGAATTGCTACCCTGGTTGTAATTTTTGCAAGCGTTTACTAAATACTAACATGTATTAATCATTTTATTTTCAAAGCAACCTGAGGACATTGTTGCTGACTTTATTTTCATCTTTCATATGCAGACTGTTGCCCTATTCCCTGGAATCTAGCTGACTTTGTCTGCTGTGTTCAGCTGCCACTCCAGTGCTCAGGGGCACTGGCTGGCCTGTCCCCTCTTCCTGGAGACACCCGCCCACACACACACACACACATGCACTCCTACAACTCTTTCTGATCATTACCTGGGCAAGGACTTTCCACGATGACACATACTTTCCTATGAGCATAGGTTGGGGAACAGAAAGCAGAGGGGAGTCTGGGCTAATGAGCAGCAGCCCCTACCTCCTCCTACGGTTTTGGGTTTCCTTGCTCACTTCAGCTCCGCTTTGGCCAGGGGCCCCTTGACTCTGCCTCCCACCCGGACTTCAGTCCATCAGCCACACCTGTTATGTCTAAACCGCAACTGCAGAAAGTTTAGTCCCTCTTCCCCAGGGATGTTGGAGCACTTGCAGTGTACTTTGTCACACTTCTGAGTCTCTGAACTTTTTGAAATAGACCCGCATTTCACCAAATGCTCTTTGCTGGCTAGAAGGTGACTCTGTAGCATGTACACACATACATTTGGCAGTTGGCTGACTGCAGCCCAGCTTGGCAGGTTGTTACAGACTCTCTTCTATGACATTGTTCAAAATATACGTTCTAAATCATTAGTTATGTGAAAGAATCAAAATTCATGACTCTCAAACTTTGCAATATTCCGAGTCTTGATTACTGTGAATTCTATGTATATATTGGAGGAGAATAAAGCAAAGCACAGAGAGAAAGGAACTAAGAGAGAAAAAATGGGTGAGAAAGTTCCAAACCTTTTATTAACCAGAGTAAAGTAGCATGAAGACCAGATTATAAGAGGGAGGTGATGGAAACTCCCCCAAAATGAGGACATAAAGAAAGCAAGAGAGAGCTGAAAAAAGAAGTCACTTATCAGTTTTGCTATTTTCTGCTTTTCCCTCACATCTCACAACCACCTTAGTTTACCCGAAAGCTGTAGCACACATTCTAAAGTCTCCCAGGGTAGAAACTCTTCTGTGTCAATGTTTGACACCTAAAAAATTTTCCCTATAAAACTTCATCAAAATAGCACATAAGATGCTATGCAAATAAATACCACATGCCAGCATCAAAGGCTTATGGTACAAGTGAAAGAACAGTATTAGGTGAAAGGCTGAAAAGGCCCTAGCAATGGTAAAGAGAAAGGACAGATGGGAGCAGACCCTAAATGTTTGTTATACGCAATGGTGCTCCCTGCTCTTCCTTCTGGCCCAAGATTATTGGATTTGCAGTTGTTTGGTCCTTTGCGTATAGAACAAGCTTGACCTGCCACTCCTCCCACAAGTATATTTTAAAACCAAGAGTGATGCACACACTTAACAATTTTTGTATATCATCAAACAAGACGTATTCAGTACTTATGCATACCAGGTCCGACTCTTAACATTGGCCCTGCCAATCACTGCAGCATGTATCCCACTTGAGAAAACTAAACTGTGTTGATATTTACAAATATATATTTGCATTGGTATAAACTTTAAAATGAGAGAAAAAAAGGAATAAAGCAAAAATCAGCCCTCATCCACAGGTGCCCCCTTTTAACTCTTACTGTATAGTCCCTCATCCATTTTATTCTGTTCATTTTGAAAATGTGTAACACAATGAAAGGTGTTTATGTAACACAGTTTCGTGTCTGCAAGGACTAAGCTCAGAGCTTTGCATGGATGAAGATTATAGCTAATGTCTGAGCTGCTTGACAAGTCACATTTAGATCCTTTCATCCCAGCAGAGTCCCTGACATTCTGCTAACTTTATCGGGCATGCATGGGGCTTTTGGGCAGCAACATAATGAGCAGTAAGTCTCTGAAAAGCATTCCTCCCTTACCTCAGTTATTAAGCAAGAGGACCTAGGGTGCAAAATAATGTGAAAGTGCACATATAGATTTTTCAGGCCTCAAAAACCAGAACATAAAACCAGAAGTGCTTTTGAGAACAAGACCAGTAACATTTTGGGGGGCTCAGTGAATGGGACTATCTAAAATATGACATTCATTGTTTAATATTTTTACATCCTTTTAACAGAGTGTAAAGATAATTAGAACTAAAAATTCACTGTTAGTAGAAAAATGTAGGACTCATGATCATGCAGCTCAGTTTTATAGAACTGTAAAATTTTCCCTAAAAAAACCGAGAACATTTTGCAGAATATGTTATAATTAACTTTAATATACACACTACATCAACTGAACAATTTCCCAAATTGTTCTCAAAATGTCTTTTCAGAGTTAATTGGTAGAGAATGTCTTAATAATTTACACTAAATTTAAACCATCAGCTTAACTTTACCTTTCCAAACAATGCATGAGTTATTATAGTCCATTACACAATTTCATATCGAGGACATTTTTATTCCTTCATAGAAGAAACACTGTGCCTGGCTAATCCAATTGAAAAAAATGACTCAAACCCAAAGAAGGCAAAGCAGTGGAGAGCAATCTTCCCTTAAAGAAGGAAAAAACAGTTAAGGGTCTCTTCTTTCAAAAGAGAATCTGTAATTCCTACCTCTATAATATCAATATTATACATGTGCGTGTAGCCGGTCATCAAAGGAAGTAAACATGTAGATATTTCTGTTTATCCCAATGCATCAACCCAGAGACATCAGAGGCAGTACTGCTATTTCTTTCACAGAAACACAGTGAACCACTCATGTCTTAAAAAGCTATTGCCAGTTGTTAGTCTCCTACAAATCTTTATCACTCCCTCCAAGATAGCTGTATTGAGCTGGGCATGTGCCCTACAACCATCAATAGGCAAGATGGGAGATGAACCCAAGATAGGTTGCCAGCAGCCTGGGGAAAACAGACCCCTCACACTTGTTGCTCTCACTTGGGACTGTAGAGCATGGTTGCATTCAACACAAAGCTCTTATGTCTTTCACAGCTGCTTTTCCTTTCGCAGATAGAGATGCTCTGGTCTTCTAATTAACTTTTTCAAAACTTACATTCATTAGTTGCCTTATCATGTAAAACTCAAAAATCCATTTCTACAACTGTTATGAACAATGAAAGCTGCTATAGACTTACTACCACGTCACCACCCATTTTCCAAACTCCCAGTCACGGAGGAAGACTTTTCTCCCATGACTATTTACAGTGTTTCACTACTCCCTCCTAATGGAAAGAGCAACTATTCTTCAGGTTCTTGAAAAATAAAACATAAATCTAGTCTCTTTATAGGTAACTTCTAAAATATAGGAAATTTAAGGTTAAAAATAGTGTTATTTATTCAGATTCTTCACATGTGCCTATGAAAATATTTACCTTCGATTTATTTAAAAGTGGTAAAGTTCTTGTCTGGTGTACACAAGGTCCTGGGTTTGGTCCTCAGGATAATGAAGAAAAAAAATATATAGTGGGGAGGAGATTAGATCCCCCCAAAATGTGAAGCCAAACATATAAACCTCATACTTTCCGTATGTTTTCACGAAGCAGAGAGTTCACGCTCCTCAGCAAATTATTCTCATGGATGAAATTGGCACGCTTCTCTTATAAACAACAAAATAGGAATTCTTACATTTGAAAACAGTGTTTTCATTGTAGTGGGGTAGGCCTGGATTTAATGGAGAAGTAGCCTTGGCTCTTGACCACTGAAAAAAGGAACTGTAGGCCAACTGTCCTAAATCCAAAGTAGTCATCTCTGTTAGAATTGAATCCACAGGTAAGAGGCTTATAACCAACAAATTCATAACTCAGTCACTTACTAAAGCATATATTTTTTCATTTAATTACCTTGGAGCATATACAAGGATGTTATATAAATTAAAGTTAAAATAGTTTGCTCTGTGAAATTCTAAGAGATTTGTAGTTGAAAGTAACATACAGTTCTGTTTAAATTTTCCAGGTTGAAAACATTGTAGTCATAATCTATCATTCATGGCTTAGTCCATGTTTTCTGAATCTATAACAAAATGCTAGAAAGCAAATTATTTATATACAATAGAGACTTGTTTGACTCGCTGCTCTAGAGACAGGGAAGTCCAAGAACATGGTGCCAGTATCTGGCAAGAGCTTTCATACATCAAAATATGTGGAAAGGCAAGTGAGCCCACACAAGAGAGTGGACAAAATTTGGGCAAAACTCACTGTGTTTACCCAGAACCCACTCCTAGGATAGCAAACCCATCCTTGGGAGAAATACATTCATGAAGGCACAGTGGTCATGACCTAATTGCCTCTTAAAGTTTCCACCTCTTCCTACTGATACAATGACAATTAAATTTCAATATGAATTGTGGAAAGTATCTTCAAATCATGCACTATGTGTCTATGACCTTGAATACCTTTCATTTGAGAATAAATATAGAATCCAAAGTATACTTTGGATATTTCTTTCTCGTGCTGAACTTAGGCAGGTATGTTCTGAGATATTTGTCCTGCTAATACTACATCCCTGCCAAGACGAGATCTTTCCAGAAGATAGTACACACTCCTGCTATCAAGAAATTTGGAAAAATTTGGACTCAAGAGATGATAAGAAAGAATTTCCTCTTCCCTCTGTCTATGCCTTGCTTTCTTGAGTCTGTTCTGTGGGGAATTTTCCTAGAGGGTTCCATGGAAGAGATACAAAGATGGTAGCAGCCTTATGGAAGCAGCCCTCAGAGCAGTGTAGGAGAGAGGGAAGCAGAGAGAGCAACGTAAGCACAAGCTGAGGCCTATGATTCTGAGAGCAGGTGTATCCAGAGAGAGGCACATACGTATTTCATAATTAATGGGAGATATTTATATGGCTTTCAGTCTCTTCCTTGTATCAATATTGCTAACCAATCAAGTGTATTGATAACTTCCAGGAACGAATGATGTACTAATGATGGGCCAGGCCCAGAGGTCAGATGACAGAATGAACAGATTTCTCACCACTTGAAATCTATAGAAAATGAAGAAAAAAAAAAAACACAAGATATGCAATAATACTAGAAACAAGTTTATGGAAAATCCTTCTGATTTTAAAACCTACAGTTGAAAAATATGAAGACAAAATCTTAAAAATTTACTCAACAGTAATAAAGTATGAAACCAAAAGGAGCTTTTTCCAAATAATCATTTAAAAAGAAAAATAATTCTGATCAACTATACTACAGGAAAGACTGGGTTATTATTCCATATTCTCTAAAGAACACAGCACTATAAAATTATTATCATATGAAGAGTCAATCAAAAAGTTTACAAGAAAAAATATGGAGGAAAATATTTTAAGGATATGCCATGCAGTGCAATTTTAAGTTGTTATTTTTTCTGGATAATATGTTTGTAGTGTTTTCAGCTTTTTAAAACTTGAAATTTATTGTCATTTCTGCTTTGTCTTTTAAATATTATTTTTTTACATATTGCTATTCATAATTTCATATTAATTTTCCTAAATGATGCAACTCATCCAAAACTTTACACAATTCAGGCCTCACAAATTCAACTTTGCATGCAACTTGGCATGGTACATGCACCATGAAATCTAAATACAGGACTCTGGGAGGCTGAGTTAGGAGGACTGCAATTTGGTTCCCAGACTGGGCAGCTTAATGGCTTAGCAAGAACCTGTCTCAAGATAAAAACAAATTTAGGAAAGGGTGGAGGATGCAGCTCAATGAGAAAACCCTAGTTCGGTTTCCAGTACAACCAAACAACAACAAAAAACTGGATGTCACCTGGTTATCCCTGATGTCTCCTATTACAGCTGAAACTCAGCTGAGGTACACAGAATCATGGGGAGAAGTGTCTACATTTGGGTTGTTACCCTCTTTACCCATTAAAAGTGGTAGCAGCCAGGGATCTGCGATGTTTTTCAAGAGGCATGAGAATCATGGGAACAAGGATAGAACTACATGACCCAGGCATCCCTCCAACTGTGAAGTATTAGCCTGGTCTTTTGTGACTGTGGGTTTCCAGTTGTACAGTTTGTTAAAATAGTTACTTAATATGTGGCATAGAAAAAGTGGCATTCCAGTACTTACCAGTAATATTAAATCTAACTGACTCATCCTCAACCCATGTCAAACGCTCAGTTTATATTTAAATAATACGTTTGAGGACACATTTATTTCTCTATATATCATATTTATTTACTGAAACCTTGGTTTTGGGTAAGTCTGTGATCTCTTAAATTATGTTCAGAATTTAAGGTAATATGCATTTATACCTTTCAGCATCATCTCAAATTTGTCCATGATATATAAAAGTAAGATTCATAAATCTATATTTCAAAATTAAGTAATTCCAAGGAGATGGTATTTAAAAAGTGTAAGTAAATAAATGAAGAAATAAATACATTTTCCTCTCAAATGATATTTCAAAGTCAACTCCTGTATTAAGATGGGCCAGCAAAAATATGTCTGTGATTTGTACTACGAAGTAACCTAGTGAAGCAACAGAAGCTTTTAAAAAATATTATTAATGTTGTTACACAGAGGAATATTGTTATGGACTGAACTGTGTTCCCAAAATGTGTAGATTGAAGCAATTGTGCCCGATGCAATGGTATTTGTATCTAAAGCCTTTGGTGAGTACGCTGGTTAAATTTGTGTCAAAATGATTGGCTTGGAGCCCCCCATGGGATTAGAGCATCTCAGCGGATCATGAAGGTATCACCTTTGGGACTATATATGGTCCCTTACCCCTTTCTCTCTGACGCTGCTCACTTGCCCTGCTTTTCAACTGCCATGAACTAGGCAGATTTGCTTTTCCACATATCTGCCATGATGTTTCTGCTTTGGATCCAGTTGATCATGGACTGATTCCTCTTAAGACAATGCAGAGATTAAATCTCTCCTCCTATAAATCGTGTGTACTTTCTCTAGTAATGGGAAAAGCTAACTAATACAGGAAATACAAGGTTCAGAGGGTGGAATCCTCGTAGTGGGATCCTTGTCACCTCTTTCCTCCCTCTCGCCCTCATGTAAAAACACAGCAGGACAATGACCATCTGCAGGCTCAAAACAGAGCCCTCACCAGAATACAGATATGCCAGCACCCTTATCTGAACTGCCTCACCTCACAGACTGTAAGAAATAAGCACATTTTGTCATAGCAGCCTAGGCTAAGACACTCATTATAAAGAAAGCTCTATAGGAGAACCAATAAATAACGAGTTGAGCATTCTCTTATTTTATTTTGCTGGAGAGGCAATCACAAGTCTTTAGCTGATCATTTCTTAGTGTTCATACTGATGACAAAAACTTAGATTCAAACTTGTCACCAGACCCTTGTAAAAGCATAGAACCTTCCCATAACCTTTCATGCATTAACTTCACTCCAATATAGTTTTTACTTTTCATATTAATTTTTCTTTTTTTTTCTCACTCATACCCTTATAATTTTATTATATTGTGCTCTATGTGTTTAGCAAGTTACTTCAAATGCTTTCGGAGACATAAGTAAAAATATAAATGAATGAATAACATTTCCATTTGAGAATTAAACAATTATTGGTAGCTATCTTTAATACTGTATACAAATATGCACTTAAAGAAATTTATCTCATCAATGCTCATATCCTGTGAATGTAGTCTATTCTAGGGATACTTAATTTAGGGTTCATGGATATTCCCATGGTGATTATAAACAGAATTTAAGATCAAGAGTCTATACATTAGGATGGGGGAAATGTATCTTCATTTTTATGTATATCTAACTGAAATTTAACATTTCCTTCAATATTTATTGTATAAATATTGGCGGTAGCCACAGCTGTATTAACCATATTTGCATATTTGTTTCCTGTAAAAATTCCTAGTATCTTCATCTTCTAATGTGGTTGTTTACAACTATATCAAAATATAATTTACACTTATCTTTGTTATCCACATGTTGCTAGACTGTGCTGCTATTTTATAAGTTAATAAAAGAATACATATGCTGCTACATCAGAAATTCTTTTATATTTTGATAATTTTAGACACTTAATTTTCTTAAAATATTTGTACTTTATTTGATTTGTTAAAAAATATCACTCTGACTTCTATAGGTTTCCTTAAAATTCCAAGAGCACAAAATTGAAAATTCTGGCAAATGCAAACACATACATACTTAAGTAAGGATGCTTATAGTACCTGCCAAGATATTATTGACATAAATAATGTGACCAGGTAATGGTGGCTTCTCCCATATAAAGCATGATGAGATCCTCTTAAATAAAGGGTAATATAGAAGCTGCAGGAAATCTAGTTTCTTTGACAATAGAAGGTCATCACTAGCATACAAGCACCAAAATTTCTTTCTCAAATTTGCATTTTCAGCTTCTGAAAAGGCATTTGCTAAACTTTGGTCAACATTTCTATTACCAAGAGGAAAAGGAACACATTGACTTAACATTTAAAATATCTATTATGAAACAGTACATTTGACTCCTTCATTTGACTCTCTCTCTCCTCTCTCTCTCTCTCTCTCTCTCTCTCTCTCTCTCTCTGATTTGCAAATTATCTCAGCCCCTACATTTACTTTTTCTCCTTTGTGTCCCAGGTTTCTTTTGCATTTTTATCAGACATTCTGACACTTTTAGCACAATTGAAATAGAATGAAAATAAGGAAGTAAAACAAAAGATTGTCAGCATGGTTACTAAACACATAGTTACATAGTATTTTTAGTTAAAGTTATAACAGCTTCAGCAGGGACCTGGAACAATCAGTGAGTGTGCTTTTGGGGACTTGTAAGGGTACACACTTGAAGAAACAATGTACAGGTTGTTGGACAGACCAGGAAGGCCATTGGCAAGGCATCTGTTGTCCAAGATGAACTGATCTGAAATCAGAAGAGGAAGGAAGAATAGACTGGGAAATGTTCTCTCTCTTTCACCACCCCACACTGCAACAACAGTGGGGAATGTGAAAGCTAAAGGGGTAATTTCATGGAAATCATTTTACTTACTCTTCACAAAAATCCGGGATCTTAAAATTTATTATATCCACTTTACACATTAAAAAAAAAAGCTAAGACAGAAAAAATGCTAATGTGTGAGTGTCAAGTTGACTGACTCTGCCCAAGGGTCTCATAGAGCACATTTCTAGGTGTACATGGTGGACCAGAGAGTTGTGGCCTTGTGATCTGTCTTGTAGCTTGATCCTTCCTCTTTGACCCCTTTCTCCTCCTCTGCTTCTTGGCTGCTACTGACTAAGCAGCTTTACTATACCATGTCTTCCACCATGTTTCTGCCTTGGACCCAAATAACCATGGGACTGAATCTCCAGAAACTGTGTGCCAAGATTTAAATCTCTCTTCTCTTAAGTTGTGGGTATGAGGTATGGTGTCCAAGTGATGGAAAAAAGACTAACACAACTAGTTTTCCCCAAAATCTTAACACTAGGCAAGAGGTGAGGTTGATTCCTGGGATGGTGTAATTTCTTCTCTCTCTCCCTCTTTTTCAGACCAGCACCTGCCCTAACTTCAGTGAAAGTTGTGGCTGAAAACTGGAGTTTGTAAAAATAATAATGTACCAGATTATCTAAGATTCTCTGAATATATATCATTTTGCATAACTACTAAGTTTTGCAGATAATTGTGTTTCTATGACTTTTAAGCAATGATAAGCTTTTAAGTCAGCTATCTTGGATAACTGAATGTACCACACGTGTACCAATATACCTCTTATCTACTTAGAAAAGTGACCTGAAATTAGTTTAGTTTAATGTTCTATTGATCATTCTTGCTCAATAATAAAAGTATTCACTTTCTTTCTTGGGCATATTGCAAAGGTAATTCTGAAGGTCTCTGATCAAAATCTGAAATGATTCTGAGATTTTGAGTTTCTACACTCTTTTTCCTGTGTTTTGTGGGGGGGTTGTTTTGTTTTCTCTTTGTTTTATTTTGTTTTGTTTTGCCTAATATCTTCCCATCAGATGTCACTTTTCACTGTTCTCAGAAATTCTAATAAGACTTTCTTTTACTCTCCTAGAAACTCATATATTAGATAAGCATTGGTAGATTATAAGTGGACACTTGAGATAATGTTGTATAGAATAAAAACTGTAGTGTATAAAATTTAATTTGTGCTGCTGTAACATCTATTTAGGCATTCATGCAGTTTGTCTTGAGTTCCTGATTCTTTCCTGTGTGTTAGATGTGTGTGTGTGTGTGTGTGTGTGTATCTATAATATAGATAGCTTCCCAGGAAATGAGAATCTGCTATACTTGGTTCTCTATGGAAATCATCCAGTAAGGTCCCGTTGCTCTTAAGCTCAGATACTAACTGAAAGAAATGTTTATTCTAGTTTTGAGCTGAAAGCAAGCTTCTGTTATTGAGTTAAAATCTCCTGAATCCATTAAGTGAAATTGTATTGGCCTTCACAGACACTAGATTCTGCCATCAGAAATGTCTGAGTCACACTCTCATTTCCAACAGGCAGCAAAACCACATCTTCCCACTTCCTTTTTCGCCTACAGTTTATGTCTCATTTAGTAGTAACCAAACAATATGGTAGAAAGACTATGAACACATTAAAACCTTGCTTCTACCTCTAGCTAACTGAGCACTTTGGGGAAACTAAGGTTCTCTCCAAATCTCAGCTTTTTCACTGGTAAAGCAAATATAACAAGTTCTAGAATATTCATAAAGATTATTTGACATAATTCCTGTGAATTTCCCCAATTCACATCACTCAGTAAATATTCAATAATTGTTTCTTATCCTTTCTCATCTTCTTATATTTTCCTGTTTATTACTGCCCAACAATCATATGCCTTAGTAATTATCATCTTCAGTGAGAGATTGTTGATCAGTAACCCACCAGCTTCATTAAATCTAAGACCTCTCCAGAATTTGAACTCAACCTTATGAGAGTATATTCCATATTGTCATGTGATTACTGGTAAATATGTTTATATTTTCTGTTTCTCTTTTTTATCCTGACAAACTTCTCCTACTTTAATGAGATACCACTGGGAAAGGGAAGCATGAATGGTTTACTTTCATTTTATCCTATCATTTGCTTTTAAAATGACAACAAAAAGCTGATGATTTTCATACATTCTTCCTTTAAAAATATTTCTCTGCTCTTAAATGTGCTCCTAGAATAAATACATCAATAATCAGATTCACCTGACAAAACAAAAATACGATTCTCTTTATGGAGTATATTTGTGTGACTTTTCAGATTTTACTCATGCTGAGAATTTTTTCTGATATAAGTCCTTCTAAGTTCATACATGATATAATTTAATAACATGCAAATTTATGCACATTACGCATGACTTATTAATGTGAGAACTGGCATCTCCTTCATCCTTGTACTCCCAATACTTAGCCTGCCACCTAAGCCAGTAGGAAACATTTAATAAATGAATAATAGAGTTAATCACCACTCAAATGTCCTGACTAAAGTTTACTGTAATGAGAGAATGCCTAATCTGAAATAGTACTTGGATTTTGTAAGCCAGAGATTGAAAACAAGAGGCAAAGATGAACAAATTCATAGACAATTATGAAATGGGAGTTCTACAAGGACTTCTAGACACTGCATGCACTTGGATCCTAACATGAATCTGTGAGATTTTCCATCTGCATCTTCAATTTAGGAACACAAATCCTCTCCTACATTTCTGGTCAGTTCAATTTTAAATTACAAGTACAATAAGTGGGAAGAGTGGTGCCTCCTAGAGACTCGTTCGGCCATCACCTGTAATAGTCACGAATCTTTTACAGGAGAAAAGAAAAAAAAAAATTCAACACCAAGGTGCCTGGCACGTTGCATTTGCCTTTCAATTACTCGGCTTCCTTTCTCTGTCACCCACTATACCTACCACCGAGTAACTTCCACCATGCCTTGTTCACCATCGATTTTTGTATTTCTGCAACAATTGCCAGGCCCTCCTATCATGTTTCTGCCTATATTACTGCCTTAAGCCTCTTTTGAGGTTTGTCCACCTACATATAGTTACTTTCCATAATGATTCACAAGAGTCACATCTAGTGCAAACTAAAACAACACTGAGATTACAGCTCACCCCAGAAAGAATGGCTATTATCAAGAAATCAGCCAAAAACAAATGCTGGTGGGGCTGTGGGGATATAGGAATCCTTCTCTATTTGTTGGGAAGGCAGAGTGGTGCAACCACTGTGGAAATCAGTGTGGAGATTCCTCAAAAAGCTAGAATTAGAGGTACCATTCAATCCAGTTAGTCCCCTTCTGGATATCTTCCCAAAAGAATTAAAACATCATACCACAGCAATATATGTGCACCCATGTTTATAGCAGCACAATTTGTAATAGCCAAATCTTGGAAACAACTCAAATGCCCATCAACCATGGGATGGAAAAAAAAAAGCTGTGGTATTTTTATACAATGGAGTACTACTCAGCTATAAAGAAGATTAAACTGGAGACTTTTATAAGTAAATGGCTGCAACTTGAGACCATACGCATAAGTGAAATCAATTAGACACATGTGTGTAAACACTGTATTATCTTACTAGTGTGAGAAGCTGAAAAATAATATATATATATATATATATATATATATATAACTACTATATATAGTATTTAAGGTAGGTATACTACTGATTTCTCTGAGCTCATTGAAGAGAAAGATTTGTGCTAGTATTTTTTGGACAATTAAGTGCAGACATCTTGTAAAAAAGAAATCACACCTCATTTGCTAAAAATACAACAAAATAAAATTTATTTCCAACCCTAGCTTTCCTTTCCAACAGTGAAAGCACCCCCATCCTCCCTTGTCTCCCCAATAGCCCACTGCCACCATCTAGAAAGCTAACTGCATCAGTCCCGTTAACCTCACCAGTGGTTGTTCTTTCATTATTTACTAATATTTTTAGTAAATTTTCTCTTCCTTCTGTCTAGACTCTCTCTCTCTCTCTCTCTCTCTCTCTCTCGTTCTCATCCAAATTTGATTCTATTAGTTCTTAAAACTGCAAATGTTAAGCCAGGTTCGGTGGTAGACACCTATAATTTCAGATAAGGGAGGAGGACCACAAATCTGAGGCCAGCCTGGGCAACTTAGTGATACCTTGTCTCAAAATAAAAAATAAAAAGTATTGGAGAAGTAGTTCAGAGTGCTAAAGGGTCTTTGGGTTTGATTCCCAGTACCTCAAAAAAAAAAAAATTAGAGTACAAGACCAGCAATGCAATGCAGCTTCATTTCTTTAAGAAGAAACTAAGGGATTCCTGAACTCTGCATCATGTTGGAACTTTGGGCACTGGAGAACAGGCGGCCTACTCGCCACCCTGGTGAGCAGCTGGGGGCCTGGCAAGCCACTGGCACACCAGGGCGAGAACTATCAGCGACTCCTAAGCTCTGCATCATGTTGAAACTTTGAGCACTGGGAGAACAGGTGGCCTACTGGACGCCCTGGTAAGCAGCTGCTGGCCTAGCAAGCCGCCAGCGCACTGGGGTGGGAATTATCAGAGATTCCTGAACTCTGCATCATGTTGGAACTTTGGGCGCTGGGAGAACAGGCGGCCTACTCACTGCCCTGGTAAGCAGCTGGGGCCCTGCCAGTGTGCGGGCTAAGAATCAGACATTGATCCACCCCCGTACCCACCCTTTAGCAAGTCGGTACCGGCAGTCTGAGTATCTTTTTGGAGGATGAATGTATACAGCATGGCAAGTAAGGGGGATTTCCTTCTACCATCTCTTTGAAGGCAAATATTTTGATCACTGTTTTGCTCAGTTTTGATTAATGGTACTGCTTTATTCAATATTCTGTTTTTAAAAGTTCGATATTTCCTTCCATTTTCCTCTACCTGATTGAAAGAACAGCTAATGTGAACAAAATGGGCTGTACTATTGAGCCCATTGCTTGTGTCCTGGTGACCTGCTCTGAGGTTCTGTGGTAGTTTTATTGCAGTGCAGTCGCATGGGTTTGTTCTGTCTTGTTCTGCTGTATTTTGCTACCTTCAAAAAAAAAAAAAAAGTAGATAAGAAAGTAACAAAATACCTCCAAAAATCTCCCAACTCCACCAAAGCTGATCCATGGATCATGGATGAGGAGAAACTCAAAAACAAGGCAACAGAATTATATAAGGTGATTAAAAGTATATAACAACAAAACAAGTCAGTAAGGTACTGAGCAACCTGTTACAGGATATAAATAAGCAGATAATGGACTTAAAAAGTAAAAAGAAGAAAAGAAAGTGCTCTAGAGGATATGGCTGCATGTACGTTTAAGTGTATAGGATTGATAACCATGTTGCTAACTTGTTACTGGATCACTGAACTTCTTTGCAGTCTCACTGTTTGAATGTCCACTTTGTATGCTTTAATTTTGTAACTTTAACAACTAGGTCTAAGAAGACAATATGTAATTTATCAACTAGTGGTTTCTTACTGCTTTTTTTTTCTGAAATTCTGTATTGTTTCTACCCTTTTTTCTGTTTTGATTTTTTTTCTCTTTAAATAAAAATTTTTAAAAAAGAAGAAGAAGAAGAAACAGGCCCAGAGGTGGTTCTTGATGCCTTTAGCCAAATAGCTCTCAGATTAACACCCTCTAATGCTCTGGACCATAGAGAAAGTGCATACCTAGCCAGGGAAGAGGGCTGTAAGGAGGTGCTGGATGGGAGGAGCAGCCAGCCTCCATTTCAGGTGCTGCCATGTGCACTTCCGTGCCTCCTCCTGAATCCAACTCATTACTCCAAACCCAAGGAGATTAAATAGTTTGTTAGCTCAAAGTGATTTGTACCTTCAATGTTAACCTCAGTTCCCAGAACTACACTTTTCAAATCCCCAAATCTCTTTTACCCTTTTTATCACATTGCTCTCTTCTCCTGCACACACAGATTCTTTCTTATATTTGTCATGTCTCTCTGTGTATGTTATGTCACATGGAAAACTCTGTTTATCTACTATGGCTGCCATGACAGAAGACCACAGACTAGGTTGTTTAAAATAACAGAATTTAATTGATTTCTCCCAAATCTGGAATCCAGTTTAAGATCAACATGTTACTAGGTCTATTTTAGAGGCCACACTAATAATCTCATTTTAATTTAATTACTTTTAAGGCCCTATCTCTAAATATAATTACATTCTGTGGAACTGGAGGTTTGGACTTTAACAAATGAATGGAGAAAGGGCATAATTCAGTCCATAACAGTGTTCCAAAGTACATCTTCCACCTCTTTTATCCTTAATTTCAATCCCCATCCAGGCAGAGTCACTTCTCTCACCAAATTACAATAAAAAACACATAAATACCAGACTGTTAGGTTTAAACTGTTTACATTCAGTGTGAGCAGAATTTAAATATGTATCCACCATCTTCATTACCAACTATATTATGCTCTTTGCTCCAACCACAAATGAGCAAAAAGCATTATTCTCCTTCCCTGTGCTAAGTATTACACGACAGACAACTGAACACTGAGCAGCCCTTCCCAACTCGGCATCCATACAACTACTCACTTGACTGATGACAATGTGAAGTAAGCAAGCAAAAAAGTTCCTGTAAAGATCTCACCATTGAAAGAAGAAAGGCACAAGGTTGCTCACAAGTTGTCAGTTCAAGCCAGGGACAGTGGCACATTTCTATCATCACACCTGTCTCAGACACTGAGGCAAGAAGATCCCAAGTTTGACTTCAGTCCAGGTAACTTAGCAATTTAACGAAACCCTGTCTCAAAATTAAAAATAAAAAGACCAAGGATGTAGGTCAGTATGAAGGGCCCAGTTCAAACTTCAGAAGAAAAAAAAAAAGGAGGAAACAAGGAGAAAGTTGTCAATTTAATCATATAAGTAGTTCTACAGAACCTCAGCAAATTTTAGGGAGCAGCAAAGTAAGGAGAGGGTAAATAGAGAAAAAAACAGCACAGAAGAAAATCAAGGATATGGCTTAATTTGCTTAAATCTTTTTTGAACTGTTTGGATGAGGGATCCAATTTTTTAATTTTAGCACTAAATTCATCTTTTTTGCAAATCTCATCTAGAAGCCAACCCTCTTTTATAAAGCAATAAAGACTTCATACAGAACAAAGAAATAAATTATACTTCATGTTAAATTCAAACATCTTGAGAAAAGTCAACATTCCTTCAGCAAAACCTATCTCACTATTTAACTGAAAATTCACATTGACAAGATTAAATATTACATTGTGTGGCTTGTTAAGGTTTGGATCTTATGCATCCACCAAAAGTTTTGAATTGAAGGCTTAGTTCCCATTGCAACAAAATTCAGAGGTGGAAATTTCAAGAGGTGACTGGATTATGAGGGCCCCAACTCCGTCAATTAATCAATCCACCAATAGATTCATAGGTTAATGGGCTATTTGGAGGTGGAGGAAAGTTTAGGCGATGGGGCCTAGTCAAAGGAAGTAGCACAGGGGGTGTGCCTGTGGAGAGCTTATTGGGACCCTGGTCCCTTCATCTCTCTCACTTTTTGCATTCTCTGTCCCCAGGAAGATTTGCCGCACCACATACAGTACACCCTGTTGTTTCTTCCCAGAAGCAGCAGAACCAATTAACCGTGGACTGGAATCTCTGAAACTGTGAGCCAAAAGAAACATTTTTTCCTTTAAATTTATTTTCTCAGGTATTTACCATAGTGGTGAAAAACTGAATAACACAGGACCACAGGTGAACTTCACCTGAGAGAGGAGATAAAACAAATCAATAATTTTTTCCTGAAGAACTGTAAAAGAATAAAAAATACACCAGCCCCTACTACAGTGCAATGGAAAGGTGATACACATTTATAGTTTCTAGGTTATTCATAAGGTGGTAATACTTTAAAATGTCCTAACTTCTTGTCAGTTTATAGGATGACAACTCTTCCAGTTTAAATTTGGTGTGATCAGATGTGAAACACACAGCTAAGAAACACACAGGCAATTTGGTAAAAAGGAGCTGTGAACCATCTTCAATGGCTCTCAGTTGAAAAGTAAACATGTACATCTGTCTTTTTTTAAGAAAAGGAACTTACAAACATGCTAAGTCATCTAACATGAGGAAAGTTTTGTAAAAGCACATATGAGGAAGAAAGCCAATGTTTTCTGCAATAAGCTGTCTCTTCTAAACAGTCTGATTTCTGAAAAAGAAGAAAAACTAACATTTATTAACTACTATAAATTGAATATTGAGAACTACCCCAACTCTACCAAGTAACCTTCCTTGAACTCTTCAACACATTTATGTGACTTCATAACTTTAAAAGCCTCTCATTCACAGTCTTCATCAATTCATAAATTTACATATATTAGTATAATTGGGATGAATTTCATTTCCCCATTCATAGTGCCAGAGTTTACCATTTAACCAATAGCATAGTTCCTGAAAATGTAACAAGAGCTCATGGCAACTATGCAATGACACTCAACCCAACAGTTATTTCTACCTTCACATCTAATTGATTCTCTTATTTTTCCTCTTATTTTTCAGATACATACACATGCCACTCCCTTTCCTACTAGTTCTGTAGAGAAGGCACAATTATTGTCTCTAATGTGTCCCTTTAGATAATCTTTCTCTATTATATGTCCCCTTTAATCTGCAATCATTCCTAGATTCCACCCACTTTTAATAAAATCCTTTCCATTAAAGATCCTTAGTTACTGCTAACTTTTTTGAAAAACTGGAGGTGGAACTTGGAAATGCCCAACTCAAATGGCAATGGAAAATTCAAATTGCACACTATGACCTCATGCCTCATTATTTTCTAAAACATAAGGGAAAGATTAATAATATAGTCATATGTATATAAGTTAGAGTAAATCAATGAAAATACAAAGGAATATGCACATATACTTATGTGTGTATTACCAACAAAGATACTAAGAACAAAGGAATCAGAGGTGAAACATATCTACCTGGAAAACCTTTCTTCTGTTTTCTTCTTTTTTAAATATCTCCTTCCTTGTGTGCTCTTTTCTCTAGTCTTAATATCCTAAAAATTCTCTTGCCTCTTATAACATTAAGGAAAGCTCAGAAATGTGCTGATTACTCTTTCTAATTGAATTCTCATAACACTGGATCATCTTGCTAGTTTATCTCAAGTGTTTACATGAAAAACACGATACTGTGAATCTTGCTCAGTGTTATGGTTTGTATCTACATGTCCCCCTAAAAACTGATGCACTTATAGGTGAGTATTTGGAAACTGACTGGATCATGGGTATGTGATACTGGATTAGTCCACTAATTGGTTTAGCATACTTTTGGGTTTAACTAAACTGATTTACTGAAAATGAAACACACCCTGGATGGCATGGCACCAACAAACAGGCTTATAGCTTGGGTGCAATAAAGAGCCAAAGAAGAGCAAGGCTGCTGCTTCTTGCCTGCCACATCATGAACTCTTTCTCTTTTATCATGCCCCTCTGCCATGCCACCCTACCTTGGAGCCAGCTAAGTATAGACTGAAACCTCTATGAACTGAAATAAAATAAACCTTTCCCCCTTTAACTTGTGAGTGTGAGTTATTTGTCCCATCCACAAGAAAGTAGGAAAACACTCTGTTTCATAAAAGACAAAATAAAATCAAAACCACATAAGAACAAAATTTTAAGAGTACTTTTTAACCCCTAAAGTCTCACAGAAAATCTCTCAAAGAAAGAGGTTCCTTTCCCTTCAGGGCCTCAACTACTTTGCACTTAGACTTTCATTAACTCTGTATCCTAAGACTAAAGTTCTTAGGCAAACATGACCAGTAAATGTTTTGCCTTCACACCCAAAGTAAGCATGGAAGATTCTTGATGCTCAAAATATACTTGTAGGACTTTTCTATGGAATATGAAACATTTCATATGGAATACGAAACATTTCATGTGGAATATGAAACCAAGCACTTCTGTGACTATGACATGTCTATAGGGAAACAAAGGTGACATGGAAGCGTGAAGATAAAGTTCTTAGAATTGTGAAGATCTTCCAAATATTTAAAGCTAAGGGTTTTCTCCAATAACTGTTAAATAGGCTAAGTATTTTTTTATTTAAAGAAAAAAATGAAACAGAAAGAAGGTAGAAATAATACAAAATTTCAAAAACAAAACAAAACCCAAAAAAAGTAAGAAATCACTAGTTGATAATTACATATTTTCCTCTTAGAAGTAGTTGTTCAAGTTACAAAAGTAAAGCATACAAAGTGGACATTTAAACAGTGAGACTGCAATCAGTTCTGTTCATTTATCCAACAAAAACTTAGTAATATGGTTATCAATCCTACACACTTAAACATACATGCAGTTATATCCTTTAGAATACTTTCTTTACCTCTCTTTTTTTTACAATAATTATAATCAAGTCTTGTAAACTGTTTAGAATTTCTACACATGTGTAAGTCCCTACATGTATACCTAGCCTTTCTGTCTTAGAGGGAAGAACAAATCAAAACAAGTCAACAATACAAATTCCTAGAGAAACACGAAATGAAAAGGACATGTAAAACCACAATACTAGGTGATCTACAGTAGTTACTATGATGTCTCTTGTTATTTCAATACAATTGTCTATATCATCAGGCATAGTATAATTAAGCTTAGTAGTACTTAGCACTATTAATAAAAACCAAGCATTGGAGACATTTTAGGACTTCAAAGGCAGTTAATAGTCAAACCAGAATGGGTATCCTATTGAATCTTGTCATCTTCAGAGTAGTTGCCTCTACTCTCAGACTTGATACTCTCAAGCAACCAGATTTGGATAAAAGTCAGTCAAGACAAAACAGCGATATACTCAATCTTCTCTGCTTCATCTCTGCTATGCTATTTTTCTGTCATTGTTGTTTACTTTTCTCCTTCATTCCACTGTCTGCCCCTTTCATTGAGGTCTTTCTGCCATTATTCCTGGGATCCTGGTGATTTTCTTCTCTCCCTCTAGAAGGTCCTTCAGTAGTCTTTGCAGGGTTGGATTGGTGGTCACCAACTCCCCCAGTTCCTCTTTGTCGTGGAAATATCTTGTCTCTCCATTAATTTTGAGAGACAGTTTTGCAGGGCACATCAATCTGGGTTGGAGGTTATTTTCTTTCAGGGCTTGGAATATTTTGCTCCAAGCTCTTCTTGATTTGATAGTTTGCATCGAGAAATCCACTGTAATTTTGATGAGTTTTCCTTTATAGGTAATCTGTTTCTTTTCTCTAACCTCTTTTAATATTCTGTTATTGTGATGGATTTCTGGGATCCTGATTATTATATGTCTGGGTAGAGATCTATTTTGGTTGTAGCTGGCTGGAGTTCTGTATGCCTCATATATCTGAACATCACTTCCATTTTCTATGCTTGGGAAGTTTTCCTTAATTATTTCTGTGAATAGCCTTTTTATTTCATTTGTGTGTGTCCCTGCTTCTTCATTCACATTTTTTATTCTTAAGTTATAAATCCTCTTGTTGTCTTCTAGTCTTTGTATCGTTACTTCCTGGTTCCTTGCTATTTTTAAGAGATCCTTGCTTTCGCAATCATACATTACAAATCTATCTTCAAGTTTTGAAAGTCTGTCTTTAGTTTCTGTTAACAAGTTTTGCCAGCTTTCAGTTGAGTTTTAATTTCCTGATATTCTCTTTGGATCTGTTTCATGTATTCTAGATTTTGTTTATATTCTTCATCAAAGGCTTCTCTCCTTCCTCTGGATTTCTCCATTCTTCCATTTGTGTCTTCTTGAGGAGTGCCCAGCATTTATTTTATTAATCTTCTTATATCTTGCTTCACCTGAGTTAGAATTTCAGATTTAAATTTGTCGATGAGGCCACAGAAGTATTTCTTTATTTCCGATAAGGCCATGTCTGATATTGCATGTTTGCTGCCCTGAGTCTCCTCTGTATTTACCTCTCCTGGACTTATTTTCCCTGGGTTGGTGGTCAGAGGCTTTTTGTTGTTTCTCTGTCTTGTCTGGTTTCTTTCAGACAGGTGAATGGTGGAGGTCTCAGGACCTTTGCATATTGCTTACAGTTTTTCTGCAGTGTACTAGCTAGGGAAGTGCTGCCCTCTCCAGTTTGCTGTTGATCTGTGAGGTGCACGCAGGGACGATGTGGGCCGGCCCCTCCCCTCTAAGACAGTCAGTGAGTGTCTTCAGTACATTTGTGTGTGCCCTGCAGATGTCACAGGTTTGGGACAGCCTTGTTCCTGGCTATTGCATCCTGACCAGGGGCATGGCCCAACCCAAGCAGATCCTAGCAATCTGCTTTGGGCCAGGAGCCACTGACTGATGCCACTTCAATTGTTGATTCAAGCCTGTGCTGCCCAACTCCAATATGTTGTCTAGCCAGTCATCCCACTCTGGGGAATCCAGTTCCCAGCACTCACCAATGTCCATGCAGCTCAGTTCGCTGGTTCCACTCCCTGTTGCAGCACCTCCTCCCACCAAGGATCTCAAGCTCACCAACCCCAGCTCTCAGCAGGGATGCAACCTTTGATCGTGAGTCACCCAACTCTAAGACATGCCCAGTACAGCAACTGGAGCATGCCCAGCTCCAGCTCTCCATCCACACTTCTTTTTTTATTTTTTTCCTCAGTTTCTTCCTGTGTCATGAGAATTCCTCCTCTTTCATCTGATCTTCTCCATGGTGTTATATTCTAGCATCCGAGTTGTTTTTCTCAGAGAGGCTCTCTATAATGCTACCTATCAATTGGCCATCTTGGATGCAATCCTAGGCTAAGTTTTGAGGACCCTAGGTCCTCAGTACAAAGTTCAGTGATAAGGTCATTACTTTGAATAGAGTTAGAAGCCTCCATAACCAAATAGAGACAGAGGCTCCAGGTCAGTTTCCTTTTGGGTGAAGATTAAAGACAGAAATGAACCTGTCCCCACAATTGATGGCAGCATCCCCAGTCTATGTTAAGGTTTTTATTTCATTTGTTTTTTATGATACTGGAGCAGGACCCCAGTGTCTCCCACAAGCTAAGCATATTTTCAATCACTGAGTTCAATCATGGGCCCTCCAGGCCCATGTCTGTTTTATCTGTCTTGGTTTTATAGATCTCTACTGAGCTTGCTGTTTACTCTGCACTGGGCCATACAATACTGATCTCACACAATTGTCTGTTTTCAAACAGGGAAGACAGATTCAAATTTAAAGTTCTTAAAATAAATATTTTATTGAAAAATTAATAAAAAATCAAAACATAAAATTAGGATTAAAATGTGCAAATTCTTAACCTCTACTTGAGGTGGATCTCAGTGAATTCTGGGTCAGCCACCCTAACACTGGCTCTCTTCTGCCCCCAGTGGAAGCATCATTAGCTCTCTGGAAGATCTTTTCTTTGTCCCCTTGCTGCCTCTACTCTTGGACAAGATTGTGCTTTTATTCAAATGAGAAAAGAGGTTGGTAATGAATTCCAAGTTAAGTTAGATGGAGAAACAATTTCAGATTAATAAGCATACATTTTCATCTCAGATTCTTAGGTATAAACATAGTCCTCCCACTATTTCACCCTAAATGAAACTCTCTACAATTCCTAACAAAACTTTTTATTTTGTTGAAATAAGAGTGAGTTACATATTAAAATTGATACATATGTTATCCTTTAAATACAATTCTGTTCTTAAACATCTTCTTTTTGAAAGATGAAACTTCTTTTTGAGTTTGAAACTAGAGAATTTTCAGAAAAACATGTCAAATCAAATATATATTATATATTATATATAATATATATATATAATATATATATTATATATATATATTATATATATAATCTATCTACAAAATGCATATAAACCCAACTTTCAAAATCAAGAATAGGGGACAATATGAGGCATTATAATGTATTAGTGGATAATTATCATATATTTCCTCACGTGTGGACCATAACTTTAAAAAATTAGAGTATATTTAAATATTAATAGAAATCTATTTTAGAGATATGTTTGCTATTTCATAATGAACTTTGGATTTTATAATGTGCCTGTAATTATATAGATGCTCTATTAAGTATAGACCATGTCTAATTTTTTTTTTAGTATCATGGAGCCAAATATACTGTTTCAAACTACATATGTCAAAGAGTAAATAAAGGGATAATGTTGCCCCACTTAGAGATTTCAGAATATAGAACTTCATTTAATAGAATATTTCCATATATCATTAGTATGATAGTAAAAATATTATTAAATATATATGTGTAGAGAATACTGTATATTTTTAAGCTTCATATACATTAATTTAATTGATTCTCAAAGTAATGGTGTGAGATAGGCAAGGCTATTAACTATGTGTCAGAAAACATTGGCGGAACACTTCTAGAATATTTTTATGAAGCCAGCATAACCTCATTACCAAAACCAGAGAAAGGAATTGTGAGAAAAGAATATTATATGTAAATAATTTTCACATACACTAACACATAAATCTCTTAAATATTAGCACATGAAATCCAGCAAAATATTTTTATAAAGGAAGCCTGCCCGAGAATGCAAGTTTATCTTAACCTTTAAAACCAGTCAATATAATTCTACCCATTTACAAAACAGAAGAGAATAATCATACAGTATCATGAATATTGAAAAGGACTCAGCAGAAATGCAAATTATGGATGAAAGCAATGCCTTTCCTCTGAATAATGACATATATTAAATGCTACAATCAGCATCATACTGAATGACAAAAGGCTGATTTCTCACTCAGTAAGTCAACAATACCACCAGGATATTTGCTCTTATCATTTCTATTCAAAATAATAATGCAAAAAGGAATAAATAAAACATTAATAGTAAAGAGGAATGAAAAAAGGCTGGGGTTCTAGCTCAGTGACCTAGTAGGCATGATGTGCTAGGTTTGAGCCTCAAAACCAAAGAAAGAAAGAAACAATATTAACCAAAGTAAGACTGTCTTTATCCATAGACAGGTTATTGATACAGAAATAATACAAAGAAATCTACAATATACTTAATAAATGGATACCTCAAAAAAATAATCTTTTATGATGGATAAGCTCCAGAAAGAGATTTAAAATCTTTAACCTAAAAACTTCAAAGTGTACCCAGAAATATGAATAGATCTATAGTAAAGCTAAAGTAATCAAAATAGTATAATACTGGAATAAGGACATATAAATTGACAATGAAACAGAAGAGAGTTCAGAATTAGAAATATACTTTCATATTCAATTGATTTTAATCAAAAGCACTAAAGCAAATCAATGAAGAAAGAAAAGGGTTTTTTGAATAATACTGCTGGAAATCTGTTCATCAAAAATGACAGTACTAAAATAAGTCACAGAGTGGAAGAAAACATACACAATACAATTCTTTGTATGATAAAAATTCTTTGTATAATTGTTTGTGTATTCTGGCAGGGAACCTGTATTCAGAATATACAAAGAATGCCTCCAACTCCATAATAAAACAACAAATACATCAACTAAAACTGGGCAAATTAGCTGAACAACTGTTCCTCAAATGGGCAGTAGTCACATGAAATGGGGATTCAATATAGTGACTTACAAGACAACCTCAAAAAAAAGTCCCATGGGATATCACTCTATACCCAAGGTAAAGGCAAGGTTTAAAAGATCTTGGTAAGACACAGAGCAACTGGAACTCTCATACATTTTTGATGATAATAAGAAAGCTATAATTACTTTTTAATGTTTGATGATTTTCATAAAGTTGAACATAACATACCCTGTGACCTCAGTTCTGCTCTTTAGAATTTACTCAAGAGAAAGGAAAATAAATGGGGAGTTGGTAGTGTGCACCTATAATTTCAGAACTCAGGAGGGTGAAGTAGGAGGATTTCCCCAAATTTAAGGCCATCCTGGACTACATAGTGAGTCCAGACCGGCCTGAACTACATAGCAAGACCCTGCCTGGGGGTGGAGGGGAGAAAAGAAAACAGATATCTATCTATCTATCTATCTATCTATCTATCTATCTATATCTATCTATCTACCTATGTGTATATGAATATTCATAATGACTTTGAAATCACCTTACACTGGAAACATTCCAAATGTTCATCAACAGAAAAAAAACAAACTGCAATATATTTATATGATATATGATTCATATGGTACAACAGCAATGAACAGAAAGAAATTGTAATTTATGCAAAAGTATAAATTAACCTATCACACACTATGTTAAACAAAAGAAGCCAGACACACATAATCATGTGCTTTGATGCCATTGACATAACGTTCTGAAACAAGAGAAACTAACCTGTGGTGAAGAAATCAAAACAATGGTTGCCTCTGGTGAGAGGAGAGGGGGCGATAGAGTTAGTTGACTGTATCGGAACAAAGGGAAATAACCTGTATGTTGGTGATAGTATGGCTTCCATAAATATGCATTTGCCAAAGACTACAGGATTCACAACCTGTGAATTCAACAAATGAAGACCATGCCTGAACAAAATAATTTAAAATGCAGAAGCTAATTACAGAATGCTATATCAATGAAATTTAAATTAATCTTAGAAAAAAGAAATAAAATATAACAGATTCATTCTACTCTTTGCCCCTGGAGGTGACATGGAAGGTACAAAACTGTTTTTATTTCCTCCTACATTCACACAGTGTACGTCTAGTTTCAAAGACACATATTTTCCATATGGCGTGCCCTTCCCCTCCATTTAGTCTAGAGACAAAAGCCAACGTCAGCACCTGAAATCCACAGAAAGTCTGGGGCTCTGTAGTGACACTAGCAAGTTAGCAGATGTAAATACGTCTGTCTCAAACAGGACCTTCCCAGGAAGGCCTTCAGAGTAAACTTGAATACTTGCTAGGTTTGCCTTATTACGATCACTAGAATGAATTGAGGATAAATTATCATTTCACATTAATTTTGCCTATATAACTTGATAACTAATACACCTGAACTTCAAATGCCTAAATAATTTCATACATTATTCTTAGTGCTCTGGTTTTAATTAAATGTGCTGATTATGTTTAAAGTATATCAACATTCTCCCTAATGCTTTTCCTTACCTTCCCCTACCAAAAAACAAGAGCTGGTTATAAAACTTTCAGTCTTTTCATTTGGTTCTACTTATCTGAACTCATAAGCCTTGCATGGTAAATTTCAGACCTGTAATTTGTGGCTTCCTGCTCCCAAGATTACTCCAGAGTAGTTCTCATGTGACTTTTTCTTATTAAATATTTACATGTATACACTGGTATGAAGGCAGTTCATATTTGACATGAGTTAGGAGCACCTACATCTGTTTCTCATCATAACGTTATAGAAAAACGTGCCTACTAAACACTTTTAAAATTCATTTGACTAAAACATTATTTCCATGTTTCCACTCTTATTCTGAAATGTTTTCTAAGTAAAAAAAAAAAAAAACAGAAATGTTCCCTCCCAGACCTTTCCCTCTCAATTCCTTTTCTCTCGCTTGCCTCACTAGCAATCATTACTTTCCATGCCTAACCACAGCATGAGTCATATTTTATTTTTACAAATGTGTGAGAAATGCAAAATTCATGTGAGATATAAAGGGGGAAATATCTTATTTAAGTAAAAAAAAAAAACTGGCTTTGGATCTGACACTTTAAAGTAAGCAATGCTGATACGAACACACTTGAAGTCTGTTCCATTATCCTAATGTGCAGCTCAAGCATGGACTTTCCAATATAAAGAAAGAATAGTTAGCTTTTAAGAGGTCCTGTAAATATTCTTATGCTCCCAAAATCTCAAATTGCAACATAAATATCTATTCTGTTATCCTCCCATTTAATAAAGGAGGCCTGTACTATTTTAGACTCAAACATTTTTCCAGAAATATAAAGATAATGAAATCATAAGAATATTCTCTTCAGAATACTAATTTAGAATAAATTGATCCTCTCTGACTTCAATTCTTTTGTTTTGAGATCAGCCTACAAATCTGTTGTCTCATGTTTATTCATATGTGATTAAGCAATACAAAGCAAAGTAAGAAACAATGAAAACAAAAACAAAACAAAACTCCTGAATGAATTAGAAATCCTAGAAGCTGACTATAATTCAGATATATCAAAAAAGCAGAAATCAAAGAATGATTGTTTTCAACTGTTTCAAGATTCTTTCCCATTTGTGTCTAACTGAAGAAGTATTGTTTTCTTTTCTCTGTCTTTTAGTCACTTCACAGCTCATTAGACTCTGGAGAGAAAGTGATGGGAGAAAATAAAAGAAATGAGACTCAAATGAGTGCAATTGGCCTCAACAGCCCTCAACTAAAGCTTTGTTTTCAAGAAGCTCAGAAAATTGGCTCTGATACAATTAATGTTGGCGAATCTGGGAATTTAAATAATTTTAATGTTCTTAATTCCTGCCACACTGATTAAAGGACAAAATAAACTTTTAGATGTTTCATGTGTGGAAAGCATTCAGTCACACTACATGCTCAGAAAAGTACATCCTGCAATACTGAATGTTTCTACACAGATATAAATATATACACATATGAATGTGTTATCTTCATATTACTGTTCTGATTCTTCCAATCTGTGTTAACTTTAGAAAAAAATAAGTAATTATAATGTGTGGGAAAATAAAACCCACAGATATTGCAAAACATTTTTATCCATGAATTTTAATTGCATAAGAGATAAAAGGCCCAGGAAAGGTGATAATATGTCAATATAAATTTTTTATCAAACTATGGAAATGTAAAATGAACATCAAAAAGATTTAATGATTCTAAGATTTTCTAGAAGGCATAGGAGGTATTATATTTTATATCTAAATGTTTCCCCCAAAGACTCATGTAGACTTTTCAAAGGTGGCTGGATCTACAGTGTGACACTGGGTTTAAATATGATTCTGGGGTTAAGTATGGGTCATGAGATCAAGGGCATGTGGTTACTAAATTGGTCCATGGATTGGTTTGGAATAATTCTTGGTGTCAATGGGAAGACCCACCAGGTGTGAGTGCTATCTGCCCTAAGGGCATGTAGCCTGAATAGACTATAATGGACAAGAAAAAGACTGCTGTTGTCACTTGCTGCTTGCTGGCTCTTTGCTATTTTGTTGCTTTGCTGCCTTCTGCCCACCATGGACTGTTTCACCTCTGTGATGCCCCTCTGCCATGCCATCCTCCCTTGGAGCCAGTCAATTGTTACCTGAATGCTCTACACACTATGAGTTGAAATTAACATTTCAACTTTAAGTTTAAGTGTTGGGTATTTTATTTCAGCAATAAAAGAAAGTCATAAAACAAGAGGGAATAGATCTTGATTCTTTTTATAAGGAAAATAGTACCCTGATGCCATAATTTGGCATAAACATTATAAGAAAATTACAGACCAATATCTCTCATAAACATAGATTCAAAACTTATTAACAAAATACTAACCAGTTGATATTCCACAATATAAAAAGGATAATACAGCATAATTGTCTAAGTTACTTTTCTCTTGTTGCTGAGACAAAAAGATACAAAATCGAAAATTAAAGTGAAAAATGTTTATTTAACTCACAGTTTATGGAGGTTTCAGTCCATACTCAGCTGGCTCCAAGGCAGAGTGGCACATGCCAGAAGGGCAACAGTTCATGGTATCAGAAGACACCAAAAGCAATAAGAAAAAAGGTAAGAGTAAGCCTCTTTCTGTCGCTTGCACTATATGTAGGCTACCCACCCTAGGGTGGATGCAGCACTCACACCTTTAATCCCAGTATTGGACTGTGAATCAATCACAAATTCTAGATTTAGCCACCTCCAAAAAGCCTATTCTCAATGACTGCATGAGGATTTGGGGAACATGCAGACACAAACCATAACATTCTTCCCCTGGCCCCACAAAGACTCATGTACATTTCTTTACACAAAAGACATTTACTCTATCTCTAAGAGTTGTCAAATTCTAACAGTTTCAGTGTTGCCGAAAAGTACAAGTCCCACATCTCCTCTGATGTAAGGAACATTCTTATCTGTGAGCCTCTGTACCAATGACAAGAAAGTTAAACACTTCCAGCATTCAATGGCACAAGATAAACATTTCCATTCCAAAAGTTATAAACAGGAAGATACAAAGGAATGGGACCAAGACAAGCCCAAAATCAAGCAGGACAAACATTAAGTCCTGTAGTTCCATATGCAGCATATCAGGCAATCCTAGGCAAGACTTGAACTCCAAAGGCCTTAGGAAGCTCCACACCTACAGCACTACTGGTGATTTTAGCTTTCATGGCTTCTCTATTGAGCCCACTCTGTTCCCTTCCTTGCAATTTTCCTCAGACAATCCATGTTTCTAGCTTCTCCAAATTTCTGGGGTCCCCACTGCACCTTTGGCTTCACACTCACAGTTTCACACACTGCCCTGTCCTGTCACGAGCTCATTGTCTGGCCAACCAGACCTTCTGAATCTGGATGGAAGGCTCCCTGACTCCATGAGTCTTTCACTCTGCATGCATCTAAAACCAGCACCAAGTGGATGATCCAGGTCTACTGCCAGTTAGAGTAGTAAACAGGCTTCCCTCTCTCTTGGCCATAGGAGTTGGGTGCCTGGATAACTGAGCACTCTGAATCCAATTCCAAGAAATAAATTCCATAGGCTGCTGCCATTCTTGAACATAATGCTCTGGGGCATTCTTCTCAAACCAAAGTCTTTTGCTTTTGCAATTTTCAAGCTGCAAAGGGTGAGTCCTGCTGCTTCTATCATTCTCTCAGGCCATTTTTCTGTTCTCCTGGTCCTTCTCAGCAATCAATATCTCTGCTTTATCTTTGCAGATCACAGCTTTACTGTGATCTTCCTTTCTGGCCAAATTCACAAGGTTTTAAGTCATTCTTTTCAGCTCTTTGCTCTTGATTCCCAACATAAATCTCGCTTAAAAACCCCAACAGTAGGCATGCCACCACACCAACATTTTTCCATCTTGAGATTTCTTCTTGCAGATTAAATAGCCTGCCACCCTTAATCTTTGTCACAGGCAGTCTCTGGACATGAGCAAAATGCAGACAAACTTTCTGACAAGCCATAATAGATATCATCTGGAGTCCAACTATCAGTGCAGTTCTTCTTTCAAGCAGAAACTTCCTGAGCTTTGTCTTTAGTGGCAGCACTTCTATTAGCCTTCTGATCTCCTGAGCTCTGACCATAAGTCATTCCAGCTCTATTTTTTCATCTAGTATCTCTAATCTTTCCTAACTCTTCTCCTTCCCACAAGCTAGTTCTAAAGGCTCTTGAACCATATGGTCAGGTAATGTCACAATGATCCCACTCCTCTGGTACCAAATTTTGTCTTAGTTACTTTTCTTATTGCTGAACCAAAATACATGAAACCCAAAGTTAATGGTTTATTTTGGCTCACAGTTTGTAAATATTTCAGTCCATGATTGGCTGGCTCCAAGGCAGGGTAGCACATGGGAGAAGGGCAATAATTCAGGGCAGCAGAAGACATCAAAAGCAATGAGAGAGCAAAACAAGCCTCTTTTCATCCATTGTATTGAATACAAGCTACCCACCCTAGGACAGGTATATCATTAGACCATGAGTCAATCACAAACTCTTGATTTAAAAATCTCCAGAGCCTGCCTACCCCATGACTACATGAGGCTTTGAGGGGACATCTAGACACAAACCCTAACAATGACTATCTGATGTTTATATCAGACTTCACATTTGAAATTCAATCTATAAAATCACTATGTTAACATAATAAAAAGGAGAAACAGTAAAGTCAATTTAATAGATGCAGAGGCTACATATTTCAAAATTTGAAACATATTTATGATTAAAATCAAATCAAACAAAACCACCAGGCTTGCAAGTAATAGAAGGGAACTTCAACTTATAGAAGACTATCTACAGAAACTTAGAAATCATATTTGTGGTGTTACATTTAACACACCCTTATGGTAGAGAACAAGGCAAAAGGTGTCTTATCTTATTACTTCTACTATCATTGTCCTGACAGTACTATGCAATGTAATAAAATAAGAAAAAACAATTCAAAGGCATGGAAAAGGTGAAACTATTCCTCTTAAAATTATGTTGCTTTTATCTTGAAGACATAGAGGTAGGCATAGAGTTCATAAACAAACCCCAAACTGCATGAGTAGTACTTCAAAAAACCAACAACTGGAATCTCTTCTTATTAAAAAGTTTTTACACATCAAAAGAAATCACCAACAGAATAAAAAGAAAACCCATAGAACAGGAAAAAAATTTTGGCCAACCATCCCTCAGACAAAGGACTTACATCTACAACATACAAAGAATTTTTAAAAATCAGGCCCCCCAAATTCAAAGACCCAGTCCAAAAATGGGAATTTGAGATGAATATGCACTTCTCAGACGAAGAAATACAGATGGCAAATAAATACATGAAAAAATGTTCAACATCACTGATCATTCAAGAAATCCAAATTAAACAACACTAAGATTCTACCTCACTCCAGAAAGAATATTTTTTCATCAGGAAATCAACCAATAACAAATGTTGATGGGACTGTGGAAGCTTTCTTCACTGCCAGTGGAAGTGTAGATTGGTATAACCACTGTGGAAATCTGTGGAAACTCCTCAAAAACCTAGATTTGAAGGTCCCATTTGATCCAGCTATTTCCCTTCTGGATATTTTCCCAGAAGAACTGACAATGTCGTACCCCAGCAATATATATGCATCCATGTTTATAGCAGCACAATTCACAACAGCTAAATCTTAGAAGCAACCCAAACACCGATCAACTATGCAATGGATAAAAAAGATGTTATATTTTTATATAATGGAATACTAGTCAGTTTTAAAGAAGGATAACCTTGAGAATTTTATAAGTAAATGGATACAACTTGAGACCATACTCATAAGTGAAATAAATTAGACTTGCATATGTAAACATCATATTGTCTCCCTAGTATAAAAGACTGAAATAGTACATAGGTTCCGAAATGTACAATGGATATTGTGAGAGTGAAAGGGGAAGAAACTACTGAAAAGGAAAGAAAAACTGGGATGAGAGAAAGAAGAAAGAAAGATGGGAAAGATAGATAATAATACTACTAATCTCTGTTAATCAAAAAGAATGGTTTGTGCTTTCACTGTTTGATCATTTTTTCATGCCTATATCTTGTAATCTGAGCAACTACTTTGAAGATAAAATATGCAATATATTAGCCATTGTTAATCTCCTATTATGTTGTACTGAAATTTTTTATCAAATCTTTTTATTTTAAATTTTTAAAAAACGTTAAAAACAAACAAATGAAAAAATATTACTTTTAAAAAGACTTATTTTAGCCAGGCTTGGTGGCCCACAATTGTAATCCCAGGCTGAGGCAGGAGGCAAGTGGCAAGTTCAAGGCCAGCCTAGGATACATCAGTTCAAGGACAGCCTGAACTGTGTCAAGACCCTGTCTCAAAAAGAGGAAGGAAGGAAGGAAGGAAGGAAGGAAGGAAGGAAGGAAGGAAGGAAGGAAGGAAGGAAGGAAGGAAGGGAGAGAGAGAAAGAAGAAAAAAACTTACTTAGAGAATCCTAACAAATCTACACAAATTCTAAGAAGTTAGAAGTAAGTAATCATTGAATTTGGCACAGTCATAAAAGATCAGCATTAAAAATTCAGTTACATTTCTGTGTAGTAGAAAAAACTTAGTTGAAAAATAAATTTCAAAAATAATTCCCTTTACAAAACCACCAGCCCTATATTGAAAACTACTAAATGTTGCTGTGAGATCTAAAGAACACCTACATGAATGAAGAGGTACAGTGTCCATGGATGAACACACTTATTATTCACATGTAAATTCTCCACACATGGGTCTGTATTCTTAATTTACTCCCAATCACAATCCTAATCAGTATTTTGTGTAGAAATTGACTAGCTGATCCTAAAATTTTGGTGAATATGCAAAGGATGCTGAGTAGCAAAAGTTATCTTGAAAAGTAAAGAAAGGTGCATGACCCACAGTGTTTTCTAATTTCAAAATTTACTATAAAGATAGCGAACTCAAGTACAAACAAGTCAATCAGTGTTATGTAATAGAGAATTAAGAAACAAACTCATATATGAGTCAACTTATATAATCAGTAAAGTAGCCATGGCAATTTAATGGAAAAAGTAAAATATTTTATAAAACTGAGCTAGAAAAATATACATATATATGTATATATGTGAAAAAATAAATAGTAATCCATATCTGTTCCATAGACAAAAATTAATTGTAAGTGTTTAAAATATCTAATATTGCAGCTATAACTATGAAGTTTTTGGGTGAAAACACAGAATAATACCTTCAAAACTAGGTAGGTAAAGATTGATTCCAAAAGATAAAAAGAGCACAAAACATAAACAGTTTGATAAATTAATTGAAATCTAATATAAAAATGTGCTCATCATAGATGAACCATCAAATCACTATGATGTGTGATATGTTAGACACAAAAGAGAGCAAAAAGTTCTAGAAATGCAAAGTCATTCACAGTAACAGAAAGTAGATCAGTGGTTGCCAGAGGATGCAGAAAACAGGATAGGATTAGAGGGAAGAGGAATTACATTTTGTGGATTTGCATGGGAGTTTCTGTTGCCCCACATACTGTTCAGTATTTACTGTTGTCAGTGTTTTAGATTCAGGCCATTCTAACAGGTATGTAGGGGTATCCCATTTTTACTTTAATTAGCAATTCACTCATGTTACATGATTCTGAGTATCCTTCATATGCTTGATGTCTTCCATAAATCCCCTTGGTAAGATATTTGTTTAGATATTTTGCCCAATTGTTAATCAAGTTGTTCATTTATTCAATGTTGAAATTTAAAATATCTTGTGTATCTTTGACAAATATTTTCTGCAACAGTGGATTGTGGTCACACTTTCTGGAAACAATTATATTTTAATGCAGCATATTTTGAGCATTGCTATATCTTTAGCTCAACAAATTTACATACCACTAAATATATACAGCATACTAATTAAAAAATAAAATACTAGTATAAACATAACCTATATACAGTGGTGCCTCGTTTCATGAACTTAATCTGGAAAAGATGAGCATGTTCAAGTTTGTGTGGGAAAGGTGACCAAGGTCATGTTTATCACCCACTGCAGAGTTCACAAACAAAAATAAAATTTTGCAAAATGCTTCTGTTTGTGAACCAAATCATTTCCAAATAAAAGCATTCATGAACCAATGTAGCATTGTATAATAATGTGTAGCATCATCTAGGTAATTACTTCTATTCATAAATATACTGAAGGAAATGTTAAAAAACATTTAAATTCTGACAAACTGATTAAATGTATTAGGTTGACATTGTTCTTTAGTGAATCAGATTTTCCATGTATTCATAAGCATCCACACGTTCACAGAATACAGAATAACAGAAAGATATAAAGAATAGAAACAAAATTACTTTGTATAATTTTTTTGCCCCATTATTACCAGCTTTAGTATTTTGGGGGAAACAACTTAGCAGAAAAATTTTAAACAACATGTATTTCCAAGCTGAAACTGTGACTCGCCATTTGGGTCCTTTATTTTTTCCATTACTTTATTATCATAGAAAACATATGTGCTTTAAAATAACTTTACAAAAAGCTAGGCATAGAGCTGGAGATTTAGCTCAGCGGCATAAGCACCTGCCTGGAAAGCGCTAAGTCATGAGTTCAATCCCCAGTAACAAAAGGAAAAAAAAAAAAGAAAAAGCCAGGCATGGTGGTGCACACCTGTAATTCCAGTACTCTGGAGGACAAGGCCAAGGATTGTTGCAAGTTCAAGACCAACCTGGGCTACAAAGTGATCTCAAGATTCCCTGAACTGCATAGTGAGACCTTGACTCAAAAAGACAAAACAAAATCTTTAAAAACAGATAGGGAAACTACTAATTAAAAGCAATTTAAAATACATTAACAATTATAATACATGAATTGTACAAAAACAAAATAAATACATCAAGAAATCATGAAAATTTGAACACTATTTGATATTGTTGGGGAATTTGGTGTTTTTTTGATATGTAATAATGGTAGTGACTTTGCTTTTTAAAAAGAGAGAGTAACAAACTCAGCTCTGTATCCAAATGTCCTTAGTTCTTGCCACTGCTTTGGCTACCTGACCAATTTCCACTTCATAACATCCATGTCCCTTGCTTGAGGCTTTCTGTGATCCTCTCAGCCCCAAATGTAGATTTGAAGAGCTGTGGAATTCATACAGGTATCCTCTCCAATCTCACAAATCAGCAGCACTCAACCTACCACTTCAGAGGTCAGTGAACATAGATTCCAGTTTGGTAGCATATATACATCACCAGAGCACACGTTCGCTACCACTTGCAAGAGTTCTCCAGTAGGATTAAACTAAATTTGGTAGGAGCACGCCTGTTGATGTTCCTTTTACTGATTTCCTTCCTTTTCCTTCCTCATCTTCCTACTTCCTAACATGTATTTTCCAAATAAATTGTTTTCATTAAAATCTTTATCTCAGAGTTTACCTCTGGGATACCACAAATTAAAGCAGATACATACTAAAACTTCTGAAATATGACAGTTATGATTTCTTCAAATTAATGTAGAGAATAGACAACATTGCTTATGTTGAAAGTTCTGAAGCTAAATGATAGGAACTCTAGGGTTTCATTATATTTTCCCATCTATTTTTATAAGTTTGCAATTTTCTGTAAAAATGAATTTAATGTTTTAAGTGAATACCTGAACTCATAAAAGTTTAAAATATAAAGCAAATAGCATGAGTCTTTTTTCAACTGAACTGTCACCTGGAAAATACCAAATAAAGCTACCTTTCAATGAAATAAATTACAATTGCATCAAATATTTGAATACATAAAATAGAATCATGAAGTTATTAAAAGAAAACATAGGAAAATTTATTTCTTTGGGGAGACAAGAAGACTTCTCTAAACAGCACACAAGATCCAAATTCCAAAAAGATTAGTACAGTAGACTACATTAAAAAGTTTTGTTTTGTTTTGTTTTGTTTTGCTTTGTTTTCCACACAGAAAAGTATAATACCATATAAAGTCAAACAACAAATGATCAACTGGTAAAAATATTTCAAAACAAATGACAGTGAGCTCATTTCCTTAATGTATAAAGACCTCTTAGAAATCACTTATAAAAGACCATTAGAAAAAATTGACAAAGAACTTAAAAAGGCAGTTCATAGAAAAGAAACATAAATGGCTTATCAACATATGAAAAGATGATCAAACTCAAACATGAAGAAGTGAAAAGTGAAATGTCAATGAGATTCAGTTTTTGTTTGTTAAAAGCAATTCTCAAAATGCATTCATAAAATCATTACTAAGTGAAAAAAAGCAAAATGCAAAACTGTCAACATAGTGTGCTTTATTCATGCAAAAAAGAAAGACTATGAGTGTGTATGTATTTCTACATGCAACTATTTCTTGGTATTCTTGGGGTTTTGGTTCCTGAACATCCTCAGATATTAAAGCCACAGATGCTCAATCCCTTATATGAAATGGTGTAGCACTTTGCATAGAACCTATATAGATACTCTCATATACTTTAAATCATCTCTAGATTATTTATAATACCTAATATAATGTAAATGCTATGCAAATAGTTGTTACACCATAGTGTTTAGTGAACAATGATAAAAATGTCTATACATATGCAGTATGGATATTTTTTAAAAAAATATTTCATGTCTAATATTAGTTGACACTGAATACAACACCTGTAGATATGAAGGCTCAACTGTATTATATATATTGTATATATATGTGCACTGACATGTATAAAAATATGTTTATATGTTCAAATATGCATATGAATTCTAGAAGGCTATGGTACAAATGGGTACAATTGTTGCTACTGTACAGAACTGTATAGAGTAGCCTGGAAGTCTTGAGACAGAATAAGCATAACTTTTCATCATGTGTTCTTACCTAATGTTTAAAGTTTAAAATGCACATCTGAATTACCAATCCAATTATAAACTAACTAGTTGATAAATTAACTAAATTAGCTTATTCAATAAAGATTTATTGAGCAACTACTTTGTGCCAATCACAATTTAAATGCTGAAAATATAGGTCAGGATGGCCAATGTAAATCTCCATCTTCAGAGTTCCTGCATGTTTCTGAGAGGAGACTAATAGAAGCCTAATGAATTCTGTTTGGCCAAGTTATTTGGACTGAAATTTAATGAGTGTTTGCTTTGGATGTATCATTCTTTAATAAGTGATAAATCTAGTTCTACCTAAATTGGTAACTCCAGAAACATTCTTTGGAACTGACAGAATAATTATATCTTGGGCAGGCCTTATTGAGACATAGTGAAAAGAAGGCCATTGTTCAGCCCTACATGAGTATAAATATCAAGGAAGGCTTTCACTCTTGCAATGAAACATTTCTAATTTCTCCACGTTCATTGATAGGTTACCAATCAAATGTTAAGAAGTCTCTCATTCCCGTGCCACCTAATTGTCTTCTTTAGGATCTGAACCTATGTTTTCTTCTGACGATTCAGGCCAACAACAATCCCAAACATTTTACTGAAACCAGTACATAATAACTCACAATGGTCTTCTAAGTTCCCATTTTCATCTTTACTCTTTGTTCTTCAGATATAGACCACCTGTTACAATCAAATCTAACACTCTAATTGTTAAAAGCATTTCATTCATTAAAAAGTGTATATTATGGTAGCAGGATGAGAAAGTTAAGAACATTTTTAAAGTGTTGTTGATGGTCATTATTGCTTCTCCAGTGCTCTGTGAAAAAGGAACTTCTTGGTCAAGCAATCAGGAAATGGAACTTATTAAATTTCTCCAAAATCAAAAACTGTTCCCATCTTAGAAGTTTGCAGTGCAAGTTAACATTAGCAGCTGTAAGAATCTTTCTTTCTCTCTCCCACAAGCTAGTCCTGTGGTTTGACTTCAGACCCTTTTCAGCCCTCTGATTCTCGCCTCTAAGAAGTATGCTCTCAGGCCAGATAATGTTTGTGGTTCTCATTTCACACTATAACTATATTCTTAGCATGATTTTAGAAAAATTAAGCAATCAAAGCACTCGATGTTATTGCTTTGAAACACAGCCAAATAAATAATCACCAGCTATTTCTGAGCTTCAATGTACACTTTACGATTAACTAATGTGATACGGAGTGACACTCAGAACCCTGACAGGTGCTTTATATTAGCAAAATTTAACATTTAAGTCACTTCTTTTCAATAAAATGAAGCATAAATCTGAAAGGTGACAGAATAAAATAATCCTAGACATCAGACTAAACAAAAAGGTGTTCATTCAAATTCTAACTTTTCTGAGAAATAGGAGAAAAAAATATTTTAAACATAAAATAGTAACATCTTTAGATAACTATTCACATAAACAACTTGGTCATGACTTTCTAGCCCAATCATGTGCTAAAAAGATAGATTAATTTTTCTTGGAATCCCTATTCAGTTGACTGCCATACAGATCTACATCAGCTTTGGGTAAAGACAAATGTCTCTGAAGAATGAGGAAAACAATGACACGACGAATAGATTTGAGAAAATTACAGTCAGAGCTCTCACAACACTGTTTCAGATCTGAATCTGTTTTCCTTTGGCAAACTTCAAAGTCCTTCCAGGCTCAACTCACAACTCTGTGATATCAAAACTTCCCAGTAGCTCACAGCTAACCTGAAGCTTCCATCTGCAAAGTTACAGCACAACCTACCTTTGTCCAAGGAGCACATTCAGAATCTGGGCAAGAAGAAAAGTGAGAAAAAGCTGTGTGGATGTGGAACAACTGAAATGCAATACTTCGCACCAGAATACTTCCTTGTGAGGATAATCCTTTCTGATAGAGTACAGCAATAATCAACAACAAATGCACAATGCAATTAAATCAAAAGCAAAATAATAAGGTAAACTAGATCCAATTCAAGCCATTTTCCCTGCCTCCAAAAAGGAATAGGAAATAGCTTTTCTTTTAACAAAACACTAGCAGGACAGTCACTCTTTCAACAAACAATCTGCCTAAGAAAATTATATTGCACTTAATGTTAAGTGAAAGTTATATTGCCCACAACTTTAACAGTAACCCAAGAATTTTCTCTTACATTCCCTATTCAAGTATGTTCAGCCACAGAATGGGGCCTTCATAAATTCTGATTCTCCACACCTTTGAGAGAAAGGTTTGGAAGTAAGAGAGAGGAAAAAAAATCTTGTTTAGTCCTGAAGGTTAACACAGAAGTTTCTCTAGCCTCCTGACTAACAAGGAACTTCAACAAAGAAATCTTTTGTTTCAATATTTAAAAGCTGCACCTACCGTGAAAACTTGGCCTCAGTTTTCATTATATCACATCCAGGAAAAATGTAACCAATTATCAGGAACCGTGACATTTTCACACTTCTCTTCAAACTGTTGATAAATTTTTAGAGACAAATGCCCTTTCTGTTGAAGGCCTGTAAATAACAAATACTTGCTTGTCTAAGCTCAATACAGAAAGAAGCTAAAATAATCACTTTAAGTGATTCTGTGTTTAAAAGCTTTTGATTAATCTTGAAAAACACTAGAGATTCTCCTTCTTGGCAAATCAAACTTAGGACTCAAGCATTTTGTCCAGGTTCTGCTTGGATTCCCACATTTTCAGGGCTAAGTAAGTGCACTCTCTTACCCTCAGTTCATGAAGATTTCTAAACCACCAGAGTGACTCCAGGGCAGAAAGCTGGCACAAGCACACTCTGACCCCAGGAGAAGCTTTCACTTAGTGACAGTGGCTCAGGAAAGCAGTAAAGCCTGGACAAGAGGCTCTCTTGTAAGACCAGCAGGCATGCCACAAGGTCAGCTGGTGCTGCAGGAAAATGGATGTTTTTGGAGACCATAATGTTAAGTGAAACAAATCAGACACGTGAGCTTAAATATCACAATGTTTCTCTCATATGAGATACCCAAAATATAAATAAAGGATAAAATAAAAGATAGACAATAGTAAACAGAGAGACAGAACTTTCTTAAGTGGGAAAAGTATCAAAACATTGAGGAAAGGAGGATGCAAAAAGAAATATTATGTTCATTAAAAAAAGTGATCCAGGGGTTCCCAAAATGCATTTCAACATTTTGATGTTCATTTGACCTTGAAGCGGTCCTGGTGGAACCATAGAGAAGACTAGGTCAAAAAGAATTTAAAAATTTGATCTAGTTGACAACCTAGCATTTGTTACCTTCAATTAACATCTGCCATAGAAAGCGTAGGCCCACAAAACTAGATCAGTGTCATTTCCTGATGCTCTTCTGTGTTACAGAAGGTAAAGTTGTGGATTAGATGCTCAATCAAGTCAATTCATTCAATTTTTTTTCACAGTTAGTGACAGTTTCCTGAGCCCTAATATCTTACACTTTCAAGATCTTGCCTGAAAAGAGTATTAGGAGAAAGAAAGCATGAAATTTACTATCTTTTTGAACAAAGGATAGCACTTCATTATATAGAAAGACATTTAAATGAAAAAAGCTGAATGTCCAACAGTCTTTGTTGATGGGCAACTAACATTTTGATGGTCTGGATGAGGTAGTAATCAACCCAGAGCTATGGACCAGGTAGGCTAGATGATTTAGCAATCCTTAGAATCTCCCACTTGGAAGGATCTAATTGGCTAATTCATACAGTGGTGTTAGTAACTACTAACAACTCAAAGTAAGTGTTCATTTTGACCCAGATATGACTTCAGAAAAAGTCTATGCATAAGAGGTCTAGACTCTGAATTTGCATTACTACTAACAATTCAGATAAAATTGGAAAATCATAAATATTCTTCAGGTTTTCTACCCATAAAGTGGCAAGGCCAGAGTGAACAGTCAAAGGTCCCTCCAAAAGGTTCTCCAAGGCTGTAATAAAGCTAATGAATGACCATGAATAATTCAAGTTGAGAAACACCAAGGAACAAAAGGTAGACTTTAATTCAACCTTTACCTTGACTATAAATTCATGGAGATAACTTACTCATGAAGATCAGACAATAGGATGGTCCAGAGAGGGGAACAACTTCCTATCAGAGACAATTAACTAGAATTCAAGCATCAACTAGTAGTGCATTTACCCTTCCTAAGGGTCAGTTTCCTCCACGGGTGCATCACTATCTGCTCTGCTGTGCACTGCACAATATATAAATGAAGAAAAATGAGCATAAACACATTCAACAGCGTGTAAAGCAACCAGAGCTTACATGACCTATATGAACAGGCATTCGGGATTTAGACAGTCTCCTTCTCCAAAAATACAATAAAAACAAAAATAAAAAGTTTATGAGAAGACTTTTAGGAAAAACAAATTCTTACTTGCCAACTCTTAAGACAGACTCTGAATGTGAACATGTGAAATTTCTCTAGCCCCTTCAGGATAAAGGAAGCACCCACCTCCATAGTACATCATTTCCATGCAAATAATGAGATTAAAAAACCTGAATCTTTGTCACACTGACTCAAAGCAGCAGACCATTCAATGACATTTAAGTAGGAAAAGAATTTAAGACTCTCCTTTACGCAGAAGACAAGGATGCACGTTGAGAGGGCTGACAAGGGGAGCAGCTCTGCAGCAGGCTTAGTCCAACATGCCTGGGCAATCACAGAGCAGTAGCACAGCCCCCTGCAGATAGGGGCAAAGAACAGACTTGGCCATAGCAAGATCCCCTGGGGGTCTCTGATTTGGGGTTAAAAGGTGGTAAGAATGACCAGCTTGGCTAATAAGAGAAGCATTAAGCAACAAAGCTGCCTTGACCAAAGACAATATACCAGTGTATCATCACATGAAACAATGTTAACCCCTAAATAAGGGAGGAAGAAATCTGCTGTTGTTTAAAAGTCAAATTTAACCAAGCTCTTTTGCTTTGATCAACCCTCCATGAATTCTCCAAAGACTGTCAGGCAGCCAGCCAGAGAACACTCAATGAGAATTCTTTGAGCACTTTTCAGTTACAATACTCTCAGGATTATGAGAAGGAAAACTGACCAGCAATCTAATGCTTCATCCTCAAGTGGGCATAAAGCATTAGATCAACATTGAAAAGACAGTTGCTCAAATAATACTGTAGAATAACAGTTGACAATAATTGAGAATAGGGAACTTCATCTCTGAGGTCAGCAACACAGGAAGCCAACAATCAAGTCATCTACAATGTCACTGCTAAAAGGCTTAATGGGAAATTTGAGAGAGATGGATCAAAGAAGAAAGCCTTGAGTGTGTGTGTGCGTGCGTGTGTGTGTGTGTGTGTATGTGTGTTTTGTGGGTACCAGGAATCAAACTCAAGACCTTACTCATGCCAGGCAGGTGCCATGGAGCTATACCTCCAGTGGCCTTGGGTTTTAAGTTTACAGAAAACATAAAACTGGCATTGGAGGATATGATCAGTAGTACTCAAATACGTGCTGAATCTAGGAGATGAAATAGGAGAAAGGTCCTACATTTGACCAAATGGAGGCTTTGAAATTAGTCTAAACAGAATGCAAATAGTAAAACCAGGCAGGTGCTAGGCATGCTAGTGCTGGTCTTGATCACAGCTACTTGGGGGACGTAGGCAGCAGAACTGCAACTTTAAGCTCACCCTGGGGAACTAAGTGAGACCTTGTCTTAAAATTTTAGAATTGGGGGTGCTGGGGATGTAGTACAGCTCTTGTCCGGTGATAGAGCACTTGCCTAGCACGTGGAAGACACTGAATTCAATTCCCAGAACCACAAATAACAAAACAACAACAACAGGCAATCATTTGCCAGCCTAAGTCTGCCCAGGAGCTTTTAAGGGGGTGAACACTCCAAGCCTTCTCCATTTTCCTTTCCCCTAGGCTACATATTTGCCTTTTTCTTTGCGTCCACCAGAAGGCTCAATGAATAAAGGAAAACAAAGCCAACTGTTAAATCTATTAAATGATCAGGGTTGGAATGATACAAACAAGTTTGAAATGTTCCTTTATAAGTATGGATGTGTTGCTCATTCTTGCTGGATATGAATTCTGTTATCACTCATTTTGAGTTGTTTACATTAAGCTTTAATCATTTATAGTATCTGAATACCTTAACCTAAAAAGAAATGCATGCTATATAACACAACTACTGTCTCGACTATAGCTACTACCCAATTGCACTGGCAATATGTTTTCAAAACTACTTCACTATTGGCTGAGTTTTATGTTACATACTTCCATACAAACGGAAAACAACTGGAAAAAGAAAAACAGAGAGAGATTCTCTTTCTTCTTGAAGAAAGAGGTGGGAAGATTGTTCTAAAGGACTGAACATGATACTTTGTCCATAAAATTCAAGAAAGTATTATTTTACCAGGTTAAATACAAATGTACAAAACCCTGCCCCTACTATCAAATTTCCTCCAAAGTGTTCATTTCCCCTGGAAAACATTTCCTCCCCAAGTCTCCTCACTTTCTCTCATTTCTCCATGTTGATCAGAAATGTCAATGCCCTCCATCCATCCACCAGCCCCTTTTCCCTGCTATCCCCCCATCTATCTCTGAAGCCCTTCGCATAGGCATAGAAAGCACTAGAACTTACTCCCTGTGTCCAGTAAATTATCATCATAACAGATATTGTCATTCCATTTTGTAGTTTGCAAAGCATTTCCATACACATTACTTCACAGAAACCTTAAAGATATTTTGAGGTACGTAAAGATATAGCACTACCAACATTGCAGGTGGAGAAATCAAAATGAAGAAATGACAACCACAGGTTCACACACTTAGTAATTAGAAAAACAAAAACCTCCAGTGTTGTGATCTAGGATTCTCTCCATTACTCTAAGGCTGCCTGGTAAACAGCAGCGTAAGGCCCATTCACTTAGGCCCCAGGGAGAGGGCACTGAAGTTAATTTTCTTCTAATGCTTAATACAGAGAAATTACCACCAATATTTTGCTGTATTAAAGTGAATCTCTCCGGGGACATAAAAGAATTTCTATACTTGAAATATTGTCTTTTAGTACTATTTCTAGTCAGGTGACACAGAAGGTCTTATGACTGAGGATGCTGGCAAGCTTAGAAACACATGGCAATCAGGACCTGCTAGCTTCTACAGGCTCCAACCACCAAACCAAAGGTGTAGAAAAATGCAAGTTATGAGAATGGCTCTCTTTCCAAAAGCTAGTCACTGCTACCTGATATGGCAGCCCCTAAACTTGCCTGCTCACATTCACAATGGGGCTCTCCTTCTGCAAATTTTTGTTCTTCCATTAACTTTGGCTTTCTTTTGACTTACATAACTGTTCATCATTTATTTGGCTGAAAACTTGTCAAACTTGTCAACTCTTAGAAATATTTGCTACTTTAAAATATCTGCTACTTTAAAATATCATGAACAAAGAGATTGTGTCAAATCCATTTTTTATTCATCCAAAATGTTTTGCCATTACACCCCATATGGTAAATTATTGTAACTAGAGTATATAATGCACCACAAATAAAGTTTAAAATATACCAAAGTGTACTTTTATCTCAGTTTTGGTACATAAACACATAATACTTTAAAAGGAAAAAGCACTGAAGATTTCATGGCAAAATGTTAACTATGATTATTTCAAGGTTGTAAGGTAATGGGAAATATTCATCTTCTCATTACTTATCTGCATCACTGGCAATAAAGCACATTATGTGTGCATTAAAGAAAAATAATTCATTTTGTAAATTTAAGCTATAAATAGCAAGAGAGTTAATGCATAAATTTATTCCTGAAGTCAACATCAAAGTACTTATATAAAAAGGTTCTTTCTTCCCTCCCTTTATTTAACTTAATATATAGTAATCATTTTTTTCCCAAAGATTTCTTTCAGGTCTTGTATTAAACAGAAAGGATAAATGGAGACAATTCAAGTACATCCTCTCAAAACTGTGCCTTCCTATCTTTTAACCTCTTTTTTCTTTTTTTCAACCTGAATTCTTGGAAGCAAATTCCCCATAGCTCACAGCTTCAAACCTCCTCAGCTTTGATCCGGAAAAGTTTAGGAATGAGATTTTCCTCAATGCTGAGGCAAATCTTGCCAAGAACTCTAAAATTATCATCTACCCAAACAATCTTCCTTGGGCTTCTCAGCTCCAGGAATGGGTAACACATGAACAGGTATCAATCAAACTTATCTAAAATATAATAAATCACCTGGCATCTTTGTATTATTTATATTATATTAGTTATATTATTTTACATTATGTTATTACTGTAAGGCTAGTGGACTCTCAGGACTCTCAGTTCAAAAGGCATAAGTTCAAACTGGACCAGATCCAAAATATAGCAGTTGGAATCTTTACTACATATTTCTCTGTGACTTTGACCTAGGTTCTCAAACCCACTATACCTATATCCTTGTTAGAAAAAGGGAGCTAGTTAATAATAGCACTTTCCAGCATTATTTGATTAAGAAATTAGATACTAAATATAAAGACTTCAATCTTTCCCTGGAGCTAGCCAAATGGACAGAACGTGTTATCTCTTAGTAATAAACATAGTGTGTTAACCACACAGCCACTGGGGACGTGTAAATCTATGCAGCCTGTTAGCAGAGCTACACTTAGAAACAAGAGCTTGCTCAAACTTTATTTCTTGTGCATTGCTCTAAGGACTCATCTCAGTAGGGCTGTCTACCCAGAAAGCTCCAGGAATTACCTAAAGTGTCTCACTGGGATGGGGGGATCTACATGCTCCAGAAGGCACCCCTTTCCACAATGCTCAAAATCACTGCCTCATGATGAAGCAAATATTGCTTTCCAATGGCTGAAATCAAACCAATCCTGAGAAGTTCTCCCACTAACTTGCTGCCAGTACAGAGCACACAGAAGGATTTCAAACAGTGGAAATGACTACCCCACGCCTAGGACCCTGTTACTACTAGGAACACCAATTTGAAAGCAAAGTCAGTCGTAAGGAATCAGGAGTCACTGAGCCACACTTGCTCAGCTTACTTACTCTGCTTTGGTGATTTCTTGGTGTCTCTCTCTCTGCACTGGCTGCATGGCTCAGAATGTCTAGAGACCTCACATTCTTCTCAAGACAACTGATTTGTCCTTAACTTTGGAATGTTGTGAGTGTTTGTGAAATAAATGGTACTCTAGTGCTATCTCAAACCTTGCTGAACAATCCCTCTTTAAAGTTTCCATCTCCTACTCAAAAGTTGCTGTGGTTGATTAATCATGTTGAAAATCAATGTGCAAAAGGTCTTGGTGGCTGTGTTTCAGAGCAAAATCCAGCTCCAGCTGGAAAATCTTAACCATATTTATAAGATAAGCTCAAGTTCAGATCCCTTCAGATCCTTATCCTGGACAGAATGATTGTAATTGAATCTAACCAGAAAGAAGTAATAGTAAGTAGCACATGATTATCAGGGAACTTCAGAGCTGATCTTGTCTATTCTAATAAAATACTTGATACATTGTTACATTACCTGGAAAATGTTAGGTACTCAATGAATATTTCATAACTGTTAAATATTCATAAATGGGTCTTCATCGTGTTATATGATTAATAATAACACTCACTAATGAGAACAATTCTATTTTGTCAATATACAAGAGAAGCTGGGATTTATAACCTAATAAAGTACCAGGCCTTTAATATCACTAGCTTCATGATTTTAATGACTGGAAAGAATAGAACTATTATAAATAACTTGTATTCTAAGATGTTAATGAACACAGTGTTCCCTCTGTGACCACTAATTTACTAGTATAGCAGAATCTTCCAACATGTTTCAGCAACTGATGAGATTACATATATTCTCATTAGTCTAAAAAACTATTGCAAACCTCTCCAGTATCATGCCAAAGCTTGAGCTGTCCAAATAACCATAAACAAGTAACCTAAAATGTTTGACTTTCAGGTTTACAGTCATCTGTAAACTTGCTTAATTTTTCAAAAAATGAAAGGTTCCTCCTTAGGAAAGTGTCCTTAAGTGACCCATGACTTCTTATAGAATATTCCAGTACATTCTGCAGAAATGAATAATGTCGAGACTCCTGCAATGCATTGGATTGAATCCTTTCTGAGACGTCTGTCTTTTCCTATTGCACACCTAGGTTCAGTACCTATATTTACATTTGTATACAAATGTAGTTCAATGTTTTACTACTCTCTGATATTAGAGAGTAATGCCTAAAAATGAGTACCTTTTATGATAGGAAAAAAAACTTTTAAGTATGAGGGAATCAATCTAGTTGCAAATTTCTGTTAAATATTTTGAAAAAGATTATATAAAATTGAAAAATCTGAAGAAACTTAGTCATTAATTAAGAGGAAAAATAAAAGCATTTTAGTTTGACACAGATTAAATGAACTAGCCTTCTGCAATGATGTTTTCCTGTTGAAGAATGCTGTTCTGCTAATGATAATTGTGGTAATAGCCTTAAGATAATTTAAACTATCTTGAATAGGAGACTTAAGAGATTTTTATGTTGTAAAGAAATCCAAGAATGTTTTTGAAATCCTGGCTACTCAAACTGTCACTAAAATACCTATGAAGGTGCCAAAATCAAGATTATGAATTGAAACAATAAAAATTATAGACTAAACTCCTGAAAATTCCAACATTCATTAAGAAGTTCTCATTTGCTACATGCTTATATTGGAGCCTTAGATTTTATATTTAGATCAATGAGCCAGCACCCTGCAATGTTTTCCAACTCAGAATTTGTGAACTTTTCTTCAGCATATAATAGAAACTGATGTTCCATAGCTTGCAAACTACCACACTAGCATAATAATTCAGGATTTTAGTTAGACTCCAATTGAAAGGATGCCCTTTTATAGATGTCGCAATAGCCTGATTTTCATTTTGTAAATATGCTTCATTGTTTAGTGTCCTGATTCATTCCCATTCAAGGATAAACTGAATCTACTGTTTAAGGCCCAATGCCACAGGTTAAAGTCAGAGAAATGAGTCATATTGGAATTGGTCCCTAGAAATGCTTGCCAGCAATGTAGATGGGCTTATGACTAATTAAAATGACTTTTATTCTTTATCCTCCAAATTAATTTCTAATTCTGTCATAACAGAGGACTAAAAATTAAGTGGCTAAAAGCAAGAGAAATCTATTCTTTCACAGTCTGCATTGATGAGACCGTACTCTCTCTGAATCCTGGCAGGGATGTGAGTGGGGCTCCTTTTCTGGCCTTTTTCTAGCTTCTGAGGATGCTGACAATCCACGATGAACCTTGCCTTGCAGCCGTGTTGCGCTAATCTGTCTTCACCACCACATGGTACTCGTTCTGTGTGTCTCCATCTTTAAATCTTTGTCTTCGCATAAAGCCAAGTGATGCCGGCTTAGGGCTCATATTGCTGCAGTATGACTTCATCTTAATTTAATTAATTATACCCACTACAACTGTTTCCAAATAAGAACACATTCTGAGGTACTGGAGGATAAGACTTCATATTTATTCATTTGTATATATGTAGGTATGTATATATGTATATATTTATTTCACTACTGGAGATAGAATCTGGATCTTCATACTAAGCTATGTGTGCAGCGTTCTCTCTATCTATCTATCTATCTATCTATCTATCTATCTATCTATCTATCTATATTTTGAGATAAGGTCTTGCTAAGTTTCCCAGGCTGGCCTCAAACTTGCCATCCTCCTGTCTCATCCTCTCAGAGTGCTAAAATTACGAGCATATGCCACCATACCTGATTCAAAATATTTTTTAAAGGAAAGTCGCAATTTAACACATAACACCCTAGACTGCTTTTAATCTAATCCTTTTATATCAGTAAAGGTCTCATATTCTAGTTAAGTCTGCATATGGGGGAGACTCAAATATATACAAAGGGCTCCACTGTTTTATATATTTTTTTTGCTTTCTTCAAAACATTTTCAGTCTCATTTGACCCCCACAAAAAACAGATGGGTTAGGTGTTTTGAATCTCAGCTTTTATAGATAAGAAAGAATTCATGTGTGGAGAAGTTCAATGACTTGTGTGGTAGAACACAACTATTAAATACCACAGACAAAACACTCAGTTCTAACTACTAGATCTATGTTGTACTCACAAAACAAAACAAAACAAAAACAGTGCTTCATATAAACCCCCACCAATATGGGTTTCCTGACATTCAAATTAGAAATTGATGTTTTCAACTTACATGATAGGATGCTATGTAAGTAGGCAACAAGAAGGATCCTAGGGTGATAGAATTGTTACAAATCTTTACTAGTTGTGAACATCCCAAGGAAGGTTTTGGGAGCCCTTTTATCCTTCTAGGTGAGAAGCACTCTCCACACGATGCCACTGGGCAGCAAAGTAGCAGCTACACTGACAACCCCACATATACAGGTACATCAGAGCACAGGTGGTTAGTCCCCTGAAAAAAGAAAAATTCCTTTACACAACCCCTTTATTAAGGAAATAGAAAAAAATTTCAATTAAGGCAAAAGTAAAAGTTAATCTGCTCATTCTTACCCTTTGTATCCTAACTGTTGGCTGAAAAGATAACAAAATATTTAATACAAATAAAAGCAATGTAGCATTATGTAAAACAGGTCAGAGACACTAAGACTCGGGCTCCCACTTCATGAAGTGTTTTGAATCAGGGTATTTCACTTCTCTAAGCTTGAGTTTCATGGAAATGACAAGAGTATTATTTCCCAGGACTGTTTTGAGAAGTGGCTGAAATTGTAAATTTAAATGTAGCCAAATATAAATGTTTTGGCTAGACCATATCAAGTGTTCGATATTATTGTTTTTTTTTTAATTTTGTGCTCTAGACCTAAAATATTCAGAATATGCTAGGAACTATCAGTTATACATTCTACTGTGCTTTTATTTCTATTTCAACTTACTTTGCATGCTGTACTAATGTTTGATTAAGTCATTTGTTTCTAAACTTAGCTGATTTTCAGTGAAGATATGGTCATTTTTTCAGCTTTTTTTCCTGAGATTCATTAATTTCTAGTAGTTTGGGGATTCTAGTAATTTGGGGATGAATTTAACTGGTTAACTTTTTATCTTTCAATTCCTTCTGTTTTGTTACATGTGCCCACTTGGAAAGCTTGTCTTTGCTAAACTTTGATCAGTCTTTCACTTCTTTTTCTGTCAAATATCTCTCATTCAATCATTCTAAGAGAAAGGCAGGCAATTCCTTTCTTTACTACAAGCCGAAATGTATTTTGCTTACATCTCTGATAAGGGTCTCCATAGGGACACTGACACAATGAGATGGCAGTGCCAAGATCCTAACTACAGAAATTACTTCTTGACTCTACGAATGTTTATGACTTCTCCTCATTTATACCAAATGTTAGCAATGTATCAACACTTTCTTTAAAAATGAGTCACAGACACAGGTGTGCTAACACATGGCCATAATTATAGCATGCTGGAGATTAAGGTAGGAGAATCATGATAAGGCCAGCCCGGGTTATGTAGCAAGACCCCGTCTCATAAAACAAACTCTCTTATGCTGAGAGATCTAGATTTAACATAGGGCTATTAACTGTTGTACTGACTATCGGACTTGCTAGAAAGTTATACAAAATTATTATTTAGGAAAGATACCCTATTTTCATCTGATTCTAGAAATTAATCAGACCAGATGGCTCCAGATGGCACACTCCATGTTCATTCTCATTTCAGACTGATATGATTCTATGCCAGACTTAATCTCAAAGGGGATCCCCCTACGAAGACTAAGTACCATAAGCTGTGTCATTTCTTAGACTGCAATAAACCACAAACTTTAGCCGAGTATCACTAAAAACTATTTTTGTTTTATATGTAGTAAGGGGTTCAAAAAAGTTATATTATTGTTCACTTATTTTCATTCAAACCTTATTTTGTTTTCAGATTATTAAAAGGGACCATGTAAGTTCAATTGATTTTTAAAATTTTTTAAAAACATAAAAGTACAAGTATAAAAATGACCATAGCTATAAACTCCCTCTATATATTTTAATATATTTCACTTCAAGCTTGTTTCTCTGATATTTTTGCATAGTGGAAAGTTGTGTCTATGCTTTTGAAATAGTAGTATGTCATGATAATATTTCCATCAAATATCATTTTATTGAAGGTATTCATATATATATATATATATATATATATATATATATATAACTAGGTATTCAACTGATTTTATGACTAAGCTTGTAAACATTTATTTTTAATAATTGCTCATCTTGCTCCATTCCTGTTACTACCACCCATATACTGGGTTGTATATAAACAACAGAAGTTTATTTCTCACAGTTCTAGTGGCTGGAAATTCTAGATGAAGTTGCCAAATTATTGTCTGATGAGGATGTGGTCCTCACACATGGTACCTTCTCTGTGTTTGCAGCTGATAGGAAAAAAACACTGTTCTTATAGCAGTGCTCATCTCATTCATGAAGATGGTTTCTTCCCATTCCTCATCTTTCCCAAAAGCCCCTCTTTTCAATCCCATTTGAAGTGAATGCATATCATCAGAGTATGATAGGAACTTGGCAACCATATTTTCATCCAACACAACAACCCAGAAAGATCAATATACTAAACTCACTACTTTCTTTATAGGCACAAAAGTCATAGAACTATTATGTGGTAGATACAGATTTTAAAGAGATGTATTGGCCCAAAACTCTGTGTGTGTGTGTATGTGTAGTGTGTGTGTGTGTGTGTGTGTGTGTGTGTGTGTAGTGTGTGTGTGTCTATACTACATACAGTACCTTCCCATCATCAACTCTACTGCCACTGCTTCCGACACAACCTCCAAAATCTGCACCATCACCATTTGTACACCGGCAACTCTATCAGTCACCATCTCTACTACCTTTTCTCTATTGCCCCTACATACTTACTACCACCTCCACCCTGCACTCTAACCTATCTCCACTATCCCCTCCACTGTCATCTTTACATCAAACATCACACTGCCACACCTTTCACTTTGTTGACTTGGGTCTTTTAATCATCTCATTTCTGCATATTTTTGCTTCATTCCACACCTTCATATTCTCTCCTGCTTCACTTCACATTCTTCCAATATTTACTTTAAGTCCTGGTTGATGGAGATAATGCAATGGCTACAATAACAGGCTCTTCTTATGAACAATCCAAATCATTCATTCATTCAACAATGAATTGGTCAAGGCATAGAATGTAAAAGCCACTGTTTGAGCAATGAAGTATAGTAATTCTCCCATTTGCAGGATTTTCTTCAAATTTTTTAAGTTTTTTAGGTTTATCTTCACACATATGTTAAACATTTGTCATATTAAACCTACTTGAAAATTGGTAACCCACATTTTGGCTAACAGTTCACACTGCTTAGCCTCCAAGCCAGATGAAAAGCAGAAGTGAGCTGTTCAAGAAGGACACACAAGTCAAAAGGAAAGTCTCAGGCAACAGTCATGAAGTAATTTCTTATCTCTTATTGCCACAGCAAACTACCACAGGAAAGAACTTCCTATTTCCATACTCTGGTGATGTGCATTTGCCTGATGAAATTTGCCTGAAATGCTCTTGTAGGACCTTTCTGGAGAAAAGAAATTTGATATATAAAGAAAAGAAACAAAAGCAATTAAAAGGTAAGAGGAATGAATACATCAGCAAGTGCACAGACCTGAACTTCTTATCCTAGTCACTTGTGTGACAAGACTAGAAAGAAACCTGTGTTTCTTCTCTTTCCTTATTCCATGTAAAATAAATAATTGTAGTAAAGTTAGGCTGTATATACAACTATATTATACTTGGGAGAGCATTCAGAACTCATAGGTCCCTAAAGACTAATAAAATCCACTAGAATCATCAAAGATGCTTTGACTTACAGTTAAAGTCTTCTACATCTATAGAAATTATGACTCTGATTTTGACTCATACAATTAAATTCCTCAGCATATACCAAAAGCCAAGAACTCAGGTACCAACAACACTTTGCCTTCATTTTCATACCAGAAATATTTCTTTCTGGCCTGTGACCTTTATCTGAGAGAGGAATTCCCCATCTGTCTGCAAGCAAACGGGGATTATCCCCACCGAACATAATTTCTCTAAAAAGAAAAAAAAGGTGTGGCCACATGGTGTTGCCCCCAGGTGAACTCTTTGGGACCAAAACAAACGCTGAATTGAGTTTTTCTAAGCCAAGCTGTGATCAGCAGTGCAAACAACTATTATTTCAACAACACTCACTTAAGAAAAAGAGAAAAGCAGAGAACTTATCCAACATTCGTCAAAGCTCTCAACAGGACTGCGGTGCTTTTAGCACAAGACTGCACAACATCAGACTTACAAACAGTTGAGCAAATACCACATGCCAAGAGCCACATTTCAGAATGCACTAGTCCAAAGAGAATGCTAGGGTATAAGTTTTTATACATCGTCATATGTCAAGCAATTACTTTTCATGTATCAGCCAAAGAGTGACTGTACTTACATGTAACATACAGAGAGTAAATCCAAGATCTGTCTCTTTTTCCCTGAATTCAGAAAACTCATAGTGTTCTGAGTAAAGGCTGAGGATTCTGCTCTGAGCAGCCACACAGAACTATCACAAAAAGCTGACCAGAACATAAAGCTCTTACAAAAGAAGAGGAAGTGTTATCATTACTTCCTCAATTCTATTTTCTTCCTCCTTATTCTTTTTGAACCCCTCTTTGTTTCCAGTATCCAAGGCACAATACATCACAAGCAGATATGCCCCATCTATCTGACTTCATTTGTTAGCAAATATGACCTAGCTTTCCCATTTCTAAGATGAATGTATAAATAGTTCTCATTGCTTTCCTGGTTTGAGAGGCAAAGGTGCTTATTTATAGGTATGGAGGGTGAGATGCCACATTTTAATCATCAACCTTTATGAGTCAATATTTTCTTAAATCTTCCTCTTTTTCCTATCCTTGTTATTCATTATGCTCTACTATAGAGTATAGATAAATTTGTAAAAAGTCATTTAGGCTAAAAATTGTCTTAACCCACTATTCTTTGACAGCATGCATAACAGAATATAATGTTAAAGCTTTGTTTTCACTCAGTAAAAAAGGGAAATGACTGACTGAAAGTTGGATGAATTTGAACTTATCTCAAACAAATCCTCCCATCGCTACTTTTAAACAGCAAAATCTTGTCCCTCTATAAGTTCTCAGGAAAAGAATTAATTCTCAGCATACTTTTATTCTGCTCATTTTAATCTATTTTCTGCACTGTAAAAAAATACCTAACACTGGAAGCTAAAAGATGTTTATTTAGCTCACATTTTTTAAGCTAAAGCATGCCATCTCTTCAGCCCTGGTGAGGGTAGATGGCATCACAATGGCAGGGACGATTATAGAAGAGATCATATTGGTAAGACAGGCAGCACAAAAGTGAACTGAGATAGTTGAACTCAATTCTATAACAACTCATTCTCTTGAGAACCATTCCAGTCCCGCAATACCTATTAATCCCTTCAAAAAGATAATGCCCTCACAATCTAACTTCCTTTCATGGGGCACCACTTCTTAAATATCCACCACTTCTCAATACTAGGGAACAAGCCCTTAGCACATGACCATTGGGAAACAGACTCAAACCATTTCCTTACCAAAACGTTTATCTTTCATTACCTAACAGAACACTCTAAAATTTAGCACCTTAATAAGCAATCATCTATTATTTCATGGTCTACTTGGATTAGGATTTCAGGAATCTGAGCCCAGTAGTGTTAGTTTTCCTGCTAAAGATCTTCAACAAGGCTGTGGTCAAGGTGTCAGCTGGAACTACATGCATCTCAAGGTTCATCAAGGGAAGAAATTTTCTCCATGCTCATTCATGTGGTTATTAGGAGTCTACCATTTCCTAAGAGCTATTGGGTTGAAGAGCTCAGTTCAACAAATGTATGCCTGGAAGCCGTCCTCAGTTCTTGATGAAGCAGACTTTTCTTAGAGCAGTTCACAACAGGCAGCTGACTTCAACAGAGTGAAGAAGGGGAAAAGAGTGAAGGAGAATGAGAGTAGGAAAGAGTGAGAGCAAATCAAAAGTCACAGTTGCAGCCTAATATTCCAACCCTTTTGTTATTTTCTCTTTGTTACAAATGAATATTTGTACACTCAAAAAGAAGGGATTTGAAACTGAAAATTCCAGGAGGGAGTAGTCAAAGAGATCAGTCTTACAAGGCTCCCCACTATATAAGTAGAAATTTATCCAAACCCACATGGCAACCGCAAAGCAAATATTAATAAGTGGGAAGGCTCATCCAGAGATAAAACCATAAACATACTACTGTAAGAAAAACTGCGATTTTTACCTAAGATTATTTCAGATTATAACCCACCCTAGTTATTATGAAGATTACACTACAACTCTAGGTTTCCAAATTACAGCCCTGAAAACCAAATGAATCTCATGATTCTATTCCCCCAAGAAACAAATTAGCATACAAGCAAAAACTGGAACTGGAAAATATCCTGGAATTTGAAAAGTGGTTGATGCATTTTCAATTTTAAAAAAACTCTCTCCTAATCATAACAAACACAAGAAGTCCTCAGTGCATTAAATATTTTCTCTTTAAGTTTGTATAGTCACCTTATGCAGTCTTTACCTTAGGACCACAATTCCCCCAACACATGGCCTCCATTCTCTCAGTACTCAGTAAATGCTCTCCTTCCCATAAATGGCCAGAAAGGATTCCACAGCCTATAATTTTTTTTTACTGGTCCCTCATAGTACAAAATAGATCACTTTTTTCATCTCTTTTTGTAAGCATCAAAGCTTAGACCAAAACAAATAAAAGGTCTATTTTCTGGTCAACAGACAATGGAGTCAAAGATAAAAAGCTCATTTTAGGCACAAATAATTTAGTTGGATGCCAACTGAATTCCTAATTTCAAGATAAGCTTGTAACAGTTGATATTCTATACAGAAATTACTGTCATTTGATTGCAAAGATTAAGGTCACATTTTCAAAAGTAAAATAGAAGTTTTGTGTATGACATATTTTATGCCATTGCTTATATATGACATATTTTATGCCATTAGATGTAGAATAGCTTATGTCCAACTATACCCCACATTTCAGAAACCATATGTCAACAGAAACTGTGCTAAAAACAAATAGTATTGTTGGGGGAACAGAATAAGATAGTATATGTGACACATATCTGGAAAGAGCTATTGACTTTGAGGAATAGGTAATAGTTTGAAAGAATACTTCAGTCTCTGGTCTCAGACTTGCTCTCATTTTCTTTGTATTCATTTAAGCAAAAGAATGCTATAGAATGAGTGTTTAAGGCACCCTAAATCCATATGTTGAAATTTTATCCACACTGGGAAGGTATTTGGAGGTAGAACCTTTGGTAGGTGATGAAATCATGTAGACAGACTATATATAAGAGATCAGTATTCCTTAGAGAGCTGCTTGCTCCTTCCATTGCATGAGCTATATAATATAATAGCCTTACCAAAAATTAAAATTTAATTAGTTAAAATGAAATAAAAATTTCAGTTCTTCATTGACACCAGCCACATTCCAAGTACTCAACAGCTGCTTGTGTCTGGCAGCTGCCATATTGGATGGCCCAGATATGAACACTTCCATTTATGCAGAAAATTCTACTGGAGAGCATCAGTGATTTGGGAAATAGGCAAGAAAGGTTTGAGATGCTAACTTCCAATAGAAGGAGTCAGGAGATTTTGCACAAGCAAGAAACAAAAATACAAGTATGTTGCTTTAAAGCTTACCCAATAACTGACAGGAACACTAAATATGAATCATTCATTATATTGAAATTTAATTACAATGGACATAAAGGAGTTCTCAAGTAACCTAAACCCTCATCTCTTGTCTGATAGACAATGCCTGAAATTGATAATTTGCAAACAAAGAAGTGTGAGCACAGGGTGTAGAAATCACAAGACCTCTATGATCAAGCTTGGTGGAAAGGGTTATAGAAGAAAACGCTGCTATTTCCTTACCTTCCCAAAACTAGAGTACCCCTGGACCCCAACTGTTAGGGTAGCAAAAGTTCATCCATGCTGCAAAGTTTAGTCCCATAATTCAGCCTTAGCCATTCCCTCCACTTTCTTCCCACAATTCAAGTCTGTGACTGAACATTGTTGTATATTATTAAAATTGTGTGTAAGTAGAGCATATGACATATATTCCCCATGTCCTTGTCCTCAAAAGAAACTCAGGTTTGGTTCAATGTTCTGCTGTTATCCTTTCACATTCCTTCATCATTTGTAAACAAGGACCTCATGTTTTCATTATGAACTATGCACAGCAAAGTATATAATTGTCCTGTTTATGTCTGCCTTCCTGACTGGACTGTCAGCTCTTTGAGAGCAGTGATGGCTCCTCTTTGAAATTTGTGTCCTTGTGAATGAGGCTAAGGCCCCTGATAAAGACCATCTGATTAGCTGATATTTATACATATTTTTCTTGTGAGGGCTACAATTTTATGCTTTCAGAGCCTACAACATGATCCATCTTTCAGAAAAGCTATGATGGATAGGCTGCCTGATGTGTTAGACATACTCAAACACCATCTATAAAACATCCCTGACTCTCTGGTGCCAGAAATGCCAAAATTACAGCTTTATTTCTTCCTTTTTAAGACATTTCCTTCTCTTGCACTGTCAATCCCTCTGGGGGAGGCCACCTTTAAGCTGCTTATTGAACTTTATCAAACACAAATTTGTCAAATCACTTCAGCATTAATCCCCAAAGCAGGTGAATCATTTTACATTCACACTGAGAATGTGTAATATACAGTGGTAACACTGATTTGGTAGAATATTGATAAAACACATATAGAAATGACTCCAGTAGCCTTTTGAGCTTCAACATTACAGAGCAATGAAGTAAAAATTTTAGCATTGTGCATGAAAATAAATCAATGCATAAATTTTCTGGGAAAAAGCACATTATTTCCAACATAGCTAACACCATCTCTGATTTATGGCTAAAACTTACTTTCAACTTTTGATAATCACATATAAAACCCCTTCCCTACTTTATTTACTCTTTAATATATTTATGGAGTGTGGGCTAGAACCTGAGAGCTACGTAACTAGACAGAAAGGAGGTGCATAGAATTTAGCAGACCAAGAGAACAGAGGGAGAAACATGTGACTCATGCCATGTGTCTGAAACTAAATAAAAGGTCAAGGAAAGATCAGGAGTGGAAGACAAGAATCTGATTGAATGAACACCGTGGCAGATAGACATGACAAATGCCCTGGTCCTTAAAGCACAGATAAGATATTGAAGGGTAGAGATAAGGGGAGATGACAGACCCTGACATGAATGAAGGCTGAGGAGATTGAGGAGCGGATGATCGGCTCCATGTTTCTCACTTTTGGGTTGATACAGTCCCTTAAGGGTCATCAGATAGAAGAGATAGAGGAGAGATGATAGATAGATAGATAGATAGATAGATAGATAGATAGATAGATAATAGATATAGATAGACAGACAGGTATCCTTTATAATATTAATAGTAGCCAGGGATTTAGCTTAGTGGCACAAGCACCTGCATGGCAAGTGAGAGATCATGATCAATCCCTGGTACCAAAAAAAAAAAAAAATTAATAGTACTCAAGGTGTTGTTAAGACTAGAAACAAAGTCATATATGTATGGTTTTACTATACATTGTCTTAGGACAATTTATATTACTTTAAAAGCTACTCTGAGACCCTGGCAAAGGATTCCAAGTGTGAGGCCAGCCTACATAACCTAGAGATACTGCCATAAAACTAAAAAAAAAAAAAAAAAATTAAGAGGGCTAGGGAAATAGCTCGATGGTAGAGTTCTAGTGTAGTAGGAGTAAGGACATATGTTCAATCTCCAGTACTACAAGAAAGAAAAAATTGTCTTATAACAATTTGTTTATTTTGGAAATTTACAAAGACTTGGTCACCATTTCAAAAATTCAATCAGAACCAAGCAAGAGAGAGAGAGACAGAGAGAGACAGAGACAGAGAGAGAGAGAGAGAAAGGGAAAAAAATTCAGTCAGCACCACAGCTCTGATTATGTATCAGTCTGCATGGGGAGTTTAACACATGTATCTGAGTAAACATACTTAAGTGTTATTACAAACATTTTTTAGAAAAATCAAAAGTATTTAATTGAATATTGTCTTACTTAGCTAAAATCAAAACTTATTCATTATGCATTGGAATGTATTTCATTTGGTTTTTTCATGTGGCCATCCTGATCATTTATATATTAAATCACATATTTTTCATTATTAAATACATTTATCTTTATTTTTCTTAGAAAATAAAGAATAAATGAAGTATTAATTATGTGACATGCTCTTCTTATCTTGTGATACTAAAGATCCAATCCAGGCCCTTCACACTGAGTTACCATTACTACATCCCCAACCTTTTTCATTTTTAACTTTGAAATAGAGTTTTGATAAGTTTCTAAGTTGCTCAAGTTGGTCTATAACTTACTTTCAACCCTCTAGAGTGCTGGAGTTACAGGGATGTGCCAGGACACCTGATTCAGACATATCTTAAGGGACATACAAAGAGCTACTTCATCTTCATAATAACTCCTTGGGGCTGGGAGTGTTACTATCCCAGTTTCAGAGATGGGAAAAGAGAGGCACAGTAAAGTTCTAGCACATATTCCTCAAATATATTGAAGAGTAAATAAATCTGGGCTACCAAGTAACTTGTCTAAGGTCCCGTGGCTAGGACTTGGTTTCAAACCCAGGCTGACTCCAGGCTTCAGGTCCTCAGCCAGATCACTGTCTTGCATTATATTGTTGTTATTTCTATTTTTAAATTCATAGGATGCATTGTTTGTTAAGATAGCAAGAGACCATCCTAAAAAGTATTTGATAAAAAGAAGGGTAAGCATTGCGTCTGGTAAGAATGAAGATGAATCTTTGGTATAGCTGAACATGGAGGCAGTGGGAGAAAGCAGGTAATGAGAAGCAAAATTCAAGAAAAGCTGAAGTTAGACCAAGGTACATCTCAGCTGTCAAATGAGGAGCATAGAAGTGAGTTGATCAGAAGGATCGCAGCTGCCTAGAAAAATATGTGTCCTGAAGTATTATGTACCTGCAAATATTCTATCATTTTTAATGCAGAGATCACCTTGTCAAAAGAGGTAAGATTCTCAAAGGGAAGAGCTTGCTTTCTTTTTTTTCTCTCCTTTTTTTTAAACAAACCTCCAGGTATATGCTTGGCACATGTTACCACATAACATTGAATAAATTAGGTATAGTTTCAAAAATTAAAATCTAGAATTCAAAGTTTAGTTTTTCTACCTTTCTGTTTGTCTATGTTCAGTCTCCCAGGCACCCATTTTACTAGGGATACCAACAGCTCCATTCTGATACCTTAACCAGAGGTCTCCATATCAGTCTCACTACTGAGTTACATTATCAGTTTGAGATACATCTGTTCCTGAGAATTTCAAAGTTTAAAATGCCCATTTTCTCTTCTATTAAATGAAACAATAATTGGGACAATTTTAATTAAGATTATTTCTTAATAGCAACCGTCTAGCTAATACATCCTATGGAATCAGCAATATTGTCGGTTAAAAACTTTGTCATCTCCAAATCAAGCCATATACAAGAGTGCGGGGAAAACTATTCCCAAGTCAGAAGGCAGCATCTTTTTACCTCCCTTGGTCTTGGGAAGAAGACTGAACCAAGATTGTGCAGATGAGAATAAGACACGATCAAAGCACCTGAGCCTCCAGTCAGACTGTAGTTTGTTACTGAAGCAGGTAGTCCTCTCTCACCCATGACAGCTTCTCCTAAACTGCCCCATCCAAACACTTAAGAGTCCTGCTGAAACCTTTCTCTCTACCCACTTCGATTCTAATCCCTTGAAGATTAACTTCCCAGGTAACTATCTGAAAATCTAAGCATTGGCTTGGCCTAGAATGAGGCTCAGCTTCCCAGACGCTTCTAGACTATTGAGTGCTACAAGCACACACAGTGAAGATCATGGTGGATCCAAGGTAAAAAGAGATCTTAGAACTGGAGACTGAGTAATGGGTAGGTGTTGCAAATATGTTTAAAACATATATCAGCAATGAAATTTCCAGTATGAACTATTTGCTGAATTTTCAAGTTGTTATTTAAAAATATGTTTAAGTTAGCATGAAGTCAGAAGTATTATATACCAAAGTCAACTAAAGTAAGGAGTTATTCAGAGCACTTTTGACTTCTCCTGACCTAGCAATTCACTATATTATAAATAGAACTCTTCTATGATAATGATTCCTCCTACACTGTAAAGGGCCAGAAGCCAAGGTCAGTATTTCGTTCACTGAAATAGCCCACAATGCTTGTCTATTCCATAAATATTATTGCAAAAGTGAAGCAAAGTTGGAAGTAAAGAAATAAGTAGTGTTAAATAGGTATATAGTTGTTTCCTGTTGCTTTTACAACAAACTATCACAAACTCGGCGGCTTAAAACATCATAAATTTATTACCTTACAGTGCTGGAAGTCAAGGTGCACAGTGGATTGGCTAAACCACACAGGGCAGAATCTGCACTCAGTCGAGAGGCTGGAGGCTGCCACATTTTTTAGCCCATTGCTCCAGATCATTTTGACATCTTCTTTTTCTCAAAAAGACTCTTAGGATTACTTTGAGCCCATTGGGATATTCCAGGATAACCTCCTCATCTCAAGATCCTTTCCTTAATTACACTGACAATGACCCTTTTGCCATATAAAATAACACATTATTCATGGGTTCTGGGGATTGGACCAGCAGGTCCATTCTTCAGCCTGCCAATCATCCACTGGGGTATATACTTTTCTCCTCACCTAATTCTAATAGTTTGTAATACACACCTGCATCTGCATTCGGTAAGTGGATAGACAGTGTCCCCCAAACCCCTCACTCAGTGAATGATACCAACAAAGCCAAAGCAGAAGAGACACAACTTTTTTCCTAGATTCCTTGTTACTGCACAAATAAATCAGCAAATTTTATTATCCTAAACTTGGAATTTTTTCCAATCCCCACTCCATCTTCATCTTTGAGCTTCACTTTTGGCAGAATTGCAAAACTGGTGCAGCTAGTTCCCCTCCCCCACCCCCAAGTAAGTATCCTAGTCTCTGGGATTTGCTGAGTCTGGGGGTTTGTTTTTTTATTTGGCTTGGTTTTGGTTTTTTGGGTTTGGGGCTTGGGGTGTTTGTTTGCTTGTTTGTTGCGGAACTGCAAATTGAACCTGGGACCTACAGACTCAATTTCATCCCCAGCCCTTTTTTTGTTTTTATTTTGGGTCTTTTGTGAATTTGTTTGTTTTTTGGTTTTGGTTTTGGTTTTATTGAGCCTGAGTCTCACTATGTAGTTGTTGCTGGCCTTGAACTCAGTATGTAGCTGGCCTCAAACTCCGGCAGACTCTCCTGTCTCAGCCTCCCAAGTGCTGGGATAACAACTGTGTACCATCACACCCAGATACTTAATGTTTTTATTTTGAGACAGAGTCTTGGTAAATGGCCAATTTTCCAGTTAAGCTGTACTGATCCTCCTATCTCAGCCTCCCAAAGTTCTGAAATTACAAGCCTTTGCCATCACACACGCCTAGTTTCATGTGGTCTCTTTAACACGCAAATCTACTGTCTCCAGGAGCTGACGTTAGAACCCAGAGAAACATTTGCTGAGACATTTATTAAACAACTTGGTGATAATAATGAATTGACAAAACAGATCCTATCAAGCGAAACCTAAAAAGTCCCTCGTTAGTAAGGGACTTTTTAAATAGTGTCTCACCTGTTTCTACCACCTATGCCTGTTTTGTAACACAGTCTATTAGTCTGTCAGATTAAATCATGTATAACATACATAAGCCATATTTATAATAATAGATTCCTGAAATTCATAAGGTAATTCACAGGAGTGATCTGACTTCTCAGCCTAGACTGAACCAATGGCTGCCATCAAGTGGCAAATGTTGACACGGGCTGGAGCTTAGGGACATGTGGTTTCTTTCATTCATTCTTTCACAGCCTCAAATGCAGAAGTAAGGCTATAAAATACATCCGAAGCCTGCACTGGCCCAGCAAGGAACCAAGGTTTATAGTAGTAATTTTAGTAGGAATTTTATATCAAACCAAGAATAAAGTAAAAACAGAAGTTAGTTATTTTTTCCTTCTACTTTTTCAACTTAACAAAACCCATTAATATCCCCTTTTACTTGACATCAAGGGACATATGACAATCTGTTATTTTCAAGGTAACTTAAGATTATATTTTAAAAGCTGGACTTTGTGGCACATGCCTGAAATCACAGTACTTGGGAGACTGAAGCAGGATTCCATGAGTTCAAGGCCAGCCTGACCTGCAAAGTGAGTTCACGGTCAGTCTGAACTGCATAGTGAGATCTTCTCTCAAACAAACAAACAAAACAATACTTATATCCTTAAGAACTAAAAGTTATTTTTAAAATTTGACTGTATATGATGGCCATGTACTGGTGCCTCCCCAGTAGTTTGAACAGGATGACGTGCAGTGTTGGTGCAACTGGGGAAGGTCAATAGCTGCTAAGAAGGCTGATGTATGCTGTATCTCATGTGAATTCTCCAACATTCCAAGTTCAACCCCATCCTATGAATACAGAAATCCAGGTTTAACTTGCCTTGGAGTTTCCTGGCCACAGCACGCTGATTTATCCTAACCCCATCACATGCAAAACCTGAAAGTAAATGCCTTCAGTTGAGATAAGAAATAACATATGTGTCACCATTAGTCTGACTAACTTTTCTGTCCTATATTGAAGATCTGGTCAAGAGCAGAGGAGAAGTAGGGGGAGAAATATATGTCTCTGTGAGAGAGTAGAACTAGGTTCCTCTGTTCACTCTGATGACATTTCTGTTGATGCTCCAATTCGTGTAGCTTAGTGATATACCTGCTTTTAATGGGGTAATTTACATAGGTCTCAGTGCCTTTCGAACCAAAAGATGACATAAAAATACTAACAAACACAAGAGATAAAGATGGTGTTTTGATTTAGTATTTTTAAAAAATGTTTTGTTTTTAATTTGGGAGCATAAAGGATTTTGAATATTGTTTAAATCTTTGCTATTTATTTCTAGTTTTACTACAAAATAGTAATACAATAACTTAATTTATGTTTTGCAAAATAGATTTACATGCTCCTATTGCTCAAGTGTCTGATTAGTTATTTTAAACGTTCAGTGAATACTATTTCTTTAAAATATCAATTATTTTCTGGTAATTTTTATCTATTAGGTTCATCTTGCAAATTATGTCATTTGTCTTAACTAAATTCTTGTCTATTTGATCTATTAAACAGAGAGAAAGGTAAGTTAAAGTGTACATTTGGGTGTTGTCAGTTTTGCCTTACGTTTCCACTAGAAGTTGTTTTACACGTTTTAAATGTATATGCTTAGGTTCATAAAAGTTTGCACTAGTATTGCATCTCCATTGTAGATTGTACCTCTATTGAAAATGACACTCTGTCCTAAGGTTTTTGTTTCAAAATTTACCTTGCCTGAAATTAATATTATCACTTCCTTTTTGATTATTGCTTACATGACTAATCATTGCCATCTTTTTTTAACATCTGTAAATAATTTGGTTTTAGGGATTTTTCTCACTTGTAGTATATAGAGTTTGATATCCTACGAAAAACACTTTTTTGAGATTTTGTATTTAACATGTTTGGGTTTTTAAAAAACTTCTATATTTTATCTTCTGTATTCTTATACTTTCCATTCTTTTATGGTCCACTGATTGTCCTGGTTCTTTGGGCAAGAGTGTGTGACTGAGCTTCAAATCGTTCAGAGAATTTCATGTGATCTGAGCTGGTCCAACCAATGAGAATACCAGCATTTTATACAAGAGCTCATAGGAAGAAAATCTCTTTCATACAGGACAAGAGTTTAGAGCAGCTCTGACCACCTGGCTATTCTAATAGTGGAGAGAACACAATAGAAAAAAATAGTTACAAGGTGTTAAGAAACAAGAGTCTCATAGGTCCTTTGTATACATCCAGAATTCAGCTATACTGCAAAACAAGTTGATACCAGCACTATGCAACAGAACTTCTTGCAGTAGTAGAATGTTTTATAGTTTATAATATCCAGTAAATACGTAGCGATTAATATGACAAAGCAAGTACAACTGAAGAATTAACAAAGATGGCACATTATTACAAAGTAGGAAAATGCAAACGAAGATTAAGTATATGATTAAATTCACAGTGTTAGTGGTTACTCCAGAGCTAGTAGCCAGGTCTTCTAAAATCTATTCCTGTGCTCTGAATATATGACCTGAGATTTGAAGTAATTAGTTAACAAGGCAGTAATTAATTATAAGGAAATAAAAGCTAAAGTCTATGTTTTCTAGATGGATTTCTGGCTATTTTCTGGTGTTTTGTTTTGCTGTTTGTTCATTTCTTTTGCTGCTTATGCCTACTAGCATTAAATATAAAAATAGTCTTTAGAGCTAAATTACCTCTAATTATGCCAAGAATAAACAATTTGTTCTTATATTCCCATATATAATACTGATAGACAAATTCTTGTTTAAGCAAATCTTGCTTAAGATTTAAGGGACTTGTTCTGAGACTAAACAAATCCAATTCCCTGTGGCACTTCAGGACCATGGCACAATGCAAAGGATGAAAGATTACTCAAGGTCAATGTCTACTTCAAACTCCAAGAAGGCCCAGAGGGACTGTCCTCAGTCAAGACCCCTCAGTGCAAGAAAGTCTCATAAACACATTTTTGAACTGAAGCATTTCATTGCTTTTTATTGCTAGAAGCAGGGAGCAAGGATAAAAGATAAAAGAAGGATGACATCTGTGCAGGAATTCAAGTAGGACAGGGGAAGGATAGGGGAAGGTCCGGGTGGCCTGCTACATGATCGACCTTAGGGCAAATCTACATAATAGATCAGAGTATGAGGAGGACAAGGCTAGAACATTCCTTCCTAAGGCTATGTGTTTTGATCCTTCTTGATTTATGGCCCAGTAGGCTGTCTTTTAATCTCTAACCATGCATTGCAGAAGATTTTGGGTGTGTATCTCCAAAAGTTCCTGATCTTACATATTCATCTCATACATACCTCTGGCCAGCACCCTCACACACACCCCCTTTTTCATTTTATACATGGGTTTGAGAAAGATAGACAGCTTGAAGGTAAGAGGGATATTGGGCTTGTTGGACAAAAGATCATCATGGCTTCAGCACATAGCATCCACTCAAATAGTATACAAAGACCTCTTAGGGCTACAGAAAGAACAAAAAGAAAATTATTCCAATAGCTATAAGAATCCCAATATGAAGGTTGAGACTAGAAAGCTAACTTTTAGGATTCAGTCAATAGTAATATTATTGAGATGATCTAAAGTAACATGTGTTTCCAGTTTTTTACATAGCAGGACCTGTAGTTAACACTGGAAATAAGCATGAAAAGCACGATGGAACATATCCTGGACTTCACCCCAGCATTCAGAATGACTAACAGTAACAGGAGTAATGCGCATGGCACGGTAATCAGCATCACACCAGATCCTACTATGTGCACGGGGTGTGTTGAAGCTTGCTGAGCCATCAAGCAGGTGCCTCGGGGCATCGAGTGTTTCTAGAGTTTCTTTATCAATATAGGGTTTGATTTAAGAGCCAGAAAGAACATTTCAAAAATAACCATACATGACTTGGGCAGTTTGGATGAAATGAGTTAGGTGTGTGGTTGCTATGGCTGCCTGAGCTGCCAGTGTGTCACTGCTATAATGCCCCAAAACCACTTTTGCCCGAGATGTTCAGTTCTGAGATAATTTGTTCAAGAGCAGAGTCCCTCACACAACCATGTGTGAGACTGTTAGGGAGCTAGTCACGTGTCTTTAGTCTAATCCAAATATAAGTAATATTTAACTGAGAAATATTATTATCATTGACACACGGGATGAGCCACATGGAGTTTGCAGGCAAGGTAACATTGACAGCCTTAAAAGATTGGCACTGAAGAGTGGAACTGTAAACAGTGAAAATGGTTTCCTCTTTGGTGAGGACCAAGATATATGAACAGGAAGTTCAGATCGTGACATGATCAAAGGTGTCACAGCAATCCATGTGAGCTTATCTACATGGGGAGAGCTGCCGATTCTGACAAAGCAAGGAAAGAAAGGAAAAGATAAATCCCATAAGGCATTTTGGAAGGACTATAACTAGGTGCCAGAAGAAATATGTAATAAAGGTCCGGCAAACCTAGAATAACATAAGGGAGGGCTGCCGCCATAATTAAAAGGTAAATTATAACTTCGGGTTTCATTGGACAGTAACCTCATCAGATTATGGTGTTCCCAGTTTTTTAGGATTAGCTTATGAACAAAATGAACAATAGAAAGATTGGTGGACCAACATGAAGTCTACCCCAAATCCAGGCCATTTCCTAACGTTATCTACAGATGAGAAGACATAGGAGTATTGGGTTTCAGAAGGTTCCTGGCAGACACAGAGGAACCGAGGACTCTGGCAGTATAAGAGATATTTTTGGAAGAGAGCAGAAGCTCAGGGTCACCCCAGGTGACTATATCAAAAATGGGAGGTGTAACTATATGTGTTCAATATATGATGCCATTTACTTTTGGTATATAATTAAATAGAAGCGGAATTAAAAAGGAATCTTGTTACCATTGCCATCTTACTGCTACAGGAGACTTGTGCTTTCATTGCCAGGAGAAAGTTTTCTGGAGTGCAAGAGATCCTAGTTTTTTGTAGCATCTGTTCAGCCTAGGAGGTGAGCTGTTTAATCTCTCCCCAAGTAGATCCTGAAGATTGTGCTGCAGAGGGTAATGGATTTCTTCCCCATCTTTTGTTGCCCTGCCATGGAGGGGAAGCATCATCTCCTGCAGTTCAGGGATGGGGTTGCTTGTGATAATATCCCCTTTCCCTAAGTGAGCAATTAGCTCCCATGAGCCAATTAAGATCTTTCCTTTATGGGAATAAAATGTTTTCTTCCTGCTGTGGAGCCATCTGAGGTGCAGTTTTAAAAATCTGAAGAGATTCTCTTTGGATCTGTTCATGTATTCTAGATTTTGTTTATATTCTTCATCAAAGCCTTCTCTCCTTTCTCTGGGTTTATCCTATGGATAAAGTCTCTCATTGGACTCCCCTTTTTTTGTTTTAATAAATAAGTTTTAAATAGTAAATTTTTACTGCAGAGGATGACTGGTATATCCAGAACAAAGGTCTGGGGCTGGGGATTTAGCTCAGTGGCATAAGCACCTGCCTTGCAAATCTCAAGGTCGTGAGTTCAATCCCTGGTAAAAAAAAAAAAAAAAAGTCTGTATGGTGGCCTTTTTTTCATTTTTTTTTTATTTAAAGAAAAAAAATGAAACAGAAGGAGAGTAGAAATAATACAAAAATTTCCAAAAAAAACCCAAAAACCTGTAAGAAATCACTAGCTGATAATTACATATTTTCCTCTTAGAAGTAGTTGTTCAAGTTACAAAAGTAAAGCATACATAGTAGACATTTAAACAGTGAGACTGCAATCAGTTCTGTTCATCTATCCAACAAAAACTTAGTAATATGGTTATCAATCCTACACACTTAAATATACATGCAGTTATATACTTTAGAATACTTTCTTTTCCTCTATTTTTTTTACAATAATTACAATCGATTCTCATAAACTTTTTAGAATTTCTACACATGTATAAGTCTCTACATGTATACCTAGCCTTTCTGTCTTAGAGGGAAGAACAAATCAAAACAAGTCAACAATACAAATTCCTAGAGAAACATGAAATGAAAAGGACATATACAACCACAGTACTAGGTGATCTATGGTACTTACTATGATGTCTCTTGTTATTTTCAATTGTCTATATCATCAGGCGTAGTATAATTAAGCTTGGCAGTACTTAGCACTATTAATAAAAGCGAAACATTGGAGACATTATAGGACTTCAAAGGCAGTTAATAATCAAACCAGAATGGGTATCCTATTGAATCCTGCCATCCCCAGAGTAGTTGCCCCTGCTCCCAGACTTGACACCCACAGCATACCAGATTTGAATAAAATCAGTCAAGACAAAACAGTGATATAGCCAATCTTCTCTGCCTCATCTCTGCTATGCTATTTTTCTGTCATGGTTATTTACTTTTCTCCTTCATTCCACTGTCTGCCCCTTTCATTGAGGTCTTTCTGTCATTGTTCCTGGGATCCTGGTGATTTTCTTCTCTCTCTCTAGAATGTCCTTCAGTATTCTTTGCAGGGTTGGATTGGTGGTCACCAACTCCCCCAGTTCCTCTTTGTGATGGAAATATCTTGTCTCTCCATTAATTTTGAGAGACAGTTTTTCAGGGTACATCAATCTGGGTTGGAGGTTATTTTCTTTCAGGGCTTGGAATATTTCACTCCAAGCTCTTCTTGATTTGATAGCTTGCATTGAGAAGCCCGCTGTGATTTTGATGAGTTTTCCTTTATAGGTAATCTCTTTCTTTCTCTGACCACTTTTAATATTCTGTTCTTGTGATGGATTTCTGGGATCCTGATTATTATATATCTGGGTGTAGATCTGTTTTGGTTGTAGCTGGCTGATGCCTCATATATCTGAACATCACTTCCGTTTCCTATGCTTGGGAAGTTTTCCTTAATTATTTCTGTGAATAGCCTTTTTATTTCATTTGTATTTGTCCCTGCTTCTTCATTCACATTTTTTATTCTTAACTTATAAATTCTCTTGTCATCTTCTAGCCTTTGTATCATTACTTCCTGGTTCCTTGTTATTTTGAAGAGATCTTTCCTTTCATGATTATACATTGCAAATCTATCTTCAAGTTTGAAAGTCTGTCTTTAGTTTCTGTTAAGTTTTGCCAGCTTTCAATTGAGTTTTTAATTTCCTGATACTCTCTTTGGATCTGTTCATGTATTCTAGATCTTGTTTATATTCTTCATCAAAGGCTTCTCTCCTTTCTCTGGATTCCTCCATTCTTCCATTTGTGTCTTCTTGAGGAGTACCCAGCATTTATTTTATCAATCTTCTTATATCTTGCTTCACCTGAGTTAGAATTTCAGACTTAAATTCATTGATGAGGCCACAGAAGTATTTATTTCCGATGAGGCCGTGTCTCATATTGCATGTTTGCTGCCCTCAATCTCCTCTGTACTTACCTCTCCTGGACTTATTTTCCCTGGTTCGGTGGTCAGAGGCTTTTTGTTGTTTCTCTGTCTTGTCTGGTTTCTTTCAGACAGGTGAATGTTGGAGGTCTCAGGACATTTGCATATTGCTTACAATTTTTTGCAGCATATTAGCTAGGGAAGTGTTGCCCTCTCCAGTTTGCTGTAGATCTGTGAGGTGCACACAGGGGCAATGTGGGCCGGCCCCTCCCCTTTAAGACAGTCAACCAGTGAGTGTCTTCAGTACATTTGTGTGTGCCCTGAGGATGTCACAGGTTTGGAACAGCCTTATTCCTGGCTAATGGGTCCCAACCAGGGGCATGACCCAACCCAAGCAGATCCTAGCAATCTGCTTTGGGCCAGGAGCTGCCAACTGATGCCACTTCAGTTGTTGATTCAAGCCTGTCTTGCCCAACTCCAATATGTCACCTAGCCATTCATCCCACTCTAGGGAATCCAGTTCCCAGCACTCACCAAAGTCTGTGCAGCTTGGTTTGCCATTTCCACTCCCTGTTGCAGTGCCTCCTCCCACCAAGGGTCTTGAGCTCACCAACCCCCACTCTTGGCAGGGATGCGACCTCAGCTCGGTCGTGAGTCACCCGACTCTAAGACACACTCAGTACAGCGACCAGAGCGTGCCCAGCTCCAGCCCTCCACCCACACTTATTTTTTTATTTTTCCTCAGTTTCTTCCTGGATTGTGAGAATTCCTCTCCTTTCATCTGTTCTTCTCCATGGTGTTAAATTCTAGCACCTGAATTGTTTTTCTCAGAGAGGCCTCTATCATGCTACCAATCAGTTGGCCATCTTGGATCTGGTCCCTGTATGGTGGCCTTTTGACACTCAGCTGACACAGCTTAAAGGGACTCTACCTTGGCAGGAGAAGCCTAGAGCCACCAAGACCTGCATAGTAGATATCAACAGAGAAATTAATATATTTAAGTTTGCCAAAATAATCATAGACAATCATGTCCATTTGCCAAATTTCATTGCCTTTTAAACTACATGGTTGACTCCTGCTTGAGAAGTAGATTTTATCCATCATATTTGTAGAATGTTACGAGATAACAATTTTGAAGTTTCACAGAGAAAACTTGAGATTAAGGGCAGCATAATATTTTAGCATAACAGTCATTATAATACATTTAAATCTTCATTTTAGTATAAACTAACTCTTTAGTCAGTTACTTTTATCTAATTACAAGATGTTAAATGACATAAACATTTATCTAAATTTGTTATCTTTTAATAGAATGCCATTTATGAAGAATGCACTTATTTGTCTAAGGATGTACTTTATAAATTATTAACCTCTAATCTTTTAATTTCTAGAGTGACATTGCCTGGGCTGCACAGTGTTTGAGTATCTTTAACTGTTATAATTATATGACAGTCAAATAAACATAAGCATAAAAAAAATCATCTGGATGGATACATCATATTGGATTGACATGTGCATTTCATCACAAACTACTGAAACATGAGAGAGGGATGCTGGAGCCTAAAAAAATCTACCACTGTAAGTCACCAGTGTGATAAGAAGTTTTTCAAATTTGTATCTGTGAATGCCTGTACACTTGAAAAATATAAAACTTAATATCCATGATATTAGCAATAATTGGTATCCAAGCTATATAGAAATCCTGTCATATATTTAGTTTCTACTCTTAAGACAAATTTTAGAATCCTTTAATGATTTTTATAAGGTGTAACTATATTGACAAAAACCTTCACAGCTCTGATAAATTTAGGAAACTGTTAATGACTGCAAAGACATTAATCAAAAAAAAAAGTGCATTTCATTTATATAATAACAAAATGTTTGTTTAATCAAAGCCAATATATGTAGGTCAAATTTAAATGTCAGCACCAAATTTAAAAAGATGTCAAACTTTGATCATTTTATATGCTTAAAGTCTAAACATATATTGTATAAAAAAAGAGCACATGTTAGTTACTTTGGATGTATTAATCTAACATAGACTTAACTCTAAACTTGCAAGCCAAGGCCCACAGTATAGTTAGATTTTAGACGTATACATACATATGTTCCCAAATATATGTTATGTCATAAGCTAAGATAATAGTTGTTTTTTAATGAACCACGAACTAATTCTTGAACAAATTTTGCAGATTAACATTCAAATATACTTTGACTCTTAAAACTCACTTTTAGTGGCCTCATGACGAACACACAAAAAACTTATTTTAGTAAAATATAAAACCTTTGCTTTTTCTTTTGAGAGACTTTGCTCTTAAATTTAGTTTTCTATGTTTAACCAAAAGCATCTAAATATTCTTGGAAAACCACATTATTTTAGACAGAGAAAATTTAGCCTTTTAATTATAGCCAAAAACAATGACTTCAGATGACCCACCAGAACAGATAACAATAAATTAAGGTTATATTTATATATATATATATATATATATTATCTTTGACAAAGAAAAACTCTCAAGTTATGGTACACAGACAATAAAAGACATTGCATTTATAAAACTTATTGTTTATATTATCTTAGTTACCTAAGAATCTGGATGGAGAGCAGGGGATATAGCTCAGCAGCACAAGTGCCTGCCTGGCAAGTGTGATGTCATGAGTTCAATCCCCTGTACCAATAAATAAATAAATAAATATCTGATGGAAATATGTTATCAATTTTAAAGACATTTCTACCTTGACCAACTAACTTAAATTAGCCTGCTGTTGAGGTTTATAAACCACAAGCATTTAAGATAATGTCTTGAGTGTTTATCTATAAACCAATGTAAGTAGGAATTTTAGAGCTTATATCACATAAACATGAAAGTTAACACAGAGAAACATGTACACATTAACCTAAATCCTATGTAACCTTTATGCTATCAAATTGTAAAGTTTCTATTCCTATGTATGCCTCAAGCCTATCAGTCTTCACCTGGTAATATTTTAAATAAGTCTTGCCACTCTGAAAACCTTTACAAATGGTTTTTCCATGGAAATCTCAAAAAGGACCAAAAAATAAATTATTGAGCTCAAAAAATATTTCTTAAGGCAGCTAAAAGCGCTTTCACCAGTTATTAACATTAAACAAACAGATAGACAGACAAAACACACAAAATAATTCTCTTTAAACAACAGTGCACTCTTGGATATATTGGCCAACGTGAAATACAACAATCTTTTTTGTTTTCAGGTTTGTAACTGTAAGCAGACTAGTCAGAACTCCTCTACAGGCCTTCAATTAGCAGAGATCTCCTGTAAAATAAGTCAGAGGGAAAAAAACCTTTTATACCTGTGAAAGTGAAGACTGTTACTAACAAGGGATTTAAACTGAAGGTTTATCTAATGGAAATAGACCCATTTCCACTTAAAACTGTTCATAAAATCATAAGGATCCCTAAGAATATTTTTTGTTTTATGATGAACTTATCTGTCCTGTAAAAATTAGTCAGTTTGCCTCTGAGAGCAGCACTCCTGAAGGCCGGGGGAAGTGGAAAAAATTAATTTCCGGTTCTGCCTAAGGATAGAAAGGTTGATAAATTTTGACAAGTGCATTCACATATTTATTCTTTCAGAGTCTGAAGGTCAAATCCAGACCAGTTTTTAAAGAATATATGAAGGTCAGATTCACTCTGAAAGGATCATGGAGAGGGGGAAACCCACCACCCCAGAAACCAGGTCCCACAATGCAGCAGCCATGCACAAGAGAACCACCATGGAGCACAAAAACCAACTCCCAACTATCTCAAGAGTAGAAAGACAACCAAAACCAGAACTTTTCCCGGTTGGATCTCCAGTCCTTAGTAAAACTTGTCTCCAAAGACAAAAGTTACAATTGACTTCAATTGCATTATCAAAGAGAAAGTCAAACCACTAATCAAAGAATCTGAATGACTGTTTTTTAACTTTCTGAGTGAGAGCAAGAGAGAGACAGAAAATTATATAACAGATTGAAGATGCTCCTTTAAGCGTTATAGTTTTGGATCCATATATGTGTGTGCTTGAGACTGTAAAAAGTCCTAGTGGGGTTTTCATTTTCTTGATAAATTTGTCCTAGTTTAGCAAAACTTGCTGGCTTGACTTTTGTTGTCTTTAGTTTTTTCTCTTTTTTAATTTTAATTTTTTTGAGATGCTTTGGAGATGGATCCCAAGTTTATTTTATTAAAAGGATAAAAATGATATAGAATTTGAAAACAATAGGAAATTAATCCTAGTTAATATATTGCATATCATCTTGAAAGGAGTTCACACCACAAGACATAGGCATAAAAAATGATCAAACAGTGAAAACACAAAACTTTTATTTTCTTTTTCTTTTCCTATTTTTAAATTTTTATGTTCCATTTCTTTTATTTTTTCCCTATTTTTAATTTCCTTTTCTTATTTATTCTATTTTTATTTTCCATTTGCTTTTATTTTTCTTTTCTTTTTCTTTTCTTTTTCTTTTCCAATGGTTTCCCTATTTTCATCTTTTTTTCTTTTCCTATTTTTCCTATTTACTTTCTGTTCTGCATATATGTTCTAGAATCTTGTAATGAACAGATCACACTCACTTCCCCAGTCAGCTTTACCATGCCCTAATCTCTTTCATCAATATCATTATGATTGGAAGTAAAAAAGCAAAGAAAAAAACAAATGGACAGCCCCAAATCACTTAGCAATTGGACAGTTAAAAGACTCCTGTGCTGATAATTCCAACCTGTGACCTTGCTGAGATATGCCAGGTTATTCCATGGCCACCTCTGTCCTTCTACCAGGATGAAGAGTGAGTCAAGTTCTCGTTATTTTTCCAGGCTTTGGGAGGTCAGTCCTCTGTGCTTAGTTGCACCAGATTATTCCTCACATGGGACACCACTTGTCATAGTTCACGACCAAGGCACAGCACAAAGGATGAAAGATTACTCAAAGTCAATACTCAGTTCAAACTCCAAGAAGACCCAGAGGAACTGCCTTAACCAAGACCTCTAAGTGTGAGAGAGTCTCATAAACACAGCCTCCATCCGAAGCATCTGTGGCTTTTTATTGATAGAATCAGGAAGCAAGGACAAAGGACAAAAGAAGAATGAAATCTGTGCAGGAATTCATGTAAGGGATAAGTGAAGGATGGGGAAAGGTCAGAGTGGCCTGTTACCTGACTGACCTTAAGGCCAATCTGCATGACATATCAGAGGTTGGGGAGGAGAGGGTCAGAGCATTCTTTCCTTAAGACAATGTGTTTTAATCCTACTTGGATGTATGACCCAGTAGGTTATCTTTTAATCTCTAACCTTGCATTGCAGGGGGTTTTGAGTGTGCATCTCCAAAAGTCCCTAATCTCTACATTCCCTGCCCATATGTACATTTGGCCAATGTCCCAACAGTTCCCATATCTTAAGTCCTAATTTATAATCAAACAGTGATTCTGACATTTAAAGATAGGGTAAGAATTGTCATTCTTCAGGAAGTATAGATTGGTCCCTCAAGAATTATAAATTGATCTCCCAAAAAGTATGCTATTATTCCCTTACATATGTCCTAAAGAGATTGGTTAAAACCAGGAAATCCAGGTGGTGGTAAAAATTGAAGAGTTAAAATGCAGCTGAAATTTTTTATACTAATTTCTGCTTTAAATTTTTGCAGCTGCAAGTAAAGATTTTTACATTTACAATTGAAAGAAGAATTGAGAATCGGAACCAAACCATTCAGGTCTGGGACAATGCTCCATCAGCAACAGGACACAGAAGCAGGAGGTGGCCATTTTCCAAGGGCTTAGGAGGCTGGAACAACAGGACCAGCAAGCAAAAAAAAAAAAAAAAAAAAAAAACAACCCCAGGACTTAAAGTCATTCACTCCTCAACTTAATTGTTAGCAATTTCTTTAATAAAATTTCATTTAGAAAACTTCCTCTTTTCCTGATATCATTATGGTTACTGAAGGACAACCTAATCTTGTTTTCCTACAGTTTTACTGTCACTCTAGGGTCTGCATTTCAAGGAGAAAAAGTGACCACAGCTTTAGCGTGAAGGCTCAAGGCTTCCATCCTGGCAGCTACTCCACTCTGGTATCTGCAGACAGCAAAAAAGATGGAGAAGGAAGTAGGAAAATGGCTAAACTTGCAAAACAAACCCAAAACCTCACCACTGAGAAAGAAGCCAAGCAAATAGTGTCTTAGCTCAGCAGATCTGTGCAGCCAATGGCAGATGGGCCTTGGGCAGGGTGGTCTAAATGTCTCAGTCTGGAATCCACAGAGCATCCTGAGCCTGACAGGAGTTTACAAAGAAACCTTCGCATCACTGGCAAAAGGAAACAAAGGCTCTGTGTGAAAGGCTAAAGTCTAAATAAGATTATAACTAGAAGGCCGCAACTGACAGCAAAGTGCATTTAGGGATAAATTAACATAAAAGTTGAATACAGAATTGAAGATCACATCTCGTATTTCACCTGCATTTTAAAATTAAGAGTACAGGAGGAAAATGCTATTGGGATAATGTTTGTTGGAGAGAAAGAATTTGGGGAGAAATCTTGGCAAATATTAACCTACTAAAACTTTGCCAGTAATGATAGCTTTTGCAAATAATCTTAAAATTTGCATGATTATGAAAATATATAAGTAACTTTATTGAGTGATTGAGTTATTGTGAAAAGTTAGTAAATAGAATCCTTCCAATATTGCAGTCTTATTTGTAGGCAGCCCATGCTTTGTATAATTCTATTATACATGAATTTCAATTATTATATTTTATTTAAATCACATCACTCCCCTGACAATGTAATGTAAATGTACATTTATGCAATTGCATAAACTCCTAAATTGCTGCCCAGTGGTGCACCCCATGCTCAGTGACCAATCACGTCACCTTTTCTCCAGTCTACTGTTGACTGGTCATGGTGTATGTATTACTCAGATCATACATATATAGCAAAGTATATATACAAAAATGGATAATTAAAGATGAAAATGAACTGTAAAAAAAAGTGCATCAGAAAAACAAAAAGTAATAAAGCTGAAAGTAGATCTCCAATCAAACATAATTGGGGTTAGAGAAGAAATAATTAACACCGAGTATGTGGACATCATCACCATTCCAAAGGCACAGACTTGGTGAAAGTGAACTTGAATACTTGAATGAAGAAAAAGACACAAACACAAAGACATCTTGGATGAAGAGATCAAAAAATTTTAATTACATTAAAGGATTTCTCAGAGATATTTCTCTGTATAAAAACCCAAAGGATAAAATCTGGCAAGCTGATTTAAATGTAGAAAAAAGTATGACAATTCTTCAAAGCATAGAAAAGATATTGTTCTGTGCCAGAGATTGTATGACTAGAAGAAGACAATAACTTTACAAACTATCCTGGATAGTGTTTCTTTACAAAGGGTAATTTTTGAGATTTCCAACAGTATGCCTATCACCATACACTAAAGCCAAAATGGATTAGCGATCTAAAAATTAAGACAGAAACACTAAATCTACTGGAAGACAAAGTAGGTAGAAATCTTGACAACATAGGAGTAGGCAGAGTTCAGGAACAAAAATCAAACTGCACAGTGAAGTACTTCCCAGAATCAACAACTGGGATCTTGTCTTATTAAAAAGTTTTTGCATGCCAAAAGAAATCTCCAACATAGTGAAAAACAAAAACCCACAATGGGAAAAATATCTTAGCAACTGTCCCTCAGACCAATGTTCTATCTAGAATTAAAAACAAATCAGGCCCCCAAAATTCAAAGTTCAAAAAACAAATCAGGCCCCCAAAATGCCCAATCCAAAAATGGGATCTGAAATGAATACACACTTCTCAGCTGAAGAAATACAAATGGCAAATAAATATATGAAAAAACATTCATCATTGGTCATTCAAGAAATGCAAACTAAAACAACACTGAGATATTATCTCCCTCCAGAAAGAATAGCTAACATCAATAAATCAACAAATAACAAATGCTGGTGGAGCTATGGGGGAAAAGGAACACTTCTCTATTGTCAGTGGGAGCGTAGACTGGTACAGCCACTGTGGAAATCAGTGTGGAGATTCCATTTGACCTAGCTATTCTTTTTCTGGGTATTTTCCCAGAAGAATTAAAAACATCATACCACAGCAATATATGTGCACCCATCTTTATAGCTGCACTATTTGTAATGGCCAGATCTTGGAAACAATCCAAATGCCCATCAACTAGGAATGCTTTTAAAAGATGTGGTATTTTTATACAATGGAATGCTACTTGGTCACAAAGAATGATAAATCTTAGGCACTTATAGATAAATGAATTCAACTGAAGACCATGCTCATAAGTGAAATGAAACACTCACCTGTGTAAATACCTTATCGTCTCATTAGTGTAAGAATCTGAAAGAATAGGTAAGATACAAAAGTTACAATAAATATAGTGAAAGGAAAAGAAACTGCTCAAAGGGAAACAACAACTGAGATGGGAGAAAGAAGAAAAGAAGGAAAGGAAAATGAATTTATACATATTCAAAGATAATTGTACTACTATTTCTATCAGTTCATTGAAAGGAACAGTTAGCACTTATTTTGTTTGATCAACTTTGCATGCCTGTATCTGGTAATCTGAACAACTATTTTGAAGATAACAATATGCAATGTAACAACCATTGTTAAATTTCTATCGTCTTGTTTGGAAATCCTGTATCACTAATTGGATTTTTTTTTCCTGTCATTTTATTTATTTATTTATTTATTTTTGGTTGTTGCTACTGCTGCTGTTAGTTTGTTTGCTTTTTGATCTTTCTGATTTTTTTCTCTTTAAAATAAAAAAAAGATAACTATCTCAGTAACCACTTTGTGATAATTATTTACAACCCTAAAATTTGAGTGCTCTGCACAGTAAGCAGCTTTCCACATAGCAAGTTAAACAGAGCTTTAGTATAGCTGCCATGTTTTTGCCAGTTTTCAGCCTCAAAACAGGGCACATGCAATTGTCATTCCCCTCCCCACTCTCATATATTCCAGTCTGCCATGTTATACATCTAAGGTGAAGAGCTCACCACAGACTCAACACCCTGCTCTCTCAGAGCCCTGTGGATGGACCTGGTCATCTCCCCTCCTTGGACTGTTTTCCCTCCTCCCACTACAGACTGCCTAACTCCAAGACATATCTTTCATGTATACCCATGGTCGTGGCCCAGGGCCTATCAAATAATATTAGCCCAGTACTTTCTGTTTTGAATAAATAAATGCATTCTCAAGTCTCATCTGCAGCAACACCTCTACAGAGAAATCAGATGGGCCAAGCACTCTCCTCTGAAGCTTTATTGCTACAGCAAGCAGAAACACCAAAATGATACCCAGGATTTGGAGGCAGATTTATTTTAAGGTAATGGGCACTGGTCGGGATCATTCCCAAAATATCAGGCCCTGAAGGCTCAGGGAGGGAGGTTTTTGCAGAGTCTGCAAAAAGAAGTATAAAGACAGAGTATTTGGCTTTCTTTGATTCGTTCTTACGATATGCATCATAGTGACCTGCTATGTACCAGAGTGACAAGCAAACTGGAACTGGAAATGTTACCTGGGCAACTAACAAACTGAAATATACTGGCTGGGAGGGAGTGTTTTCTGCTACAGTATCTCTATATCTTTGTTTTAATTAATACCTTATCATCTTTCAAACAACAATTATCATTGTCTTCCTTTGGGAAAAAAAAAGACTGTCATCTCTTGAGTCCCAAATCCCCAGATAAAGTTCACACTTCTTAGTTGACATTCTTTTTTTATTCATTCCTTAATTGGATGTAGATTTATCAATTATCATTTAATGAACAAGGGGAGGTCCCCGTTCTCCAAACACCACATGGACCAGATACATAAACAGATCACTGTGGCACCACAAGAGAAATGCAACAGTGGGTGATATGTTTTGATTGCAAGAGGGAGGGGCCCCTAGTCCTTAGCTAGACAATGAGTGGAAAAGAAAACTTTTCCCTGAGAAAGTCATGGCCTGCAGTAAAAACTAACAAAGACTAAGAATTCCCCCACTCACAAAAGGCAAAGTGAAAAAGAGTAAGAGTTATTTTTAAAAATATATGTTATATATTGAGATGCTTCATATGTAGGGAGATGGTACCACAGCAGTACAAAGAGGTCTTCACTACTTCTTAAAGCTTCCTAGCATTTCAAAATGTGTATGTGATAATTTCTCCAATCTGTTCTGTATTGATGAGCACAATAATATTTCTAGTTCCACTATATACTATTATGACAATGTTGTCAATGAATATCAATGGACCTTTTATATTTCTGTTAGTTTTAGCCTTAAGACAAATTCCTGGAAGTATAGTTACTGGGCTAAATGGTAAACGCAGGTGTAGTGATGCTAAATACTAATAAATATTCTTCCATGGGTGTTTTATCCTTTGGTATTTTCAGTAGCAATGTCTGAGTCTTTAAGGCAATTTAAAGAAAGATTAAAGACAAAAGGGCTGGAAATTGTTTCAGAAGTACATTCTGTCAGCATCCATGAATGTATTAATTAGTTTCCCATTACTGAGACAAAGTACCTGACACCTACAACTGAAAGGAGAGGTTTATTTGGCTCATGGTTTCAGACAATTCAGTCCATGGTTGGCTGATTCCAAAGCAGAAAAATCATGGCAGAAGGGTCGGACTGCTTAGTTCATGGTGGCTGGAAAGCAAAGCAGGGAAACAGTGCCAGAGAGAAAGAAGTGAGGAACCATAGACTCCAAGGCCACGCCTTCATGACCTACCCAACGCATTGAGCAGTGTGCTCTGCCAATTCTTTAAGCAGCTCCCATGCCAGTCAAGTTGACGCAACCATCCTAAACCACAGTTTAAAAACATGAAGCACTCAGGTTATCAAGGCTATAGAGACTGCATCATAAAATTAGAACTTTTATTTGAATTGTTGGCTTTGGTTTTTAAAAATAAGGCTTCTCATTAACTTTTGTCTGTCATACAGTAGAAAATTAATAGCCAACCCTGACAACTATGAGAAAGTAAAAGCTTCTCTCTAGCAAGGTCTAGTGGAATGGAATAGTACATTGCCAGTATTACTCACTCAAGTTTCCTCTGTTCCCTAACTCCATTTTTTTCCACTCAAGTAAATCTCACAGCTACAAACTTTGCCTCAGAAGCTTTCAAGATCCTTACCTTCCATTAGGGTCTTGTTCCTCCCCTGGAAAATTAAGGAGTTCTAATTGTCCCTGAAAGAGAAGTAGTCATCATAAGTAAAATATTTTGAAGTTCCACAGTTTGAACCAGATAAATGGACTTCTACACTTGATCTCACAAGCTCAAACCTTTAAATCTGTTTTCTGGGTTTTCTTATATAAGTAAATCCATCATATTTTCTTGTCTACATTTGATTTAAATAAAAATTACATATGTATATATGCAAATGTATGTAAATAATGATGTAAATGCAATCACAATCTATCCTGTAACTTAAAAACTAAGATATTATGGTATCATGTGCATTCCCACTTCATCTCGTCCCTTTCCCCTTTCCTACATCCCTTCCCAAGAGATATTTTTGCATTCACAGAGAGTTAGGTGACCACTGGGGCCAACTCTGCATCCTGTGACTCATCAGGTGTGTCTGTGTTCTCTGAGCAAGCCTTGGTCTCCATGTGCTACAACTGATGCAAGACTTCAGCCCGAGGAACTTTCCTATCCATTGAAAACTCATTGTCTCAGCTCACTGTTAGCCCCACATACCCAGCAATGCCTTACAAAATATCTTCACCATGATTGATCCAAGATTGGTTGTAGCAGGGGGATCTTCATGTACCCAAGGGCCTATTCAGTTGTTGGGAGCAGTCTGTGACTTCATAATTCTTTTTTTTTTTTTTTGATTAAAAAAAGCAAAACAGAAAAAAGGGTAAAAATGATACAGAATTTCAAAAAATAACATTAAGATATCATCACTAGTTGATATATTACATATTATCTTAGAAGTAGTTATTCAAGTTACAAAATCAAAGCTTGTTTTGTATAAAAAAATGACAGCACAAACTTTTCTGTTTCATGTACTAACAAAAACTTAGTATTATGGTTATCTATCTTGCATGTGTATACCTACAAGTCATTCTTTCCTTTTGAGCACTTTCTTTCCCTTTATAATTCTTGTCTCTGATCTTGTGATCGTATCCCCATTCCATACTATATGCTAAGAAAGAATTAGAACAATCCTATTTCAAATGATATTGTCCTTCAAGAAATTCAGGATCTATGACAGTTTCAAGTAATTAGTAGTGCCCACCTGAAATTCTGTCTTACAGAATTTTTAAGATGGTTTTTTAGGACCCTTGAAGAAGGTGTGGTCTGATCCACTGGCCCTTTCCATCCACGAGTGATTTTGCTTAATGACTAATTCTGATTCCTAGTTAGTAATCATCACCTACTTAGTTATCTATTGCTGAACATCAAATGCCCAAAAATTTGATACTTTGAGAAAGCAATAAACTTTTAGTATCTCATTCAGTTTCTATTGGTCAGAAATTTGGGATGGCTGAGTCACATTAGCTGGGAATCTCATACAAGGTAAAGAAGTTGACTAGGGCAGTCATTCTTTGAATACATCACTGGGGAAAAGGTCCATTTCCGAACAGGCACAGTCATGTGGTTAGCAGGTCAAGCTACTGTGATTTCTTGGCACATGGCACCTTCTGTAAGATTGCTGAGTGTCCTTATAACAAGGCAACTGGCTTCCCCCAGAGTGAATGATTGGAGAGAGCAAGGTGAACATATCAATGTCTTTTATGACTCAGTTTAAAAGCCATACACTTTCATTTTTACAATACCTATAGGTGTCACAGGTCATCACTATTCAGTGTGGGAAGAAAACACAAGAAGTAATGAACCCAGGTAGTGAGGATTGAGGGTAGTGAGGATTTAGTGGGAGTTTTTCCTGAAGATTGATATCAAATATTGCTGTCTCTTTTGAGAGTCATTTGATTTAGTATTTTCCACAGAATAATAAATTCTACTCAATGAAAAATGCTCTTGGCCTTCAACTTTTGATGGTAACTACCATCACAGACTAATGCTAGATTACATTTTGTTTTGTTTTGCTTTGCTTTGGAATGCTTGAAATGATAGACCCACAGAATTTCTGGAATTTCCTTACGCTGTTCTTGGGAGGTAAAAGCTGTGTAAGTTTAATTATAAAACAATATTAGCTTTGTTGCTATTTTAGCAAGTCAGAAACCTGACAAAGTTCAACAAAGTAGGGGTTTTAAAATATTTATGTAAAACTTTGTTTAGTCACCAAACCCCTAAAGAATGAGAACATTTTCCCCAGGTTACATCAGTATCATCATGCGTTATTTTTAAAACCCTCTCTTCCTCATGAATCACCAGGTTCAAAAGAAATTTATGAGAGACTTCACCTCCAGAATATTCCAGATCTTTCCCTGGGCCTTCAGGAATTAACAAGAGAGCAAAACCCTACCCTCAAGAGTAGCAGATCTCTGTTTAAGCCAAGCAGTGAGTTGTTACCTGCTTACCCTATGGACTTACATAAATTCACAGATGATGGGATTCAGCCAGGAGGTCTCCTCCTTGTGCTTTATATTCTACCCTACCTGCCCATCAACAGGCTTCTCCTACACTCTGGTGCTGGTTGTGTCCTGCTGATGAGGGGTACTGGCAGGGAGAGAGAAAGACCAAGACAGGTATTCCTCCTTCCCTTCCTCCCTCCCTTCTTCTCTCCCCTCCATTGGCTCCAGGGCCCTCTCCCTTCCCAGTCCTCCTCAGTCCTTCCTGCTATGTTTTGCATGCTTCACCCCTTGTGGAATCTCACAATCCATGAGCTTTAGTAAATAACCTGTTCATGAGGCCCAGTGGTGACCCTTGTTAAGGTGCCATCTGTTTTGTGCAGAAACCGTGACCAGTACAGTGTATGACTGGTATTTTCTTAGCCTTTACATCGGTGCAGCCAGTGTTTCACTTTTTTCCTAAATGAAATGTCAACTACCAGAGAGTAAGTTAACAAGCTTACAATTTTACATAACTAATAAACTAATTAGGCATTTTGGAGCAGTGAAAATTAAAGAAAGATGTTTTAGTGCGTATGTTATTTAGGCAATAGGAAAGGAATGTTAAGAAAAACAAGAGTGTTGTTTTAAGTGATTGGTCCACACTAACAACAGAGTGCTTCGTGTTCTGGCTGTGTGAGTAATCAATCCACAACTGATAATAAAAATGCATATTTAACAATTCTTCTACTTTTAGGGACATAAGAAATTGACAAGCTTTGGAAATTAGAAACATACATATTCAGTGCTTGTTCTTAACTACATCTCATTTAAGGCAAAAAGTTTCCTATGATCAAGTGTGCATTTTTTAAATAAACTGAAGTAATAGCTTATGAATAACAATGATCAGATACTTAATAGTTGAAGTTTTACAGGAAATTTGACTCTCTTAAGTTGCTTTAAATTAGCTTTTAAAAATGACTAGCTAATAAAGTAGGTAGAAATCTTGATAACACAGGGGTAGGCAGAGTTCATGAACAAAAATAAACTGCACAGTGAAGTACTTCCCAGAATCAACAACTAGGATCTTGTCTTATTAAAAAGTTTTTGCTTGTCAAAAGAAATCTCCAACAGAGTGAAAACAAACTCACAACTGGAAAAATATCTTAGCCAACTGTCCCTCAGACAAAGGACTTCTATCTAGAACATATAAAGAAATAAAAAATATCAGGCCCCCAAAATTCAAAGATCCAGTCCAAAAATGGGCATCTCAGATGAATACACATTTCTCAGCTGAAGAAATACAAATGGCAAATAAATATATGAAAAAATGTTCAGCATCATTGTTCATTCAAATACACAAATTAAAATAACATTGAAATGCCACCTCACCCCAAAAAGAATGGCTATTATCAAGACATCAATCAATAAGAAATACTGGAGGGGCTGTAGGGAAAAGGAACCCTTCTCCACTGTTGGTGGGAGTGTAGGCTGGTGCAACCACTGTGAAAATCTGTGTGGAGATTCCTCAAAAACCTAAGATCAGAGGTTGCATTTGACCCAGCGATCCTGCTTGTGGGCATTTTCCTAGAAGAAGTGAAAACATCAAACCACAGTGATATATGTGCACAGTGATATATAGCAGCACAATTTGTAATAGCCAGATCTTGGAAATAACCTAAGTGCCCATTAATCGAGGAATGGATAAAAAAAAGATGTGGTGTTTTTATACAATGGAGTACTACTCAGCTTTAAAGAAAGGATTGCATCGAGGCTTTTATAAGTAAATGGATGTGACTTGAGACCATACTCATAAGTGACATAAATCAAACTCACATGTATAAATACCATATTGTCTCCTTAGTGTAAAGAACTGAAAGAGCAAATACGGTACAAAATCTACAATAAACATTATATAAGAATAAGAAATTGATGAAACAGAAAAGGTAACTGGGAAGGGGGAAAGGAGGAAAGGAGGAAGGGAAAAGGAAAAAGACGTAAATTTGTATTTATACATATACAAAAGATAGCTAAAATGTATATACTAACTGTATTGGTTCTTGGAAAAGAACGTCAGTACTTATATGATTAGTTGAATTTTACATGTCTATATCTGGTGATCTAAGCAACACTTTTGAAGGTAATATGCAATATTATAACCACTGTTAAATTAAATTCCTACCATTACTGTTATTTTTGGGGCCTGTTGTTGTTTTTGTTGTTGATTTTTGTTTTTCTTTTCTGTCTTCTTTTCTCTTAAATAAAAAGAACAACTAGCTAATTTTCCTGAATGCAAAAAAAGAGTAAAGGGTTCCCAGAATTGAAAAGGAACTATTCTTCTTTCCTAGCACAGTTGATTTTATTCTGTTGTGCTAAGGACAGTTAACGTGAGAACTGCTCTCATAATAAATGTCTTGAGCCACAATATTATTGGCTGCAGGTACAATATTATACAGCAAGTTTTAGAACTTTCCCTACCTGTCATTTCCCATTTCAGGCTCCTCTCAGCCTCTGGCAGCCACGATTCACTCTATGATTCTAAGAATTTGACTGTCTTAAGGGTGTCATGTAAATAGAATCACACAGTGACTGTGACTGGTTTATCTCACTTAGCATGATGCCCTCAAGAGTCATCCACGTTGCTGCATGTTGCAGTTTCCTTTTTCGAAGCTCAATGGTATTATACCATATCTAAATACATGGTTTCTTTATCCAGTCATCTGCTGATGAATTAATGTTGGCACTACATCTGGAGTATTGTAGCACTATTTACTACTCTGAATAGTGCTGTAATGACATGAGAGTGAGATCACTTGAGGATCCTGATTGTAAGTCTTTTGGATAAATATCCAGAAATGGGATTGTTGGATCATAGCAGTCTTCTTACATTTTTAAGGATCATCCATATTGTTTTCCATAATGACTGTACTATTTTGCATTCTTGCCAACAGTGTGCAAGAGTTCCAATTTGTCCACATCTTCATCTTTTCTTGCCTTGTTTTCTTTGAAAAAGAGTCATCCTGATGGCTATGAGTTGATATCTCACTGAGGTTTTGATTTGCATTTCCCTGATCATTAAGTTAAGCAGTTTTGGAGTTTGTTGTTTGTTTTGCTTTGCTTTGTTTTTCTTTGCTTTGTTTTGTTTTGTTTTGTGACAGGATCTCACTATGTAACTCAGGCTGGCCTCAAACACATGGTGATCTTCCTGCATCTGTCTCCCAAATAATCAGATTTCAGGCCTGTGCCAACACACCAAGCTAATTAATGAGCACCTTTGTACATAACTATTGTCATTTGTGTATCTTGTTTGACAAAATGTCCATTAAAGCCCTTCTTTGTCTCATTTATTAACCAGGTTTTTGTTTGTTGCTATTGAATTGCTTGTATTTCTTGTATATTTTAGATATCAGCCTCTTATCAGGTAATGGTTTGCAATTATTCTCTCCAGTACCATAAGCTGCCTATTGTTTTTTCTTTACTATGTAAAAGTTTTTTAGTTTGATGTAATTCTGCTTATTTCTTGTTGTGTCTTTGTTGTGGTATCCATACAATCATTGCCAAAACCACTGTTAGGAAGCTTTTCTGCTATTTTCTTGTAGGAGTGTCAGTTTAAGGTCTTACAATGGAGTATTTAAGGCATATTGAGTTGATTTTGTGTATGCTATAGATATGGGTCCAGTTTGATTCTTTTGCACAATGTTTGTTGAGGAGACTATCTGTTCCTCAGTGTGTATTCTTGGCTCTCTATTGAAGATCAGTTTACCTTATACATGTATTTTTTTTCTGCACTTTCTAGTCTGTTCCTTTAGTTACTATGTCTGTCTTCATGCCAGTGCATCCCTGTTTTGATTCCATAGTTCTGTAACATCTTTTGATAAAAAGAGAGTATGGTGGCTCCAGTTTAATTTTTCTTAATACTTATATGGTTATTAATGGTAATTTGTGATTCCATATGAATATGAATATTTATATGGCTATTCATGGTAATTTGTGATTCCATATGAATCACAGAATTGCTACATCACTGTTTGCAGATGACAAAGCATTGTAAGATTTCATTTTTTAAAACTTAAAACTAATAAGTGAATTCAGTAAAACTCCAAGATATAAAATAAACATACAAAAATAAGTTGTGTTTCTATCCATGAACAATAAAGTATCTAAAAGGATATCTGGAAAACTCTCTCATATGTAACAGTGCTAAAAGAACTAACATACTTAGGAATAAATTTAGCCAAGGAGGTAAAAAACAATTGTGTGTTGAAAAGTTCAAGATCTTAAAAAAAGAAATTAAAGAAATACATTTCATGTGCCTGGCACAGAAGACAACATTGCACTTAGTAGGAAAACAAAAGCTTCTCCATTTCTCCATCCACCTACATTTGTCCTTCTAATATATCTGTTTCATTTTGAGAATAGTAAAATGAATACCCTGACACTTCCTGCTCTAACGAGAACTAGCATATTCCTAGTCTAGCCAGTCACATATTTCTTATGCCTCTTTCCCGTTCGTTCCCTCAGTCATTCATTTTGCCTCAGCCCCTGTTGCAGCCTGGCAACTGTCTGAGGCTAGTGCAGCCCTCTGTTGAGGACTGATTAAGGTGCACCATCCCCTTGACTGTTGACCATTGAACCTGGCTGGCCAACTGCACATCTAGAATTTCTAACTCCTGTCAGTTAGGTGAAAGGCTTGGGTAAAGGGCTGCACTATGAGATAAAGATTCTAGCATCTTGAGCTGTCACCCCAGAGGCAAGGTGGCATAAAAATACAGGGACATTGACTCCCCAAGAGCAGACTCACCAATGTGAGACAGGAGAAGGGAGGCTAAGTCCTTTTCCTCCTCCCTCACTCCTTGTAGACATCCAGAGAAGTCCCACTGGTAGAACGCAGTTGCCTAGAGACCTGCTGTGTCTCTACAGGCCTCATTCTGAAGTCACACTCCATAAGGCTGTGCATTACTTTGTGTATTCGTTTGCTACAGCTACCATGACAAAGTGCCATTGAAGCGTGGCTTAAAAAAGAAATTTGTTTTCTAATTGTTCTAGAGGCCAGAAGTCCAAGATCAAGGTGTCAACAGGGCTAATTTCCTCTGAAGTCTCTCTCCTTAATCTGTAGCTAATCATTTCCTCCCTTTCCCTTCAGGTCTTTGAATGTGCACATATGTGTATCCAAATAAATACCTGTGCACAAATCTGTACCTGTATCCTCTTCTTAAAAGAAAATAATTGCATCGGATTGAGCCCACACTAATGATTTCATTTTAACTTAAGTACCTCTTTAAAGACAATCTCCAAATGTGGTTACATTTCAGTTACTGGATTTAAGACTTCAGCATACAAGTCAGTCCTCAACACTTTTCACCTGTTCTTTTGATTTCACTTCTTTTCTTTCTCACCCTAGTTGTCTGAGTTTGTAACTTCCAAGGAAAGCATTAATAGTTTTATCCTAAAACCAGCTCTGGTTTTAGACATTTGGACTTACAAAACTACCCACTACACATTGGTGGTTTCCTTCTTTTCACTGGCCATTCCTGTCTCACTATGGGCATTAACATCCTGAATGTGTTCTCTCGCTTACATGTTCTATCTAAATAATACACTTTTTCACTTTTTAATGTTTAAAAAGAATACAGCAAAGCTATATGCCATCTTCTGGCACTTACTCTTTCTATACAACACCATAGTAATACAATTTCTTGATGCAAACAGCTATGATTCATTCATTTTCTCTTGCTGTGAAATAGTCTACTGTAGCAATACACGACAAGGTAATCCTTCTTTTGTTGATGGATACTGGGCTGTGTTGTGCGATCAAACTCAGGTGGCCAAGCAGCATAGATGCAAGATCCACCGGAGATCATTTCCTGGGGACACTCTCAGAAAAAGAAGCAGTAGATGTGGGGAAGTTTCACTGTTGTCAGCTTCATCTAGGACACCAAACAGAGGTGTAACAGGGCCAACTTAAGAACACAGGGAGTCCCTAAACCTACTAGACATTTTAAGCTGTGTGATGTAGGAAGTACCACCCTTTCTTCTGGCATGATCTGGGGTTGAGTTTGTGGCTGAACGGTATGGTCAACTAGCAGGAGTGTTTGCTTTATCAGCCTATATGGTTGGGGAACAACTAGTTCTTCATTCCCCTGAGAACAGCAGCAAAATGGGGTCCAAGGTTGATAAGCCCTGCATTGGATCAGATTTGGTAGTCCTAAGTAATGAGTCACAGCTGCTTTCCAAGAAGCTCTGCAGGAGCTCAATTCCTTCTCTAGGAGACCAATTGTAAAAGAACATAAATTGCAGGATTTATCTCTCTCTTTATTTTGTAGTATATCTACACCTAGAAGTAAAATTGATAGGTCACAGGTATTTGGATATTCAAGGCTAGTTTAACCTCAGGCCTGAATGTGAGGTTCCACTGAGGGTTCTAGTACATACTAAAAGTATTTTCAAATTATTTAACTTTTGCCAGTCAGTTTGGCATAGAACAGTATTGTTTTGATATAGATGTAACTCTCTAAATGCATATGGCCACCCATTTTACAAAAAAAAAAATGGCTCTTTTTCTTTTTGTTTTCAGTGCTGGGGATTGAACCCAAGGTCTTTGTATGGAACTATATCCCACTCCAAACCCTTATTTGAAATAAAGTCTCACTAAGTTGCCCATAGTGGGCTCAAACTTGTAGTCTTCCTGCCTCAGCCTCCCTGAGCAGTAGGATTACAAGCATGTGCCCAGTTGTTTTTTTGTTTTTGTTTTTTTTTTGTGCCTGGAATTGTACCAGGCAGGTGCTGTGCCACTGAGCTACATCCCTGGCATTTGTCTCATTTTTGTATTGATTTGTCTTTCTCTTGTTTATTTGTAATAATTATTTATGATTTGTCAGAATTACCTATACAGTACATTCTTGATACTAATCTTTACAACTTTTCACACACACCCACACACACATTGCAGCTTTACTTTCAATTTCTTTAAGGTTATCTTTTGAAGAAAAGGTTAAGCAGTCTTTTCCACTATATTTAGCCCTTTTATTGCCCCTGTATTTTTTAAAATTCTTCCCTATCCCAAGATAATAAAAATACAAAAACCTTTAAATGATGCATAAATCAAAGAAATAATAAAAATTTAAAATAAGTTAGAATGGAATGACAATGAAAACATACCAAACTTTATGAAATATGATAAAAGTAACATATCAAGAGAAACTTGTAGTCTTGGGTATTAATACTGGGAAAGCAAATCTGTATATTAACAATTAACTATCCATTAATGCCTACCAATATACCTTTTCCAAACTTCCTTGCAGTTAAGTAAGGCTGTGTGCTATGGTTGATAAAGTGTGCCAACTTGAGAAGTTTGGAAGTTTTAACTGAGATACTCAGCAAGGAACCAGAATCTTTACTCTGTAAATGTTATCATCCTGTTCAAGAGGATGATACAGAGATTTTGTGAGTTCTACATCCACCCTGAGTGGGGTTGGTGTCCTGTGTACAGTATAAGGGAAGAGAAGAGGCTTGCTTTCTCCCTTTTGGCTCTGGCTGCTGTCTTGAAGTGTTGCCTCAGTTCCAAGCCACTCTGCCTTGCAGCCAGCTGATTATGGCCTGAAACTTCCAAAAACTGTAAACAAAATAAACCTTTCCTTCCTTCATTTTGGGTGTCAAGTGTTTTGTCCCAGCAACAAGAGGAAAGTAACCAAGACACCATGACTGACATTTCTAAGCCAGGTTGGCTGAGTTCCCACATTCCCATCTAGTTGACTATATGGACAAGGCCAGGGTAACCTTGAAGCCTCAAACTAGAGAAATCATAGCACAGGATCAACCCAAGCCCCTGGGTCACTAACTGAAGAAGTGTAGCCACTTCAGGACATATGAAGTGGAAATTGCATAAGAAGCCTGTGACCTCTCAGTGTGTGAAGCGTTGAGATTTTGAGGTGCTCTGTTATAGCATGAGCCAAATGTGCAATGTTCTTTTTTTAAGGAAATAGATAAAAGTGAAAGTAAAACACCAAAATCAGTGAAAGAGAAAACTAACAACAGAAGGACCCAACAAAGGGACAGCTGTGCTTTCCTGAACTTTGGGGAAACCGTCAGACAGCTGCGTAATGCCATTCTTAGTCCTCATGCCAAGCATATTTTCCTCTCCCTGTGCTATTCAGAAGAACACAGGAAAGACCTGAAAAGCTCCGTGCCTAGATTCTTTGCTCTTATTCCTCCATTTGCCAAATAAAATTTTTCCATCAGAGAGCCAAAGGTAAAGGTGACAGATGCTCTGCACACAGAGATCAAATATTTTACAAATGGAAAGAGGACCAAGGGATGGAGGGATTGAAGAGGGAGAGGAAAGGAAGGAAAAATAGATAGAATTAAGATGTGTCATATACATGGACCAATTCCCCTTGTGAATGTAATCATTTGCTACTGTAAACATACTACTAAAAAAAATCTTTAAAAAGAGAAATAGAAGTGGCTGCTTTGAGCTGCATCAGGAAAACAGAAAGGCTAAAAAACAGAGGAAAAGGCCAAAAATCAAGAAGCACAGATAGAAGAGGGCAAATGGAATAAAGACACCCAGAACAGGGGTGTGTGATGCTTCCTAGGAGGTTCAGAATGAGTGTTTCCCATGCAGAGAGAAGATGAAAGTAGAGTCCTCTTATTTGTATGCACCAAGTGTTTACCATTGCCAAGAATAGAATTCAATCTCATTTCCCACATAATGAGTGAGGAGTAGTCTACATTTTCAGTTAATTCTAAAGGAGTGCTTTTGATAAGAGTGTTTTTCTTCCAAAGTATTAATTGGGAGAAAATAACCATATGGAGTCCCAGTAATAGTCACCATCATTAAGTGCTGTTTGCAAAGGAGTCTCTTTATTATCTAGCATCTCTTCCTTTTAATTATTTTTCTTTGTTGAACTGCAACATTTTTCAACATCTCCTGCTACTTGTCTTTTTTGGAAGCAGATGTATTTTACATCAACAACAGGCACTGACAAGGAATCATTCCTTATAAAACTGCCAGGCCTTGAAGGCTCAGGCAGGAAGGGTTTTATGGGGTTTGCAAGCAAGAAGCAGAGAACATGGGTGTCTTTGTTTGATTCTTAGGATATGCATCACAGTGACCAGCTGTTTCTAAGAAACAGAAGTTACAGGAACTTGTAACAGGAACTGTTACCTGGGCAACCAACAGAAACTGAAGTATACTGGCTGGAGGGAGGCATTTTTCTGCTACATTTTCCATGGTTTTAGCACTCAATACCTCAAGATAAAAGCTTAATGATATTTCACTGTTCAGCTTATATTTGTGCACTTGGTTTTCTTGGGACCAAATTACACTCTTTCAGCTGAACATTTCACAACTGGAATAGTACTCCATCTTACCTAAATTTCTAAGACCACTCTTTTTCCTTAAGCCCATCATTAATTTTTCTGCAGCTAAATTGAAGCTGGCTACATAAACCTTAAACTAGCTCTTTGTAGAGTTCTGAAACTGGTGTATTCTCAACAGTTACTATAGTCCTGCAAACAAATAAGTTGTTGATGGTCAAGGTTTATTCTACCTATAAATATGATTGAGTTCTGATTGCTGGTATGTTTTCTATAAAATGACAGCCAATATAATGAAATTCTACATGTAGTCCGTCATTTGCAAGAATCTTAAAATTAATATTTTTGTCATAGAAACTATTTTTCTGACTGTATGAGTAGAAAGACTCACAATTCAAGTTAGAATGCTACATAATAGGATGTGTCAGTTCTCTGATAAAAGGAGACCATTTAATAATTCTGTGCCAAATAGAGTCAGGGACAATTTCTAGAGATGACCTAGGGACTCACTCAATAACCAGTGTCCATCATTAAGATGAGTCCATCATCAGGATTTAATAATCCAGAGATAAGTGTTAAATAATGATTTAAGAAGAAACATCAGCTAAAATTAATTAGTGGTACTTAAAATTAATGCCAAAACATATACCCTGGCATTTGTATTTCATATTATCTAAAGAGTATAATTCAATTAAAACCATTGAACCCCCTTTGCAGTGGCTGCAGGGGCACTCTCTCATTTAGGACTGCCAGCCCTACTTCCAAGTAAACTACAGTACTCTAAGAAAGGTTAGCCTGCGTTCTTCCATTTATTTAAATTCCTCCAGAGTAAAAAAGAGAAGTAAAATCTTGAAAGTTTGGGGTTTATTTCTTCTTTTTAAAAATAGAAGAGTTCAGTTGTGAAGGGTTTTAATGACACTTCTGATCTAAAGGCCATGTGCATCCTGTGTTTACCCTTGCCATTGCATAAGCACAGATAATACAAAACCCAAACTTAGTTAAGTTTCACCATAACTGTCCTCCCAGTGTTTTGGGACTTAACCACCGCAAGCCCAGAAATGAGCAGATAAGTAAGACCAGACTTGAGATCATCATTAGGTGACTCTGGCACTGAGCATTTCATTGAGGCAAATAATTAGTACCAAATGAAACTGGAAACAGAATGCAGAACACACATGGTTTGTGCTGAAAGGAGAAAGAAAAAACATGATCTCTGTCCTCAGAGCATTTGCAATCTGTTAAGTAAAATCACACAAATTGCGGATGGCAGAGGTGAACTATGGCCGCACAACCATTCACAAAGTCATAGTGGTTCTATCTGATAAAAGTAGGGAACATACCCAAGAACTGTTAAGGTCCAGATCTAACATGTCTCCCAAATTTCTCATGTTTGAAGGGTGATTGGATCATGGAGGTGCTATACTTACCACTGATGATTTCAGTGTTTGAATGTGCTGTTAGGAGGCAAGGCCTGGTTGATAGAGGTGGGTAACTGGGGGTTTTGGGGACCAGATGATGTAAGGGTTAAGTTGCTGACCACAAAGGGATCTATGGTTGCATTAGAAAAGGTCATATTCACAGTGCTCTGAAGTCAAGATGACACCACAGTTGAGATAGCCAAGGACACAGGCTGCTGATGCTCCCCATTCCAAAGCAATAAAGCTGCCAACCCTAGAGATCAGAGAGTTCTTTTAACTGGCAAGACTTACTGCCTTTGTTTCTCAGGCCCCTGGTCATTTTCATGGGCTTTTGCCTCCAATGTGCCCTTCTCTTCCCACACTGACACCCCTCTCACCCAAAACTGTGAAAATCTAATCAATAAGGGTGACCTGGAAAACTTGTGGTCTTTATGCCCAGAATATCTCTACTCCCAGAGAGTGTTTGCCTTCCTAGATTCCCCAGAACCATAACACTTGTCTCTTTTTACTTAAACCTTTGCCATAACTTGTCTTAGGAAGTTGGGGGCCTGATCAGTCCCCAGTAACTGGGAGGTATCCTGGAAGAATGTGCTTTCATCACCTGTGCTTCCCTTCTCTGCTTCCTGGATGCCACATGATGAAAAACTTTCTTCCACAATGCTGACTGCCAGAATGTTTCTGCCTTGGAGCTAGCCAACCACTGAATCCACTAAAACTGAGAGCCAAAATTAACCTCTCCTCCTTTACACTGTGAGTGTTGGGTATTCTGTCCCAGTGACAGAAAAGTAACTAATGTAAGTGCTAAAACAGGGAAGGGTTGAGAAATTCACCATATTAAAAAAAAAAAAAAAAAAAAACCTCTATCCATGGCCCCCTAGTCCAGTGGAATCATTAACTAAACTACAACTTATGAGCAATTCCTACTCATATAAGTCCTTGCAAAAGCATCTATAACCACTGTATCTGTATTAGCTAACCACTGGAGTGCTCTGTGCCAGTCTGGCTAATATCCTGTATGTTTCCAGGGGTTTGAACATCATATACAGCCCAGACAGTCAAGCAAAAAGCCCAATCTAATGACCATTTCTCAGTTTCTTTGTCTCTTTCATAGCTTCTCTTTCCCCATCTCCTCTACACTATTCTTTAAAAAAAGAGAAAAGAAACAACAAAAAAAGAAAACATAGGCCTTACTGTTTGCAGCCACCATGAACTGCTGCCCTGCCATGTCACCCTGCCTTGGAGCCAACTGATTATGGACTGAAACCTCCAAAACTGAGAAGAGTCCCCACGTGTTTGGCACAGGTTGCAGTGAAATTAAAATCAGATTTAGGTGCCATGAACAGATCAGCAATACACATTGTGACAGAGTTTGTTCTCTTGGGATTCCCTGGTTCCTGGAAGATACAAATTTCCCACTTCATGTTGTTCTTGGTGTTTTATGTCTTGGCCTTGCTGAGAAATGGAGCCATTGTCTTTGCAGTAAGATATGACCCTTGACTACACACTCCCATGGACTTTCTGCTGGGAAATTTTGCCTTCCTTGAGATCTGAAGAGCTTCAGTCTTCAACTTCACGTACCACATCTCCTGGCTTCCAGTGCAAATTCTTCAGCCTTCCATTATAGACTCTTCATCCTCCTGATATGAACTCACACAGGACACCATACTGAGCCCAGGCCTTTGACTAGCTCCATCACACAAACAGCCCTTTTGAACTCCCAGATCTGATTCTGCAGGCAGTGATTTGTAAGCCTATCCTGTAAATATTTATGCATTTTATACCTTGTATTTTTCTGTTTCTCTAGTGAGCATTAATTGATATAGGAAAGTTGCTTGAATGCTATCAACTTCAGTTACATTATCTGTAATGAGATGATGATGATGATGATGATGACAATGATGATGACAATACCTTTGGGGTGTTGAGTTATTATATATCATGTCAACTTAAGAAACCTAGAAAGGAATCCAAGATGGCCAACAGTGATAGCACAACAAGAGAGCCTCTCTGAAAAAAAAAAAAAAACAACTCAGATGCTAGAATCTAACAACATGGAGAAAGCCAGACAAGAGGAGAGGAAATTTCATGACCCAGAAAGAAACTGAGGAAAAAGAAAAAGAAAAAAAAAAAAGAAAAAAGAAGAAGTGTGGATGGAGGGGTGGAGTTTGGCAAGCTCCAGTCCTATACCAGGAGCATCTTAGAGTCAGGTGACTCATGATTGAGCTGAGGTTGCAGCCCTGCTGACAGCAGGGATTGGTGAACTCCAAATCCTCGGCTGGAGGAGGCGCTGCAGCAGGGAGTGGAAACAGCGAGTCGAGCTGCATGAACTTTGGTAAGTAATGGGAACTGGATTCCCCAGAGTGGGATGACTGGCTAGACGACATTTTGGAGATAGGCAGGGCTGACTTGAATCAAAACCTAAGGCGGTGTCTGTCGATGGCTCCTGGTCCAAAGCAGATTGATGGGATCTGCTCGGGCTGGGCCAGGCCCCTGGTTGTAACCAATAGTCAGGGACAAGGCTGTCTTGAGCCAGTGGCATCGCCAGGAAACACACAAATGTGCTGAAGCATCCACTGGGTGACTGACATTGGGGGAGGGGCTGGCATATAGCGTGCACCTCGCAGATGGGGAGTGGACTGGGGGGGCAGCACTTCCCTAGCCAGGGCAGCAAATGTGTAATATCAGACATGGCCTCATCAGAAATAAAGAAATGCTTCTGTGACCTCATTGATGAATTTAAATGTGAAATTCTAACTCAGGTGAAGCAAGACATAAGAAGATTAATAAAAGAAACACTGGGTACTCCTCAAGTAGACACAAACGGAAGAATGGAGGAACCCAGAGAAAGGAGAGAGGCCTTTGATGAAGAATATAAACAAAATCTAGAATACATGAAACAGATCCAAAGAGAATATCAGTAAATTAAAAACTCCATTGAAAGCTGGCAAAACTTCTTAAAAGAAACTAAATACAGACTTTTAAAACTTGAAGATAGGTTTGCAATGTATGATCAAGAAAGGATCTCTTAAAAATAATAAGAAACCAGGAAGCAATGATACAAAGACTAGAAGACAAAAAGAGGATTTTATAACTTAAGAATAAAAAATGTGAATGAATAACCAGGGACAAATACAGATGAAATAAAAAGTCTATTCACAGAAATAATTAAGGAAAACTTCCCAAATACAAGTAATGGAAGTGAAGTTCAGATAAATGAGGCATACAACCAAAACAGCTATAACCAAAACCCAGACATATAATAATCAGGATCCCAGAAATCCATCACAAGAACAGAATGTTAAAAGTGGTCAGAGAAAAGAAACAGATTACCTATAAAGGAAAACTCATCAAAATCACAGTGGACTTCTCAATGCAAACCATCAAATCAAGAACTTGGAGCAAAATATTCCAAGCCCTGAAAGAAAATATCCTCCAACCTAGATTAATGTACCCTGCAAAACTGTTCCTCAAAATTAATGGAGAGACAAGATATTCCCACAACAAAGAGGAACTGGGGGAGTTCATGACCACCAACCCAAACCTGCAAAGAATATTGAAGGACATTCTAGAGAGAGAAAAGAAAATCACCAGGATTCTAGGAACAATGATAGAAAGGCCTCAAAGAAAGGGGCAGACAGTGGAATGAAGGAGAAAAATAAACAAACAACAGTGAAAAATAGCATAGCAGAGATTAGATAGAGATGATTGGTTATACTGCTGTTTTATCTTGACTGATTTTATTTGAACCTGGTATGCTTGACAGGATCAAGTCTGAGAGTAGAGGCAACTACTCTGAAGACAACAAGATTCAATAGGATACCCATTCTGGTGTGATTATTAACTGCCTTTGAAGTCCTATAATATTTCCAATGTTTAGTTTTTATTAATAGTGTAATGCAATGCTAAGTTTAATTATACTATGTTTGATGATATAGACAATTTTATCGAAAATAACAAGAGACATCATAGTAACTATCATAGATCATCTAGTATTGTGGTTTTATATGTCCTTTTCATTTCATGTTTCTCTAGGAATTTGTATTGTTGACTTGTTTTGATTTGTTTCTCCAATACAGAAAGGCTAGGTATACATGTAGAAACTGAAACAAGTGTAGAACTTCTAAGTATTTTATGAGAATGGATTATAGTTATTGTAAGAAAAAAAGAGAGGAAAAGAAATTATTCTAAAGTATATGACTGCATGTATATTTAAGTGTGTAGGATTGATAACCATATTACTAAGTTTTTGTTGGACAAATGAACAGAATTGTTTACAGTCTCATTGTTTCAATGCCCACTTTGTAGACTTTACTTTTGTAACCTGAACAACTACTTCTAAGAGGAAAATATGTAATCATCAACTAGTGATTTCTTACTGGTTACTATTTTTGTTTTTTTGTTTTGTTTTGTTTTTGAAATTTGGTATTATTTCTACCCTCTTTCTGTTTCAATTTTTTTCTTTAAATAAAAAAATCATCAAAAAAAAAGTAAAAGGAGGAAAAGAAAGTGCTCTAAAGGATATAACTGCATGTATATTTAAGGGTGTAGGATTGATAATTATGTTGCTAAGTTTTTGTTGGATTGGTGAACAGAACTGTTTGTAGCCTCACTGTTTGAATGCCCACTTTGTATGCTTTAGTTTTGTAAATGGAACAACTAAATCCAAGAAGACAATATGTAATGTATAAACTAGTGATTTCTTACTGTTTTTTTTTGTAATTCTGTATTGTTTCTACCCTTTTTTCTGTCTTGCTTTATTTTTCTCCTCTCTTTAAATAAAATTAAAGAAAAAGAAAACATAGAATTACCTGGTGCCATCGTACATATCTATCCAGCCCTTGGGAAGCTGAGGCAGGAAGATCATGAATTTTAGATCAGCCTAGGAAACTTAGTAAGACATCATCTAAACACACACACACATACAAACAGAACAGCAACAACAAAAATGAACCGTAGACATGAATTTTGGCCACTTTAAGACCAGGATAAAGGGTAAAAATATCTTTCAGTCCACTAGGAGATGGGGATCCAAGGTCAGCTTCGTTTTCATGTTTCATTTTGCTGAAGGAAAGTGGAGACAGTAAAAAGAGGTTATACTAGTGATAAGTCAAGCCAATGGTGAAATAAAACTAGTATTCTGCAAGTGTCCAATCATAAACAGACTTTCATCATTTCTTGGATTTTGACTCACCAACATGTCTGAGAAACTAAAATTTGCAACAGTAAAAACCACACTGGCAGGCCACAGATTCCACAGCATTCTTTTGACAGTGGTGTATTTTGCTGGTTGTGGACAAAAGAATGTGCAACTTCCTGTTGACCAGTTCTGGACGCTTTATTTAGCAGAGGTCTAGGTAGAGTGAATACTGCTACTGTTGTATGACAAGAGTCAGTGTCTATCATGTGCCGTGTGTTAGGCTACAGTGAGGAAGGGTCTTCCATTCTCCCATTTGATCACCATGAGCCTTTATTTCTCACCCATTTCATATGTAACTGAGGAGCAAAGACATAAGTGACTTGCCTCGGATCACAGAATTGGTAATCAGGAGAGTTGCATTAACTGATTTCAAAAGCTCAGTTCCAACTGATCTAACTATTTGATGCTAATTTCAAAAATCAAAGACCTCTAAATCAGTACTAATTCCCTAAATCTCTCCTCTCTGATCCTGACAGTCTCAGTTGGAATGACAGAGTGAATTTATGAGTAAGAAAACAGAACCTGACATTCACTAAATTAAAAGAACAATCTCCTCCTTCAGAGGCAATATTACTTTATTACTTTATACTGAACCTCATTTTTAATGCTCTCTCATGATTCTTTAAAATAATCAAAATGTTCCAACCAAGATATGTCAAAATAATGAAGGAATATCTTTAAATAAAACCCCATCTTCCTCCACTGAAAAAAAAGTTGAATTACAAATCCCTTCTAACAAATCTAGTCAGTAGAACAATTTCCTTCATTTTAATCATTTTTCTGATATTTTCCCTCCTTCTCATCATCCCTTCACAAAAATTTCAGTGCTAGTAATGCTCTGGCCAAAGGGAGAAAAATAACAGGAATATTGTTATCCCTAGATGCAAGCAGCAATTAACCTTTTTCCTTTTTTAATAGCCTTGAGGTTGATTTCTTAATTTTGTTCTATAATTTCAGTTTCACAACTCTTCAAAAAACACAAAGCTCAGAAAAGGAGACTCCTCATAAGAAGCTGAATGCAAGTGTGACCAAGAGCTCAAGCAGGAAGCTGTCTTCCTCAGGGTATCAATACCAAGATGGCCCATGACAGGCAGCACAAAGTGAGGGGTTAGCACCCACCTTCTCCACATGAAACCCAATGTGTTTGCATCCCAACATCTGCTGTCAATTAGGAGTAAAACAATAGGTAATTGGCTCAAAAGATGAGCTTCATAGAAGGTACAATAGATTTTAGAAAGGGCTGATGGACAATCAGTATGCACCTGGAATCCAGTACTTTGTAACTGCACCAGGTAATTTCTTTTGTAAAGGGAGTAGAGTGTGCACCCAAAAGTTCAGAAAGACTGCACTCTGCCTCTCACATAAGGTATTTGACTTTGTTAGTTATGGGGAAAAAAAATCTCTTCTCCCTAAGTCAGAAGGTCATAGAACCTTATCTCTGCAGGCCTTTTGTGCTGATAATTTTCTTACATGTGTGAGCAAATGAACAGTTTGGGACTCTGCTCCCTAAAAATGAGAAAAACAAATATCTTCAGCAAGCCTGAAAGTGGTGCATTTTCCTTTCCGTATGTTAAGACCCACAGTGAGAGTTCCTTTTGTCAAATCAGCACTCTTCAAGCAGTAACTCTGACCCAAAGTAAAGAGAACCCCTAAGGTAAAACAGCAAGTGAGAATTTTCCAAATAACGGTAAGGTAAGTTTTACAATAGGGATTTTGTTCCAATGACATAACCTTTAAGTTTAGGGAGCCAAACAATAAAGCCCAACCTAACAACCACTTCTCAGTCTGAAACACAAAGCTTTGAGTCTGAACCACAAAGGAGTCTGAACATGATTTCCTATCTCCCAATGGATTGGAAGATGTTTTTACCCTTCCTTTCTATCTTAAAGTGGTGTGCCAAAACTCATGTCTATGATTGGTTTTTGTTGTTGTTTCCTTGTGTGAGTGTGGGGGAAGGGGTTAATTTTTGTTTGTTTGTTTTTAGATAGGGTCTTGGTAATTCCATAACCTGCCAAGTTTATTTTCTAAGTCCTTGTAAGTCACCAAAGGTGAACTGAAGTCATACTAGGTTTCACGCATCATATAAGACCTTCCACACATTTTCCATGTATTTGAAGGAATACCAAAAATGTATTTGAGTATTTTCTAGGTCAGGTTTTCATAAGAAAAGACTTTAAAATCTTTATCTTCCGGTTGATTACCATGAAATAATAAATATGAAAGGAGAGTAATATGGGTTAAATGTTTGAGTCCTTCTAAAGTTCTAGGCCCCAGTATAAAAGTATTGGGAGATAGAGCTTTGGGGAAGTAATTAGGTTATTAGGATGGGGTCATCATGAGATTAGTGCCCTTATAAGAAAAAAGAGCTCTCTAGCTCTCATTTTTGTTTCTTTCTCTCTTCTTACAATAAGATGGTTCTATGCAAAAATAAGACCTTCCCTAGGAACTATGCAGCCAGCACTTCAATCTGGACCTCCCAGCCTTCAGAACCATGAGAAATGTTTTCAACATTCAAGTCATGGAGTCTACTGTATTTTTATTATAGCAACACAAGCTGATTAAGCCACAGTAACTTCAAAAATGAATAAAATCAGGTTTCACTGCCCAAACCGGTGTGACTATACTAAAAGCAGTTTAATTCTTTTTTAACATGTTCACCTTTCACATAATCTTCAAGGAAGTAGCTTGTAGTTTCACCCCAAAGGAAATGATGTCATGCACTTATTATCAAGGATGGGAAGAAAATGTGAACCAGTGGTTTATAAAAACTAATCACATTACAAGAGCTAAGAACACCCAGGTGAGGCCTAAATCTCTACCCCGTTCATGTTCACTGTGAAAAATGCACCATGCAGTTTTTCTTTGCTGGTAAAATTCCAGTGTTACACAGAGATTGATTTATTTCAACTCTCAAGGGATGAAAGCTATGCATCTTTACCTCCTAGGATTTTTTGAAGCCAATGAAACTTGGGGTTGTTGATGGTCATTAGGCCAGAGGAGGCAACAAGTACTAGAGGCAGCAGTCATGGGGAATTAAAACAACAAAACCTCAAAAAAACAGATTCTAAAATTTCAAAGATTAGTGGGGTAAAAAAAAAAATCTGAACAAATAGAAGTAGTGATAGGAAATGGACAGTATATAGATTGAAACCCAGCTTAATACTGAGACAGGATTTCTTTCAGAACTTGTTTTAAAATAGATGATACCGCCTCCTACAGGCAGTTTTGGAAATAGAGGAACATTGGAGGTCAGGGTAATTGAAGGCCACTACTTGCGCTTATTAGCTGGGGTCAAGGGGACTGCAGAAGTCCTACAGATTAGACTCATCACAGCAAAGAATTAGCCCAATTAGTCAGGAATGGTGACACTTGGTTGTAATGCCGGCACTTTTGGATTCCATTCAGGAACTGAAGCCCAACCTGGGAAAGTTAATGAGTCCTTGTTTCAAAATAAAAGGCCTGGAAAACACACACACACACACACACACACACACACACACACACACACACACAAGCACAGCTTTCAAATAGTCATGAAGATGGAAATCTAGTTTAAAATTATCTAAATACGGTATATAATTTCATTTTTATATAAAGAAATTTTAGTTCTCTTTCAAAATGTTGTAGATTTTTCAGGAATGTAATCAGTGTTCTGTACATTGAAGGAAACCTGTGCAGCAGGGTGATGAGCACAGAAGTCAAAACCAGACTCCACCTTCCTCCCAGTTCTGCCACTACTGCATTAGCCGTGTGGCTCGGGATAACTCCCTCCTATGTAAGACAGGCAAACAGCAGTATTCATCTCATGGAGACGGTGTTGGAAACACTGCTAAGCACACAGTAAACACTGTAAGTGAAGCAATCATAGACATCTATTTTGTCCCGATAAAGCATGAGTTTTATCAGAAATTAACCACATTTTAGAAAATCACTCTAGATACTAGTATCAGGTACCATCATTCTGGGTACTGTTATCGAATGGCAATGTAAGCAGGCCTGTATTGGTCTGCACTTAGAGCCACCATATGTGTGTGCTACATATAGCTACCATATACATTTGTAATGCACACATGTGTATATACATACACATACATATACATGTGTATATACAGTACTTAGTTATATGGAGTAATCACAAAAGTATTTAAATTTTTAAAAATTTATTACAGTAAAAGACACATGACCATAAATCACCCTCAAACGACTCTCCTTTGCTTTGAACACACATGCCATTATTCTTGCCTCGTTCTGAAGCAGTTCTGGAAGTCTTTTGGGTTTTTACAAAGTGTAATCAAAAATACAGTGAATGCTGCTGTTCAGTGCCATCCAACAGAAACACAGGCTTATAAAACACAGTGTGTCCTCAGTCACCTTATTCACTTGTCTGGCACTGTGGAACTTCTAGCTCTTCCCGCCCAAAGTCAAAATGACTATGAAAGGTCGGTAAACAGTTTGAAGCAAAGCAGGACATAGAGGAAGTCATGACAGCACAATTAAAGACATGAAGTAGGTTTTCCAGAACTGCTCTAGAAAGTGGCAAGAACAATGGGGTACATTTGAGGCAAGGGAGAGCATTTAGAAGGTAACATGTCTTTTACTGTAATATGTTTTTTAGTTTTAAAACACCGTATTAAAAAACACCATATTAAAAAACACCATATTTTTATCACACCTCACATATACACACTTGTTTCATTATTTCATAACTTGTAATACAGTATGCCAGAACATTTACAGATTAAAATAATGTTGCTGTAAAATCCTTATAATTGTTTCTGTTTCAGTTAGGACATGACATTGGTGTGCCTGCTTAGAAGTAGGTTATATTACCTGCATTTCTATGTGAATATGTCTTATCACCTGATTTTCTTTAAATTATAAAGAAAATGTTATAAAACATTTTTCATTTTAAAAAGTGAGACTTGAATAGGGCTGCTAAGTCTAAAAGACCTCTGTTTTAAATTACTATTTCATCCTGCATCTTCATATGTTAACATGTGTCCACCATTAACCTGGATTAATACTGAGGCAAGCAACTTCCATTCATCTCTAAGAAATTCATGTTAACTATTAGTTATATATTTCAAAAATAGAGTTGTACAGATTTTTTTTAGCAGCAATATATTTTTCAAACACGATTCAGGAAAGGGTCCCAGAAAAAAGTACAAATAAAAACAAAACTAAGGACGCTAACTCTAGGTAGATGAAGTCAGAACCTTCTCAAACCTTCCTTCCCACAGGGCTTCAGGAAAGGTGTGAGAAGTACGATTTGATGCTGTGCAGCGTGAAGAGTGAGTTCCAAAAATTCAGCTTCCGTTTACAAGTGGTATTTTTCCCACAGACAAGGGACCACCACACCACATAAGACCTCCAAAGCTTTTTAAATCATTAAGTAGGGGAACTATGACACAAGAGCTCTCCCCTAAATCTGGGAACAAAATGCAGCAGGGCCACTCCACTTCTTGGGCACAGAGGCAGCTCGGTGAATAGTAAAACTGGCCAGCCAGGCTCCTTTTCCATAGCTCCCTTCTCTCCGCCAGTGTCCTGTGAGTACACGCTGTCCGCCACATAGGAGGCACCCAATGAATCTTGCCTTCTTCTTTTCCTATCTGCACAGCACACGTGGGTCCCCCATGCAATACACTATCTTCCCTCTGAGGCTGCCAGGACAAGAGACTTGGTGACTTTAATCACACTCATGTGAGTGGCTGCTAGCTCCTTTAACCCCACTACAGTAGAGAATTTTTAGAGGAAAGAGTTTTACTAACCAGAGTGAATTTCTCATGGGCTGAATTTTAGCGAAGTCAGCAAAGCAAACAATTCCATAGTGTGAGACAGTGTATTTGAGGTAGGGGATATCAGTTATGCCTGGGAACATACCTTGGAGAATTCCCCTACTATAATTTTAGTTTATATATGTTCCTCCAGCTCCTCCACTACTAATTCATAAAATCCCAAAATGGTTGGGAACCTTTATTATATTTTTTTTTGTTTTGTTTTTTTTAAATATTAGTGCCCAAACTGGCAACAACCAGGTTGGTCACTTGCAAATCTGAAAACACCTTCAGCACTCAGTTTCATTAGCTTTGCAAATGACGCAAAACAGAAATATTTCAATTACATGTGACTAAGAGTAAGAAAAATATACAACTATATTTAAAACACTTAAATTAACAAGATAATACTTTTCCATTCTAACAAAATATCATACATTCAGTTTAAACAAGAGTTAATATTCAGATGCACTTTTTCCAAATACCTGAAGCTAATTGCAAGTTAGTGACCACAAGTCTTTCCAAGATATTTCTAGTTAGCAAAATGTGTCCAATTTTGAAGAACTGTGGTTCTTTCCAGAAGACAGACATCAAACAGGCCAAAAAAATGCAAACTGATGTGTCTCTCACAAACTTAAATCCTGTTGCTTTAACTTTTCTGAATGATACTTTGGCTTTCAGCATATCTTATAGCTTCTTTTCCCTTAAAGACAATAACATACAACGACTACAACAGTTCCTCTCAGGAGCAACCATAAACTGCTTTCCTATCCACACACACTCCTGCATCTCTGCATTAACAGACACAGGCTAAGATTATAAGCAAGGGGATTAACCACATGTAACAGAGTCACACCTAAACCTCTGCTCAGAAGAGCACACACTTACCATGTGTCCTTTCAATGTCGAAGCCTCTGTGCTTACAAATAATGGTACATACACTTTAAAAATCTAGACAAAAATCTTTTCTCCAACTGGCTTTTTCAGGTAAAGAAGGTGGGCCACAAGCCACACATCTGTATGACTACAGCCACCCAACTGAGTCCCCTCACCCAAGAAAACAACAGCAGCAGATGTTGCCAGCTCAGGGGAATGACCACCGCCTGTCTGGCCAGCACCCAATGTGTAGATGCGCCTCCACTGGCCGTCCTGGAAGGGGTGGACCATGTCCTCCTCCTGCCTCCATGAGTGGCCCTTAAGATCCCCTGGGTCTGCTGCCATCCACTCATGAAAGTCCAAGAAGGGCAGTATACAACTTTCTAGGAAATACAAAGGAAACGATGCAAGGTCACTAGGGAAGCCTGTGGTGAAGTCGGAGAGGCTGTCCCCAGGGACAAGGCACTTAAGAGCAGGGACTGCAGGCCCTCGGGCAGCCTCAGTGAGTCAACAGCTTCAGGCGTGTGAGCCAGCTGACCAGCAGGGAGGGCTCTGCAGAGGTGGCCTTCTTCTTGGTCCCTTCCTCCGGGAATGGGATGGTGGCGCTGCTGTGCAGGTCTGAATTGATGTAGCACCTGCTCCCACGGATGTAGTCTGCCCCACGCACCAGCTGCCTCTCAGCCACAGGCCTGGAGAACCTGCATCCTGCAGAGGTGCTCTCTTCAATGATGGGTGGGATCCGCTCGTTACTGAAGTACCGGCAAAGGGCGTCTTCCCCTGTGTCCAGACAAAGCCCATGAGTCCGTTAAAACAGCTATCCACAGCAAGTCATCATTTGGGAAAAAACAGACACCAAGGACACAGGCGTGCATGTGGCACCCAGCTCATGTTTGAAAACAGAAGAATGAGGTCCGACATGATTCAGGCTGCTTTCACACTTCAGAGATAACAAAGGGTCCAGCAGATCCAGAGGACCTACGCTTCTTTACCAATGGAAGAATCTTCATAATTCACTTAAAATAAAAAACCAAAAACAGTGCCCTGTGGCATGGTGCATGCCTATAATCCTAGCAATACGGGAGGCTGAGGCAAGAGGATCACAAATTTGAGCACAAATTGGGCAACTCACCAACTTAGAGAAAACTTGGCTCAAAATTTAAAAACTTAAAACACACCTGGGAAATGTAGCTCAGTATGAAAGCCCCAAGTTCAGTGCTCAGTACAGGAGAAAAGAAAATGAAAACCCCAAAGAGAGAGAAAGATATGATTCTATCACTCTTTCCCCCAGCTGTTCTTGCTCAGAGCTGTCAGTGCATGCCCCAAGGCAGTGTCTCTTGTTGTGGATCATGTGTCAAGGGACACTTATGAAGGTCTGGGCCATCAGGCAAAGATTCAAAGATTTTAATGTCCTGAACTACAGGGACATTCCTGAAAAGAAAAGGGATCTTGCTTTACACAGCAGCTGACCTTCCGAGGAAGGAGTGATATTTAAGAAACTGAATCAAAAGGTAAAGTGCAGGACACACTGATAACATGTAGCCTTCTTTAGAAATCCCACTCCCCAAAATGTGCAAAGATCTACAAGGGTGCTTGCTGAAATGTTATTCATAGTAGGGAGGAAAAAGCACAGAAATAACCTAGCAGCAGCGGCAAACTGAATAAATAGGTGTTCCAGCAAAGACATGCAATATATTGCAGTTATATTAAGAAATTACATGCTCTAGATAATATTCCCATTACATGATGTTTCTGAACATCAGTTTCTTCCACTTTCCATATTTTTTCCATATTTTAGGAACTGGAAGATGCACAAAACATTCATAGTGATCGTTCCTAGGTTTTAGAAGCACATTTCAGTCAAGTTTTGTCTTCTTTCCTTTTTTGCCTTACTGTGAATGGAATTCAGGGCCTTCACACCAAGCTACATTCCTAACCCCTTTCAAATTTTGAGACACTGCCTCACTAAGTCACTGTGCTGAGTTTCAGTGTGTGGTACTTCTGCCTCTGCCTCCCACACAGTTGACAGGATAGGCACATGCCAGCAAGCTTGACCTAAGTTTTACTTTCTCATGTCTCATAAATGTTTTTTTTTAATATATCCGTTTCACTTTTGTAATCAAAAATGAAAATCCAAAGTGCTCCTTGTCAAAAAACTATGTAATATGTGAGTCTATTTATACGAAATGTCCAGAATAGGCAATGGACATAAAGTCAGTTAGTGACTCTCTGGGGCCGAGGAAGGCTGGATTTCAGAGTGACTTGGTGACAGCACGGGGGATGATGAAAATGTTTTGAGGTAATGAAAATGCTTGGAAATAGGTTGTGGTGACTAAGGCATAATTCTGAACAGACTAAAAAGCATTAGGTGGTACATTTTTAAAAGATGAACTTTATGCTACATGAGTTATGTCCCCAAAACACTGTTACTCCTTTAACATGGCATATGCAGATAAATACCTTAAATTCTGAGGCACGAAATGCAGAAGGAATAGAGGAACAATTTTTTTCCCATTTTCCCCATTCACCTTCTCCAATATGTTCTATCTCTCAATATATAAAAGAAGGAAATTCATACTCTTAAGACTGGCAGTGAAGATGCTACCATCTCTACATCTAAACAAAGGACAGCCCTGCCACCTGCTGACTGCTCCACAAATTTTCACGTGTAAACTAAGGGTATCCTGAACTACAGACTGGCATCCTGTCCCTCTGTCACTTTAGTATGTTCCAAGTGAAACAGGTACTTGAGGGAGAACTTTACCAAGTTGCTAGTAGATGTCAAGGATTGATCACTTTGGAAGGGCAGGCCTCCAGAATGTTTTTTACTTTCGTTTACTGCCTAAGAGTTATTGTACTTCATTTAACTTTTCAAGTGCTCTTTGATTCAACTTTGCAGAAGCAATGTTATATCTTGCCATGATAATTAAATGCAATCAGGCAAAAAATAAATAAGTGTTCTTAAGCACTTCCCTCAAGACTAGACAAGTAACTTTGATTACAGGGTGAATGAAACACAAATTTCTTTCAAATAATAATTACTCAAATGCTATTTATCCTCTAGCCCAAGAAGGACTGGAGAGGAAAAAATTCATGTTTGTTGCTCAGAAATCAACATTTAACAGTTATAAACAGTTATAAAACTGTTAACAGTTATAAAACTTAGAATGAGATTATTTAATGAATAATTTATTTCTGCTTATTTAAAATTGGGCCATTTATGTCTACAAACTTTCTAAAGTCAACAATGTTCATTAGGAGATTTACAAGCACTAACTATGATTAGGTAATTTTGCCATTCTAGAACTAAACAGGATCTTAAGAGTTCTTTAGCAGGCCTAATCTAACACATGACAAATGGTACTCAGAAAAGCTACGTTCTCTCTCCACTTATTATAAACACCTTTAGGAGCAAAATGGAGGCATAGAGCTGGATCTTTTGGGTTTGCCTGGTGCTTTTCTGATCAGCTTAGATGAAATATACCTTTCTTCCCATGCCCTCGAGGTCTGGCGAAAGGGTCCACAATCCCCATCCAGTTCCCGTCCGCGGGCATGGACAAAGGCCGGGGTTTGCCTACAAAGGGATGAGAAGGAAGACAACGCAGTAAGTTTGGAGACTTTACTCAATCTTTTCCTTTATTTATAACTTAGATCCCATACTAACACACTCACTTATGCTGAAGCAATAACAAGTTTTAAAATAAGGAAAGTATTTTAAAGTACTGTGTTTCCATAGCAATTAGGACAGAAGCATGCCAAACCTGAACCTTTGGTCTATAATTCCACAGTTAAAACCCAGGCACTGAAAGTTAAAACTGTAATGTGAGCTCATCCAGCTGGGCTTTGATGCCAGGCAGAGTAATGACTCAACAAGGCTTTGCTTTAGAGAGAGATGAATAAAGGTCTCATACTTAGAATTTCACTGTGGTTTATGTTTTCCTCAGATTACCCCATAGGTCTGCCAAATTCACCCATCAGTTCCAAGTAAGGAAGGGGGTTGGAAAGAGAAGTAAAAGGTAATGGCAGAACAAGACAAACACCAGGGAACCTACCATATGATGGTGTTTTCTCTCTCATTTTTGTGGGTAGGACATTGGTTTCCACTGAATACCCAGGCAATGGATCAGAATCGGCAATGGTGAATCTTCTTCTTCGGCTCTCCTGATCCAAGAAGGAATTTGGGGACTCTGAACCTTTAGGTCTAGGCAGTGGTTGTTTACACTTACTGAATCCTCCATAAACAAAACTCCCATTCTCATCCCTGGAAAACAATGTGCAATAATTACACAGCTCATAAGCATTCTCCCCTACTGAACAATTCTAGGACCCATACTACTTTTAACACACATAACGTTTACCTTCTCCTTTTCCAATGAAGGAATAGTATTATTTTAATTCAACTCTAGTTATTACTAAATTATACACAGACCCTATTAACAAAGAACAAGCACCATCACTCTATTAAATCAGAGGAAATGCAGTCTTTTTCCACATATGTCTCAACAGTAAATATATGCTTTGGCAAAGACAGCTTTAGTTTTCCTTTGTTTAATCTTGTAATTGAATCTCATATTTACAACAGGAATTGAAGTTAAGGTGTGAGTTATTGAAATGTTTTTCTCAAGCCAAAGCAGAATCTTTGCCAAGATCCAGTAAAGAAGACTCTTGATGCATAATGAAGTTGTTGGATTTGAAAATTATGCCAACTATACAAAGGGCCCTTTATAATAACCAGTGGAGAGTGACTATTGCTGAACTCCATAAAGAAACTGGAGAAAGCTGGATCACTGATGCCATCTTAATTCTATCTGAAAGTCAGTTTATAATAAAACCTAGTAGTTGTTGAATACAAACTATCAGATGTTTGTGCTGGGTTTGTTTGTTTGTTTTGGTTTTTGCCTTTAGAAAATTCCATTAGGTAGTCACCACAAACACTGCTGGACCAAACCCAGAATGAAGTGAGTCCCAAAGCGATCTCCTGATCAGCTCTGCCTGTGTGGCAATCCCGGGTACTTGCTGCCTGTTTATCCCTCCCACCCAAGAATCAATCTCATGCTCCACTTTCTAACCTGACATCTAACTCCCCCCCTCATAAATCTTTCATGACTCTCTACTCATTTCTCTCCAATCCATTTGCATTTTTATTACTCAAAAAACATCCCTCATTAATGTGAGTATATGTGAGTACAGTCTCCCCCAGATGGGTTAAAAGCCCCATTCACCTTGACCCTTTTCCACACTATTTCTGTGACCCACCGGAAGGCCCAGAGAAAAACATTCAGGGTCTCAGTCCCCCAAGTGCTGGGCAAGTGCTCCCCTACTGAGCCACAACTCAGCGCCCCCTACAGTTTCTGATACAACAATCCACACCTTGGCTGTCAGTGAAACTGTGATATGTGAGCAGCCAGAGTCTACCTTGCAGCCTTAAACTCCCTTCAGGTGCTGTGACCACATGATTCTGGCCTGTCACTTCATGGTAGAGGGCTGTCTACAGGCAGAATGCCCCTGGTCACTTAGGGGAAATCCTCTACATGCTGGCATGCATTCCACGTAAAAACCATGTGAATCTTCTCTGACCCTAGGCAAGAAACGCAAAAAAACACATATAGCTCTGCTAAAAACAAGTCAATGGAAAATTCCAATGTGGAGAAAAATGCCACTACAAAAAAATGCAGCCTGAACCTTGTCTTATGAAATATAGCACGTATTTCTCAATTTCTTCTTAGACAACTAAATGACACACTGGCAGGTTTCTGGGGCTCAGGTGTGTTCTATGACTGGTGGTCACCTAGACTCCTCAATCATAAGTATGTGCTGAGGGAATGATCCAGACTATCTGGTCTTATCATCACGTTAAAATATGTGAGTTGACATAAATAAGCCTAGAGTGTGCCTAAGTCACCTATCTCCCCTGTACCATCCAATATGACCACTCTCACTGTGCCATATCACATTTAAGACAGCCAGAAAGAAAGAATTATCTTTAAGTTATTACCCCCCCATACACAGACACACACATATTTACAGACCAAACTACCCTCATCTAGTTTTGTGGAAGTCCCATGAAGAACACCTTTCTCAGCAAAATCAAGCTACAATATTCTTGGCTCTCCACAGATGAATTTATGATGGAGTTCATGAAATTTAAACTGCAGAGTCCTCCAAATAGCCCTTTCCGAGGTCCCAGGAGGAACACATACTTTTGTAAATTTTTCAAAAGTAAGGTATTTCAGTATTCTTTTCTGAAATGGTCCCTTTCCAGCAAACTGCATAGCCCCTTGTCACACAGTCCTCCCACTGCATTTCCTGAGCGTTTCCTCCCACTCATCCCCCATCACCCTGCAGCCCAGCCACCTCCTCCCTCAGATCTCAAGGGGACGGTGGTCTTCACACCACCATTCAGAATGTACATACACAGGAGCTGCCCACACCATGAAGATGGGAGTGACCTACCGGGGAGAGTAGGGAACTGTGGGTGGAGGAGGAATGTACAGATCCAGGATGGCTGGCTTCTCCTTCTTCAGTGAGGCATCCATGGTGCTTTCGGGGGACTGGGTTGTCATGGGTGGGGGTGAGGTCTGAAACAGCACCACACAGAGAGCAACAGTGGAGGTCAGCACAGAGATTACCTTGAGCTTACCTTCCCCTGCCCAGATTCAAAACCAGCGCCCTGTGAAAGCAGAGACCGAAGTCATTCATCTGTTCACAGCTACTGAGAGGACTCAACCTGTAGGCCTCTTGGAGACACTCAGAGTTAACTGAGGGTGTTCAGGAGTCAGATGGCAAGATTACAATTCTAGCTCTGGGAGCATCAATGCTCATGCCTCCCTTTTCTCCTCTATAATACAGTGATACTGACAATAGGGCTTGCAGATAGGTGCAGTATGGATTTAGTTCATGAAAATCACTAATAGCACTACCACTGACAAGGAGGGTGGCTTGACACTCTGTCCAGTGTGACCCTAGAGATCCTTCTGATTAGTTCTATGTCACTGGGCCAGTGACTCAGCTCCCCTGTGCCTCCTCTATAAAAAGGAAACTGATGGAAATAAGAATAGTACTCAAGAACTTAGCTCTGAAAAGTAAGTGATGCCATACACATAAAGGACCTAAGACAATGCTTTTCACATAGATGCACATACAACCTTATGCTACATTTAACTTAGGAATGCACATGCACACACAGATACTTTAGATATATACTCAAAACTACAAATTAATTAAAACATTCTAAGTCCATACAACTTAATTATAGTTAAGTTTAGTGGTCTCAAATGCCCAGTTTTTAAAATCTTGTGTGAGACCTTCACTCTTACCCTTCTACAGTTGAACAATAGCAATGACGATAACCTTTCTCCTGATTGCTGAAAGACCAGCACAGAAGTCATGTGAGCACTTGGCAAAGGCCAGTGAGAACTGTGCTAGATCTGGCGCCTGTCTGCCCAGGCAATGACAGAAGCTCCCACCAGAGTGGGACCGTGAGCTGCCTTCCAAGCGCTGGAGGTAGTGCAGGGTCAAGAAAGCTACAAGGACAGTCACAGAAGGACAGCTATTTTCATGAGATTCCTTGAGGAAAGAGAGCTAGGCTGTTTTCAGTCTCCTATAACATAATCCCCACATCTCAGCTCTTGGCCACTAACACCATAAATCTGCCAGTTCCACTCCAGATGGAATGATGACCTTCTCCATAAAGCAATCTTGGACGCTATCTAAAAATACAGGGCCAGGATTCACCCCAGAACCTTGGAGGCAAAATGAATTGGAGCATTCCTACAGAACAGTTATTCCCTAAAAACTCCAACATTGGTAACAGCTTCCATTTCAGCAGCATTAATTTACTAGAAGTGTGGTGTTAAAAATAGAATGGTTACTAAATGTCCTTTTGGTGACAGGACAACACTACAAGTATTGAAAAGAATGAAACAGCTCTGTTCCAAGAATGGCTCACACCTGGACATAAAGAACATAGAAAAATAACAGTCAGAGAAATGCCCAGGGTTGGGGGCTGAACAGGTGTACAGTCTTATCCAACAGTGTTCATATTCAGAAAATATCCTGGACACATTGTGAGAACATTTCACAGCTGAGCTGCACAGTGACCTCTGTGGTAGTTATCACCCTAGGTCAGATTCAGAACGAGGTATCCCCGTCTCTATCACCTATTCCCCAAACTGCAATTAGTGAAACTTGGCAGGAAGGTAGGCAGAACCAGAGAAAATGGAAACACGTCCCTTCCAAAGTGAGCTTCCAGAGGTCAAGGAATAAACCGCCCTGTTACAAAAACATCATCTTCTCTTTTGTTTTGAACACATCCAGGTGGATTTTCCTCTGACTCCAGTCAGACTGAAGATGCCCTCCCTTCCTTCTTTCCTTCCTGGCTTCCAATTTCTATCACCACCCAGGTTGCCCATCACATTTGATCACCTGCTTCTTCTCCCTCGCTTTGCTGGCCTTCCTTACTGCTTCCCCCAAAGCCATCACTAGTAGGACAGTGGTGCTCAGGGAATTTAATGCCTGGCCAGAGGTCCACTGCCAGCAAGTGGCAGAGCTGGGATTTGTGCTCCAGTGCCCCAGCTTTGTGCCATCCTCAACCACAGGTTGGACTGTTGTATGAGCCCTTGGGAGGCTTCCTCCCAGTGGTTTCTTGCACTATTAGTCTTTCATCTGATTCTCCCCATCATCAGTGGGGCGCAAAACCACATGGGCCACATCCAACTTACACAACAGTCTCCTACCTAGTGCTCAGGTATTGTCTCAGGCTCAACTGCATCCCCTAAAATTCATATGTTGAAGTCCTTACCCCAGTACCTTTGAATGTCACTATTTCAAGATTAGGTCCTTAAAGAGATTAAAATAAGGTCTTTGAGGAAGATTCAATGCAGCACAACTCATGTCCCCAGAAGGATAGATTAGTATAGAGACATAAAGTGAAGAACATGAGAGGGAAAAGGCAGCTGTTCTTAAGCACAAAGATTCAGGCTGCAGATTCCTTGACTTTGGATTTCATATTTACTTTGTTTTTTCCTTTTTGGTTTTTTGAGACAGTCTTACTATATAGTTCAGGCTAGGCTTGAACTCACTATGTAGCCCAGGCTGGTCTCAAACTCATGGCAAGGCTCCTGCCTCAGCCTCCTAAGTGCTGGGATTATAGGTGTACACCACCATGCCTGGCTATGGTGACCCTAGAAAAGTCCATAGATGTTAATGTAAAAACAGGAATCAAACTGCCACCTGTAGAATGAAGTCCACAACCCTTAGCCTGCCACTCAGTATCTCCAGAGAGTGTGAGCTGCTCATTACTTGCAGTAGGAGCTTGGAGCCTACCCAGAGCCCCTATATAACCGTGACCCCCCCCAAATGCCTTTGGTGTTGCTGTGCAAAGTTCAGAGCTGCCTTTTTTTCCAGAGTGTGGCCCTCCATGGACATATTCCTCCCTTGAGCAGGGGGCTACCAAGGCCAGCAGCTGTTTGGCTACAGGTTCCCTTCAGAATAGCCGGCTAAGGCTAGACTTGACCTGAGATCACTTATTCTGCCTATCTTTCTCTCTTACAAATGTATTTGAAACACACCCTTAAAATCTGCTTTTGTAAGACTCTCAGTTCTGCTTCCAGGAAAACCTCACTTAAGATACTGCCCTTCCCTTAAGGCAGAACACCCACAATTGCATGGGGTGAGGATGTTTAAAGTAAAGCATTCTTCTCCTTCGTGGAACAAATGCTCCTCTGCCAATGTAGATTCCATCTACCCTTCCACACTACACCAACACAGCCCATATTATCTCTTCTTCCCAAAAGCTCAACATTTCCTGTGCATCAATTAGCTGGCAGAGCTAACACATGGTAGGCAGTCCATCAATGATCTACAATGAATTAAGCACCTCTAAGATGGTATCATGCTTTGAGAAATCAAGAACATTCAAATTTAAATGTATCTAAAATTTTAGCCTAATCAATGCAAACTTCAGCTGAGATGTGATCAATATGCTGAGTTGTAGAGAATGATTTATAGCGTACAACCCCCATAGCAAGCAACAAAAGCTAAAGCAGACAACATGTTACATCAAACTAAAAAGCTTCTACACAGCAAAACAATGAGTAGAATGAAAATACAAACTATATAATGGGAGAAAATATTTGCAAGCCTTTAACATCTAAAATATAGAAAAAACTCCACGCAATAGTGAGAAAACAAATAGATCAATTAAAAAATGGACAAAGGACCTAAACAGACATCTCTGAAAATCAGCCATATAAAAAGGCCAAAAGGTGTATGAAAAAAGATCAACATCACTAATCATCAGGGAAATGGAAATCAAGTCTACAAGGATATAACACCTCATACCTGCATTAGTGGCTACTACCAAAGCAAAGAAAAATAACAAGTTCTGGGAAGGAATGGAGAAAAGGAAACCCAGGTATACTGTTAGTAGGTATATAAATCAATATCTCCATTAATTGAAAACAGTATTGAGAAGCCTCAAAAAATTAAAAATAGAATTACCATATGATCCAGCAATCCAATCACTGGACATATATCCAAAGGAAATGAAATCAGTGTGTCAAAGAGACATCTGCACTCCCATAATCATGGCAGGATTATTCAAAAGCACCAAAATATGGACTCATGTGTCCACTGATATATGAGTAAATGAATAAGAAAATCTAATATATACACACACACTGGAACACTGTGTCATCTTAGAAAAGAAGGAAACCCTGTCATTTGTGACCAGGTGGGTGAGTGTGGTGAACATTTGGTTAAGTATAAGACGTGAGACACAGAAAGATAAATACTGCATGAGCTCACTGATTCGTGGAATCTAAAAAAAGTCAAACACAGAAGCAAGGAGTAGAGTGATGGTTATTACCAACTCAGGAAGAAGAAGGATTGGAGAGATGCTCATTGAAAAGAAAAGTTCAGTTAGCTAGGAGAAAGTAAGTTTGTGAGTTTGATCCCTGGTACCAAAAAAAAAAAAAAAGAGTTCTATTGTACAACACGGTGCCTATATTTAATAACAATGTATTAGATACCTGAATGTTGTGGAGAAAATAGATTTTAAGTATTCACACCAAGAAAAATGTATGTGCAATGGGGCAGATTTTACCTTGATTTAGCCAATCCACAGTGCATACATATTTCAAAATACTGTATTGTAACCATAAATGTATAATATATGTATTTTAGAAAATTAAATGACTAGATAGCATGTAAATTTTAGCAAATTAAAATATGCTCACTTATTCTTTGAAAAGTGAGTTTAACTCTTGCCCCTCTTCTTTGTGCTCTTTAGCTTCCACCCTTCCTCAGCTGTACTTTGGATATACTTACAGTACTCCATGAAGTGTCCACAGTGATGGCTCGAAACCACCACAAATTCCGAGTGAAGATAAATAATAAAATCATAGACAGCTACAGATAAATTAGTCTCATTTTGATAAAAAAAAGGAGGGGGCCTTAAAATGTCACTGATTCACCCTCTTGGCCTAGGAAGTAACACTAAGGATCAATGGTTATAACAGGAGAGGCAGCTGCACAGGCCACGTGGAGACAAGGAGGGCATGGAATGTTTGAAGAGAAAGTAAATGAGAAAAATCACTTCCAGATGGTTTGCCTTTCTTTCACTATCACCAGAGACTGGCAATTCAAAACAATGCCTAAATCATGATACAATACTGTTACCAAAGAGCTGAAGTCTCACCTGATTTCCATGTTCTTTGTATCCCAAACTAACAACTCTGTGACACTCGCTGAACCAGTAAGAAAGGCAGAGACTCATTAAAGGAAAGAACACTCCACAAGTCAGGATCAGGCAGATAAGAGAAGAGTGACAGAGAGTCCCATCTGCTCCAGGTTTTGAGATATATTGTTTATTCAGACCCTTCTGAGGTCTTGGAGTCTGGGGTGGCACCTAAGGGGACTCTGACTAATTAACTGAAAGTCTCCACCCTCATATCAGAAGGGAGCATTTTTACTGGTACTTTATATAAGCCTGGACTCAACCAACATGGCTGCCACAGGCTGCCACGGTGTTAGGGGTTGGGGAGGTCAAAACTGCAGTGGTAATGACACTGTAATGACTAGAGTTACCCTCAGTCCCTTTGAAGCAAATGGTGCACATGTTCCTCAGCCTCGCGCCAGACGTCAAGAAAGTATGATAAGGGCAGGAGCATATTTCTCGGGCTCATGATGGTAAGGAAACATGAGGATGCTCTTGTGGTCTCACAGAGCCAGAAAGCATCCTGCCTGTTGTGAGCCTAAGACCAGGATGTCACCCACATCATCTCCTGCCTCCATGTGGCTCTCCACTGGCTGGGCTCTATCCACCACCCTTGCCTCTGGTGCTGCTGCTGAGAACTCAACCCCATGAGAACTCAACCCCATGTGGCACTGAGGTTGTGTACAGTTACACAAGTCTGAAATGGCAGAAGAAACCCAGAGTGAATGTTGTGCAATGGTGCAAACATCTCTACCTGGCTGTCCACTGTGCTAGCACTAGTGATATGTGACTATTCAGCACCTGAATGGAGGACTTGAACTTTGCATTATTTTATTACTTCAAACAGTCATCTACAGCTAAAAGCTATCATACTGTTCAGATTTAGAATTTATCTTTTCATACAAGCAGGATTATAGAATAAGCATATATAAACCAACTCCTGAAACCAACCACCTTCATAGTTTAATCTGGTTTTGTTTTGTTTTCTCTTATGAGACAAGCCAGGCCCTGACCCTGTTTACACCTGGATGCTAGACACATCCTCCAAAAATGACAGGTACCTACCTGCACAAGAGGTGGCTTCCACCGCAGGTTCTTCAAAGGGGCAGGAGTGAAGTTGAACGAACCTGTAGGCCTCTTCTTCAGCAGTAACACAACTCCAGTGGGATTCTCTCTCAATTTCCTCACCAGGTTTTTTAGCTGCCATCCCACCTTCACAGGGAGATAACAAGTTAGGTGGACTTGTTCGTGAATAAAGAAAAATCAAGTCTGAATTTACCGCAAGGAAATGAGAGTTTTGAGCAAATAAACAGGTAGTACAAGTTTGTCTTGGCACTTCTGAAGACAGCAGAAAATCAGACAAAAGTTGCACATTTTAAAAATTTCAACCAAAGGATTTTAGGTTTAGTTAGAAGAGGAAAAGTTAGGCCTCAAGAAACAAACTCACCACAGTTTGCCGATTAACTTGAATGACTTCATCACCAGCATGAATTTTCTGAGATCTGTCTGCAGGAGACTATATAGAAATAAAGACACTCATCTTAGATTTTTTTAAACCTTCTATTACTTTCTGCTTCTATTCTTTCTTCTGTAGGCAACTACATAAAAATTTTCTCAGGAAAAAGAAGATAATGTATTAGTCTCCTGAGATTACATAGTCCGTGGAAGCCAGCATATAAAGACTGTGTTCCCTATTTTATTGGTGTCTGCTTTATTAGATAATCTGCCCATTAGAACAGTTAGGTTTATTTAACCTATGGAAAGTCTAGACACCCTGCTGAAATGGTCAGTTGGATCATCTAAAAAATGTCTAAAAAATATCTCTATCAGAATTAATCATGTAAAAGCTGACAAACTGTTTAACATATAAGGATTATCTTTGTAACTCTGCCATCCCTTTTTCTTGTTAAACTTAAATCTTCTCTTCCTACAGCCCTTTACATATTGTCACAATGCTATTAAAATAGAAAGTTGATAGCAACAGAAGAAATTTGAAGAAAATGAATATAATTCTTTAATTTCCAGCTAAATTCAATGTGAGTGAGCCTTCGGTATCAAGACAAAGTCCAAACATTATTTCTCCCCAATAATACATTGCTATTAATTTGCAGCAATAAAAATAATATATAAAGGGATCTAATCTACTTGCCAACTATATGCTCAGAGCATTCCTATAGAAACAAGCAACATAGCACTCTTCATGTCTAATAAAAGAGAAGAGAACTGATAAAACTTTGATTTCAGAAATTCTAATTAAATATTATGTAAGTCAAATAGTTAATTTTTTTACTTTTATAGCTGGCAAGAATCATCAAACAATGTACAGCTCTCTTAAAACAAAAGAGCACCTTTGAATATGGCAAGAGGGTCAACAAGAAACAGGCTGAATTTTTTCACTCTGCTGCTATGATAAAGCTCCACCAGAAAAGAATAAGCAACACTGAACTACAGAAAGGCTGTGCTTTGCTTTATCCAGGCTCATCCAACACAAGGCATGGCTAGCTGCACTGGTTATTTTTGAAAACACTCAGTTCCTCATCACAAAACCAGCACTGCCTCACCTGAGACGCTGAACACAGTTACCATAGAGAGATGTCAATCTAGAATCTCTTTCTTGTGAGTCACTCTTCTAAAAAAAAATGAATTTATCTCTACTGCTTTTTGTGCCTGTATCAGATACTTAACCCAGTTTCCTGATAAGCACAGTGTGTTTCATCTTTCTAAGCAGAGTCATTTAATGTAAGTACTATAAAACATGGCCCCAAGGCCAAGAAGTCCCTGTTAATAGACTTACAATCATAAAACACAAGCACTCGTGTCCTCAACTGACTTTCCTTCCTAAGGACATCCATGCATTCATTTCTCAAATGTTCCACCAAGCAATCAGGAGTCATGTATTGGCAGAACACTGGTAAAGAGAGAGCTTGATACCAAAACTCCCTAGGGCAGTTACTTCTGTTTATCTTCACTATGAGTCGGGCTGCTGAAAAATGATGCTTGTTCTGGTTTGCTGCAGAAGGGTGATGACCTGAAGAAGAATGCCCTCACGTCAGAAGCTAATCTACTTTCCACCTCATCTCAGAGTAGAGGATAGGAATACGGATAGGGCAGTGTCATGACTCCATTCCAGAACCCAAATAACATCAAAAAAGAAGTCAGATAGAGAATCACTGTGGAACAAACCTGACCTCTAAACTCCAAAAAACTAGACTGGTGCTCTGAGAATGGTCTGCTAGAATTGTGTATTGGTCTAGAGCCCAAGAGAAGGAACATGGAGACAATCCAGTTGGGAAAGCAATAGGAGACTTCTGCTCACTGCCATTTATCCTTTAAAAAAAGTCTGATTCTGAAATCCTAGTATATAATATCTATGAATAAGTGTAAAACATCCAGATTAAGCCCTAGGAAAGTGGCTCTTTCCTGCTTCCCAGCCTCAGCTACAAGATTTAGCTCAGTGTCTAGCACATGCCAGGCATTCAAAAAATGCAACTGATAGACTGAAGCAATAAGTGATATTTTAAATGGAATAACACATAAAAGAAAACACACTGTCTTTTTTTGATCTGTAGCAACATGTTAACCACTTCTTTTTGAGATGATGTCCATACAGTTCTACATGAGAACACCGGAATAGACTACATCTAGGGGAACCCTGGACCTTTCACTGAGTATTCTGATTCTTTTAGGACTTTTGGAGGATATATAGCATCGATGACATTTGACATTGAATTTGAATAAAATTTGAATAAATCTCATCTTAAAATAAAAAGGGAAGGAGCAGAAGAGAAGAGCCTGTGTTGTCTGGTGGCAATGCTATAGTGTTTCTTGTGTTTATTCGGGAATGAAATTGCTTCAAGAAGACCAAGTAAGGTTTGAAACCAGGTCCAGTTATATCAAATGACATAGTCGCCAAATTGCAAGATTGTAAAAATCCAACTCTTTAAAAACTGAAACTACATTCTCTATCCTGCTGAATTCATCCAACTCCAAAATGAAGTGCTCAGTGGTACATGAACAAGCTCTAACTGTGGTCGAGCCACAGCCTCCTGAGTCTCCAGCATGAACTATACAAAGCATCTCACTTTTCTTTAACACCATTCCTAACCTAAAACTGTGAAGCTCTCTTCCTATGTTATTACTGTGTTAGGTGAGATGGTACAAAAATTCTTAGTGATTCTCAGTGTTGGGTCTCAATCTAGAATGCTTAAAGACATTACTATCTTCCACTCAACTGTCTACAAGAACCATGCAATTGATTTATAATCCATTGATCACCTTAAGCAATGTCATTTTCTTACTTCAAAAATCAAGTACCTATCTCAAACACTCAAAGATTATGCCATTTTCTTTCATCAAAAAACAAAGCAACTGAAGCATAAAATGAGACATGCATTTTCACCAAACAGACTAGAAAGTAGTTACCAAAATTTCTCCTACTTTTTGGAGTTATTCTCCCTTCTCTTAATTCTTAGATAACAGATTAATTCATCAGACACGTGCTACTTTTACACGGACTGAGGGAAGCTATTCAAACATTTTTAGCTTCAGGTCAAGGTCATTCAATCATTCAGCAGCTGGCCATGCTGTAAGGTGCAAGAGGAACACGCAACTAGCTCTCAGTTTTGCAAATTCAAAACATTTGAGGCAATAAGAACACCCCTGCACACAGCAAAATTTCCAGAATAAAGTAAACGGTATATAAAAGTCTCTTACAGTAGAAACAGACCTGCTTTTTCTATTCAAAGTACTAGAAAGGCAGGACTAAATTTCAGTATCATGACAAATATTATGAAATGTAACTACAGAAAGAATTTGGCTCACACAAGAAACTCAAAATAACTACTCTGGAGACATATAAAATTTCTGTTAAACAAAAAAATAAATTTTACACATATGGCCACCAATCCCTATTCTTATAAGAGCAAAACTCACAATAACAAAGAGATTAGTGTTTATGTATTTATAGTTTAACATTTCCATGGTGTAAAAGTAACAACCCAAGGGTGAAGGTAAAAACTCAGCATGGTGTGTGAACAGGACTGATAAAAGGCAATTTAAATAATATATTGACAACAGCTGGAGATAAGCAGCACAGTAGTTTATCAATAGACAAAACAGGCACCCACGCGACCTCTCCCTCCAGATGACAGCATGTACACATTTAAATGAAACGAACAAAGCCTTGTGTCAAACTTGTTTAAACACACAATGGCTTCCGCATTTAAAGGATACACTTACATTTTCTGTTGTTCCAGTAATCACATGCAATCCATCATATGTTGATTTTATGTACATGCCCTAGAATGAATCACAAATGCATTAACTCATTACACAGAGGAGCCACAAGTGAGACTTGAACTTATGAAACATTAAGTACAGTCCCTTCATAACAATGCTCATTTTTTTATCCTCCCAAAACACCCATGAAACAAGATCCCAGGGCAGTGAGGGAGAACTAAACAAAGTGAAAGCTGAGTGAAAGAAATCAGATGTGCAATCTCTTTGATATTATAATTTGTGTACAGGGCACATAGAAATTTGCCACAAGTCTTCAGAATGTAGGAATTTTCTCAGACCTGTTTAACAAGTGAGGAGGTATTTCAAACAAGGACTCTTCTTTCCTGACCATCTCTTTGTCCAGGGACACAAAACAGTCTGTTAAATTTGGTATCGGCAGTAATTGTGGGGCCACTTATTTAAGCCGACAGTAAGGCAGACTGGGATGTACAAATGAATACTGTTATCTAATACAGTTCAGGTAGCAAATCGGAACAGGCACTGTTCCATTTTTAGGGAAGGAGGAGGAGGAGGAGGAGGGGTCTTCTAAAAAGCCGTGAGCTAAATCAGAGGTGAACACTCTATCATTCGGGAAATATTCCTGCAGTTGGGCAATTCACATAGAAAATATTTTCATTAAGCTACTATAATATGGGGAAAGAACCAAAAAAGAAAACAAAGAGGAAAAAAAAAAAGAGCTGCTCATCCCAGTCTCTATATTATAATACTGTCTAAGTAATTTTGCCCCTGACCTTGCACTGCTCAGTAACCTAGACCACTCTAAAAAGAGAATCTCATCTGACACGAAGGCTCTCATGGTTTCCCCAACTCCTCTCAAATGGGTACCTTCATCTGCAGCCCACACACAGCAATAGGCTCTTTCCAGGCCACACCTGTATCATGGGAAAGGGCAACTCATGGTGACCGACCCTGGGGAGCCCATCTGCTTCCGTACTTAACTATAAACTCACTTCCCAGAATTCCTCCCTGTTCACTCTGTTATAATCTTATCACTTAAACTGTCATATATAGATTTCTTATCACTTAAACTATATATATAGATTTCTGCTAAGTATTTGAGTATATTGGCACTTGATTTTTTTTTTTTTTTAATTTCCAGGCAGAGTCTTGCTAAATTTCCAAGGCTGGGCTCTAACTTGTAATCCTCCTGTCTCAGTCTTCTGGAGTGCTAGGATTGCAGGTCTGCACTACTACATCCAGATTTTGTGTTCTTATCTAAGGAGAGAGACTTAGAGACTTACTGATGTCCCGCATGGCTATCTACCTACACCCAAGGTACCTCTGCCCTCCTCTTCTCCCTCCTTCTCATCATTTTCACCATCCCCAGCAGTATAAGTAACTCAAGCTACAGCCACTAATTAATGAACATACTCTATCCTTTCAGCATTGGACATCTGTCATTTACCATCTAATTTAATCCTTTCGACAGCCTTAGGAAGAAACTGACATGTAAGCTTTCTCTGACTCAAAAGCTCTAAGCTAATTCAGTGGGCCCCTACTGTTGTTCAAATTCCAGCACATTAATCCTATGGGATATACACTACAAACTGAGAAATCACATATCTCAGAGTCATATCTTACACACGACTTGTAAGATACTTTAAATGGGAATCATTTCCCTCCCCAATCTCTTCTCACTTTCATCATAAGTGCTAATAGACACTTTCAGAACAGATGTTGTTTTTGTACCCAGAGACCGTCTCTTCTTTGTGTAAATGTTTCATATTTCCTTGCATTGCTAAGTCCTAAAAATAAAACCAGTAAGATAGAAGTACACAGCTTTTAAATTATATTTATTTTTATATAGGAAGACAAAAACATATCAACAGAGTTTGAGATAGCAAATTGGTAACTGTACAACAGTAATCTAATTTAATTCCACTATTCAGAATTACAGTAAAAGCAATAAAAAATATTAAAAGAAAACTTTAGTAAATGCTGGTATGTTATTATTTGAAAAATAATTATTTGAAAAACAAAATGAGTGTTAGAACTCTTACCAAGCCTTCGCCAGGCTTAACATTGGGTAGGTGAACCTCCTCCAGGCATGCACACTGGCTCATAACAGGGTCGGTGGCAGATCGAATTGTTTTGTCACAGATGCCATTCAAAACTTTGACCTAAAATTGAAGAAGCAAATAGTTGGGAGAGTGCAACTGCTAATCAGCTTTATCTCAAACTGGGTTTTAAAGAAATGCACTTCACTTATAATCTCTAGCACTGATCAGCAACCACTTTGATAATTCTGTTCCATGAATGCAAAGCACTTGGGCCTCCCTATTTGCAGTCTTAGGAATGGTGCCCCTAGTTCAGCTTTGTTTAAAAACTGTGCTTTTATATTAACTCCTTTCCACACCCTAAAGAGCAAAAGCCACGAGAAACACCCTTTCTGCTGTTAAGGGGAAAGCATCTATTTCCAGACACCCAAATGGCTTAGTCTATTAGTGGCAGCTCACATTCTCTGAATACCAAATATCAATAAGGTTTTAAAAAATAACTTTGGGGGCTTGAAACATTTTTTAAATAGACCATTTTTTAAAATAGTTTTACATTTATAGGAAAACTGAACAAGTATTCTGTGTTTCCAAATACTCCCTCACCCAGCCCATCTTCCTCCAATAGTAACGTCTTTCTCTGTCACAACACCTTTCTGTCACAATAGACACTGATATTGAGACACTTTTATAAACCCTACAAAGGTGACAGATCAGGTGTTACCCCTTAACAATATGTAAAAAGAGTTTACATCTCTCACTTCAGCCATGACTTCTGAAAGGTTAACCCTATAGCCTACATGGGTGTTCACTCTTTGTGATGTAAATTCTGTGGATTTTGACAGATGCTCAATGTAATGGATCCATCATTACAGTATCACCTAAACTTCTACTGTGGTAAGTATCTCCTCCTCCGCCTAATGATCTATCTCCTACTTCCTTGCCATAAACCCTTGAGAATTAGAATTTTAAATAGTTCAGATTATATAAATACAATCTTTTCAACTGGCTTATTTCTGCTAATAACATGCATTTAAACTTCCTCCATATTTTCTCATGACTTGATAGTCCACTTTTTAATTGCTAAATAATATTCTATTTTATGGATGTGTCATATTTTTCTACTCATTTACCTATAAATTAGTATTGTGACTGCTTTCAATTTTTAGCAGTTATGAATAAAGCTGCTATAAATGCTCCGTACAGTTCAGTGTAAATTTTCTAACTTTTCTGGGTACATACCTCGCTATACAATTAGTGGATGCTGTGGGGTCAGAACATGTTTAGTTTTGCAAGAAGGTGCCAAATTGTCCTCTAACATGTGCCATTTTGCATTCCCAGCAGTGAGCCGGACTGCTGCTCCGCATCTTCACCAGCATTTCGGTTGTCGATGTTTTGAATCTTAGCCACTCCAAAGGTGTGCAATCTTATCTCATTCTTTCAATTTGAAACTCCCTAATTACAAAGGATATTGACCACTTTTCATACTTTTCATACACATAATAGTGTGTCTACTTTGGTAAAATGACGGTTCAGAATTTTTATCCACTTCTTCATTAGGTTATCTTCTTATTTTTAAGAGTTCTTTGCATATTTTGGATATAAGTCTTATTGTTTTGAAAGTATTTTCTCCCAGTCTGTGGCTTGTCATCTCATTCTCTTGACACTGCATATCCTAGAGCACAGTTTTTCATTGTAAAGATATTTATATTATCTCCTTTTTTATGAATTTTGCTTTTCATTTTCCATCTAAAAACTCACTGCCAAGGCTGTCTAAATTTTTCCTACAATAGCTCCTAGAAAATGTGAAGCCCTCATTTCACACTTAGATCTATGATTTGGGGGGAGCAGAGTTAATGGGGAATCAAACTCAGGACTTTGTGCTTTCCAGGCAGGTGCTGTGCCACTGAGCCATATCCCTGGCCTTATGATCATTTTAGTGATAGTTCATATTTTCTGAATGCCAAACACCAACAAGGTCAAACACTATAGATACGAGGTAGGGTACCTATTAAGAGGTCTCGGTGTAAAAGCCACGGTCATATTTGGTCCAATCAGATCCATCTAATCTTTCAAAATTGAACAACTAATGAAATCAGGAAATTCCAAAGAGTGTTTTTTTTTTTTTCTTTCTAAGTGGGAGAATCCAAGAAATGATACTTTTTTTTTTTTTACATTCCTCCAATTTGTTTAGCCTGCCTATTTATGGAAAATATATTTATAGAACTTTCATTACTAAATTTCTCAACATCAGTAGGAGGAAGACCTTATCAAAAGAGCACAGGCTGGTTTATGTCAAAGGGAGGAAGTGCTGATGAATAGTTTCAGAATCTCTTTAAACAGTCATAGCACACCCCCTCCTCCCAAATCATAAAGATTTTGCCAAGAATGTTTTTATAAAAATGGTCTCAAAGTTAACTCTGCAAATCAGCTTAACCCAGATTAGCACACTAAACTGGCAATTTATGTTCAATAATACTCTGATGAACTGTTCAGAAGAAAAACAAAACCGAAGCAAACAAAAACAGAAACCCCCAAAATGGCTAATTTAAACCTAGGAATTCTTATGACTGTGGGTCTTGTTAAATAATTTTATCTTTCTCTTTTTACCTAAACTAATAGACTTGTATCCTAAAAGTAAATATTTCAAATTACAATGCTTGGTAATTAGCCATACTGCATTTACTTTAATTAATGTGATTCCTACTGCCTTTGGGAAAGGAATTTTATAGTAACTTTCAGAAAGTATACTTACTACAGATAAAACTTTATCCTCCATTTCTGCTACAAGGCAATCCTAAAGAAAAAATAAATAAATAAAATGGAAAGTGAGAAAGGGAAAATTTATAGAACTACCGGATTTTTCCAGGAGCTCATACAGTCCTTGACATATACCCTGCCCATCACTCACAGGACGCGCATCCTTCCTGTGTGCAGAGAGAGTGAGGAACAGAATGGGAACAAAGCTGACATCTATCATTTACTAAAGTTCTGCTCTTCTCCTTACCTAAGGAGCTTATCATTCACCCATATAACCAGTTATTTAATTAAAAACCCACAAAAATCCCTGAACAAAAATCCACGTACTATCTAGACTGTTTAGAGAACACAGTACCAAGTTAGAAGTCCAATGATCCAATGGCTCCCCAGCTAAGGTAGCAGCAGCCCAACCAGCCAGCAGTCCTAAATTCTGGCCTGCCTTATAAGAAGAGCTTTCCACAAGGGCTTGAGTAAACTTAGTCACAAAAGTTTATTTTAAGCAGCACTGAGATTAAATCAGATATTTCAGTCTGTGGTAGATGAAAAAAGTTTAACAAAACATTCATTAAGACTCTGCCAAAAAAGTGGTCTTGAGGTATGCTATTGATATAAAGGGCTGGAATGCAAAACATTATTTACTCAGCTCAAGAACAAAAGACCCAAGACACAGCACACAGTACGAACAGAGTTAGCTGATCATGGAAATCACCACTGTCCCACCCAGAAGGAACCAAAATGAGACTGTCAATATGAAAGATTCACAGTTAACCTTCTAGAACCATCCAAAGTAGTGGATTTCAACCCACACTGCAGGGAGTGTGCAGAAGTAAAGCAGGCTAGATTAATTTATCCAGTATCAGTAAGAACAATCCAAACTGGGACCATCTTAAGGATAATAATGATAAGAATTTTAGAGACATGCAAAATATTGTCTCTGTTGAAGTGAAAAGATAAACTATTTTTGGCAAAGAGAATGGAATGGATACCAACTTCTTCTACCATAGGAGAATTAACCAGACTACCATTGTTTTAATTTTTTAATTGTCTCTGCTAGATAAAAATGTAGAAAATAATAGCAACTTCTGTACTGCTCCTAAAATTTATACCTGCTTCTTAAGAGTAGCCTTAGAAGAAAAAGAAGAAATTGAGAAATTTCCTATTTGGAATTTTGACATATTTGAATCTGATATAAATAAAAATCCAGGAGCAACTTATATAAAATACAAATAATTGTAGGTCAAAAATGTGCCTTTCTGCCCTATCTTCTGCCTGGAACTAAGTCATCAACTACTGTAACAATTCATTCCCTGTTATGATTGACTGATACAAAAGTATCAACTTCAGAAAATAGTATATTCATATAGTCTTATGATAGAAATGTAACTCACAATATGTGTCTGTGATCTTTCATTACAAATCACAAAATAGTATCAGTGCTGTTATCTTCAAAGACTGTGACCCAGAGGCAGAGAACTCCTCTCAATTTACTAAGGCCTAAGGGTCAGGGTCATGGTGTGACCACATGGTTCCTAGTACTTGATTTTCTGACAGATCCAAGAAGCCACCAAGAAAACAGGCCCTTGTTACAGCAACTGAGCCAACAGAGGCACAGGTTTGCCTCCCAACTATTCAACTGGCATGTGAAAGGGTTGTCTTTCTACCTCCCACCATGGTGAACATGGGTTCCCACACCCATCCCCACTGAGAGGAAGCAGCTGCGGTGTGACTTCACAGTGTTTGGCACGAAAGCAACAGAATGGAAAAAGAGGTACTGGAACGAGTCACCCCCTCATGAGTCAGCTGGTGAGGCAGAGCTTCCTTACTGTCCCAGATCACCTGGATTGGCAGTCAGGACCTAACCAAGCAGCCAGAAACACTGCCCTGGCTGGTCTCTCCCGCCCCCAGCTTTTATTCCTTATTGTACCTTCTTAGGAACTGAGACCTTAGGCAATATGTTCAGTACCTCTGTGCCTCTATTTCCTTCTCTATAAAATAGGGCAATAACAAAGCCTAGCTTGAAGAACTGCTGGGAACCCATGTTCTTCCGTTACTACACTGATCAAGAGCTAAACATCCTTCTGAGTTTAAATCCCTAAAATAAGCCCCTGAATATATTTATATATCTTCAGGCTTCATTCTTCAAAATTCGTCAAATTTAAATTTTTTTAAAAATCAGAAAAGGGCTAGGAATTTGACTCAGTAGCATAAGCACCTGCCTGGCAAGCACAAGGTCATGAGTTCAATCCCCGGTACCAAAAAAAATTTTTTTAAATAAAAATAAAAAATAGATTAAAAAATCAGAAAATAAGAACAAAATATTTGTTTTATTCTTCTTTTTAACTATCAAATTTGCTTCTAAAAAACCAATACAAGGCAAAATTTTTTATTTCCTCTTATATAATTTTATAAGTAGGAACTGTGGTTTTAATATGGTATAGTTTAAGTAATCTCCAAAACAATATTTTGAAGGAGATGTTTTGCTTTAAATATCTTGTATTTTGGCTGGAGCAAAAGCTCAGTGGTAGAGTACTTGCCTGAAAGGGCTTAGGTTCAATCTCCAGATCCATACATGAACAGATATCATTTATCTATACCTAATTTTCTATGATTGCATAAATGTACTCATGTATATGATTTCTGTAAATGAAAATGTTTTGTCTCTTTTTTGTTGTTTTTATTTATTTTAATTTTATTTTTGGTTGGCTCCTATTTTCTCTTTCACTAAAGTAAATCCAATTTTTCTTCTAAATTGCTCATTCCATGATTTCTAACTTCACAAACTGTTCTGTTCTGATTTTCTTTGTTTTGTTTTGTTTTAGTCTCTTTAAAATAAAAAAAAGTTGAAAAAGAATTGTGGATATATATGTATGTGTATATTATAAATACAAAAAGACACACACATTTTTGCCACCATTTCTCTTCACTTCTCCCTATTTTCCCTTTTTTTTTTTTTAACTCAACAATAACTTGTAGAATTCCTAACAAGTCATCTGGAAAAATAAAAATTACTATTTCCATCTTACAAGTGAGAAAAAAGAGTGGAGATTCATAAATTTTAAGTAAATTATCCAACAACTAAATATTGATAGAGGAAGAGTCAAACCTCTGACTGTCTCTCTAAAAAGAATATGCTCTTACCTCGTACCCATTATACACTAAACTCCCTCAATAACCACCACAGGGAAAAATTTACAAAATGAACAGCCACACTAATAATACTTGCAATGTTCCTAGAGTTTGGGTTCACTTTCTCTTCATAAAAGCTAAGTTTTTATTGGCTTCTTTATCAGAAACACTGACTCAATTCTTAAAATGCACATTTAGAATGTGTACCATTAACTGTCTACCAGGTATCGTGAGCCACCAGTAAGCAGGGACAGGTACAATGAGACTACTCAGCAGGAATCCTTCTAATGTGACCAGATCAGGGTCTGCACCTCTCATGGGAAGACTTTTTTCTTTAACACCAGTTCATAATGATCAAAACTCTGTAACTACATGGAAAGGACCACTTGAAGTGACATATTAGCTCATCCGTCACAGTGAGCAGAGCATTTTACTGATCCAAGTACTCAACTGTCACCTTCTCAATGAGGGTGACTATCACCAAGTATCACAATTATACTCCACTTTCAGCCTTCCAGTGCTCCTTTCCTTCTTAGCACTCCCCTGTTATACAATTGTATATACATAGTGCTAATGCGTGTGTATACGTGCGTGCATGTGTGTGTGTGTGTGTGTGTGTGTGTGTCTGTAATTCTCTGTATTTTAGTTCTTAGTTTTCTTATCACCCCAGAGACTGTACACTCCACAAATCAGGGACTTTATATCCATTTCTTTACTCTGGCACCCCAGCAGCTAAAAGAATAAGAATTAATAAATATTTATAGAAGGAACTGTCCAACTACCTGTAAAGTCAACATCAACCTACTTAGGCAAAGCAAAATCACCTCATGAAGACAAATACAACTACTCTGCCCTCTGCTTTGTCACTTCCTGCCTCTGCTTACCCCACAGCACATACAGCCTGAGTCAGGCACATGATCTAGGACCCTTCACAAGAAAGCACGGGTGTACTTAATGGAAAAATGTACTCACTTGCTAATTACTGTTTTACTCTAACACTTTAATTTAGCTGATGGCATGTAAAGTTGGCTGACCATCAAAAGAAGCAAAATACGATGGGAAGAGGAAAACAGGAAGAAAAAGAGCACTCAAGGAAAGTATTATGGAAATACCTTCCACCACCAATGCAAGACCTCTGACACTGGGTCATGGGTCAAGGTTACTGGCAAGACTGCCAATGTTACCCTCTGCACCATAAAAGGAACAAATAACTTAATAGTTCTGGGCACTTTACTCAGATCATGGTCTCAAGAGTACATGGCCTAAAATTCAACAGCTGCTTAGAACTGGATCGCAAACACTTTCCATGGGCAAAGCCAAACTTAATTCTTCATTTTACAGAGACCACCTAGCTTTTCACAATTGCATCTCTGCTACACCACAGTCAGGACTGAGGAAAAGATGTTCTTTATTTTTTGCCAAATGAACTGTGGAAACAAACTTTAAAATCACAGAATTTTAGAAACAAGTATGACATAAAGGAAAAAGACTCTCTCATAATTTACAACCTTTATTCAATTAAAAATATGTGTCGGATATGCCAAGTGATGTGGCAGAAGGTGGTCTCCAGTGCTTATGGGCTAATAATTTTTATTAGTATCACAGAAGCCAGGTAAGTTAAAGATGGATATAAAATCTCCTGGGCCCTTGCTAAGACACACAGAACTAGACAACGAGCCCTGAGTGAAACTGAATGTGCCACTTCCAGACCAAAGACACACCAACGCGGCAACCTCCAAAGTTCTTTGGCTCTCTATCATGAGAACAAACAATAGGAGATACTAGTTATTCCGTCAACCGATGTCCTGAAATGAGGAGAATCACAGCATATTCTAGCTGACCATTAGGATATAAGTGAGGGATAAACTGTTGGCATTTAGAAGTTGTTACTACCTTTTAGTCCATCGTGTTTGCTAAATCCAACAAGCAGAGGTCACAATGAAAGATCAGCATCAACACATTTAGTGAAATATCAAGAACAAAGATGATAGTGAGCCTTTCTATTTAAATTAAGCTTGAATATTTGAGAGGAAGCACAAGACAGCTCAACTATTTTAAAACAAAAGAAGATAATCTCTGATTCAAAGGCCCCAGGTCATTCTTCACAAAAGTTATCTGTACAATGCATCTAAAATAAAGTCTTTCATGTCTCCCCAGTTCTGATGGAAAAAAGCTGGGGTGGAGGTACTTCATACCTTCATGGAAACCCTTTGAAAAAAAATAGGGAAAAGACAATTTTAGAAACCCATAATGATTTACTACTGACCTTCTGGACTGTAGTGGTCAGGTCTAAGCAAAGCTGAATGATTTTGTTCTTTGTTACTGAGAAGTCAGTGATCCCTGTAAATGGAGCCCTGGAAAGTAACAAAAAAATCTCTTTTAAAAAAAGGAGGAATCCACCAGGACCCAACATTATATGTTGGCAGGTATAGCTACACAATAAGCTAATTTAAAATCATTTTGTATATTACTGCTTTGTTTCAAGCAAAACATCAAATAGGAATCTGAATAAGAAACGGACAGAGATGTGCTAGATAAAAATACATCCAAAAATGAGCCAAGAGTTAATGTCCCTTCAGAAGTGAATTAACAGCCTTCATACCAACCAATACTCAAACATTAATGTTTAATCTCAGTAGCACACAATCTTTAGCACAGTTTCACTCTTCTTCAAACTGAGGTTAAATTCTTCCCATTATTAACCTTTTAAGTAATGTCCACAGGAACCCTAAGATCCACTTGTGATCCAGGATTCCTAAGTCCCAGTGAAAAGGGGCAAAAGGAACAATGGTTTGTTTTCCTAAAACATAAGATATGGCCTTGATACCTCTCAGATCCTCTTCTTGGAACATAGAAAAAGGCATGTGGGCTACTCACCGATCCAGCCAAGCCAGTAAAGCCTTGGCAGCGCCTATGAGCTCCACCACCGACGTTAGGAGCTCATTGGGTGGCTTGTGGGATGTGTTCCCATCATAAAGTGGACTCTTCCGCCGGCTACTAATGTGATTCTGTAAATTGTTGGAAGATGCCCGCAGCTTCAAAACCAAATTCTTCATATTATCAGTTTCAAGGCCATAATTCTGTAGGAAAGGAAAAAATTCAAAACAATCAACAAGGTCTGAACTCTCCCAGTAACTCATGAGCTCACTGGGTAACTGGAATAACTTCTACAAGCTACAAGAAATCCTGCATGATGCACTCAGAGCTCATTCCCTCAGTCATCACCACCATCCTGGGTTTCTCTCTGCTCCGTCCACAGCTGGCTTCTGACTCACAGAATTTGTTCTTGCTGGTTCCTCTTCCCAAAATCCTCTTTGCATGGATCTTGACATAGACAACAATTCTTATCACTTAGGTGCTGGTTGAAAGGTCTCCTCATATTATCTGGGAGGACTGGTGATCACTTAATCAATAATAGGCTTTCTCAACGTGGGCTTTACTGGATAATTCTATTTCAGAGGTGAAGTACCTATGCATTCCAAGATCTTCAGTGGCACCTTGGGTTCTACCTGTGTCAGCAGCATCTCCTTCCCAGTTGGGACAACCAAAAATGTTTCCTGACATTGCCACACATCCCCTGGGAGTAAAATAATACCCTCTAATCACTCTCTAGCACATTACCTACTTCTGTCCCTCTTAGGGACACAGTGCTTGCTATCTTCTCCTGTGAGATGCAAAGTGTGTGAGCTCTGTATGTTGCTCACACTGTTTCCAGTTTAGCAGGTAAGATATACCACAGCAAATACATAAAGTCATCTTAGATGACACTCACAGAAAAGAGCACATGGCTAAATGTCAGTTCACCTGAAATATAATTCCTCTAGAGCTTCTGAAATGTTTTAGGGTTTTTTTGGTTGTTGCTGTTTTAGCTTTTGTTTTGTTTTGTTTTATTTTGTTTTAACAATGTTCAACCTACCTGAGTGCTTTAAAACTTCGATTTCACCTGACAATATTGCACTAGGCCAGTGGTAGTGTACCTATGGTGCCACAGGGGGCCATTTGTTATCAATGGAAGTTATAAAAGGCTCACATTCAGTGCCCTATACTCTTTTTCAGATTAAGAACCAATTCCATGAAACAATTCATAAATCTGAGGCAGAGTATGAATTTCTGTATTGACTTACATATACATTTCCTAAATTAGTGCTTGGTTTTGTTTTGTTTTGTTTTGTTTTGTTTGTCTTTTTGAGACAGAATCTCACTATGTAGTTCAGGCTGGTTTTGAGCTTGTAACAATCCTCCAGCCTCGGCCTCCGGAGTGCTGGAATTACAGCAGTGAACCACTATGACTGGCTGGTGTTTGATCTTTTAAAAGAAAAGAAAGATATTTCTGGGGATATAATATATGTCTCACCAGTATCCCAAAGGAAAAGCCTAACACCATATTAAAACTAGGAGTAATATAACAGTGAACATTACTGGACATTTACTCAGTGTCAGGAACTGAGTTAAGTACTCAGTACATGTTAATCTCAGGGAAACCATCCATGAGGGTACTGATTGAGTACACCTTGTGCAAAGTCTTGTGACCAAAAAGTATTTTAGCTTTTGAAATATTTGCACATAAAACCCAAATGTAAACACAAAATTCTCTTTTGTTTGATATACACATAACCTGAAGGTAATTTTGTTTTTCTTGCTTTTTTGTTTGTTTGTTTTCATGGTATAGGAGGTTGAAACCAGGGCCTTTATACTGAGCTACTACATCCCCAGACCTTTTTTCGTGCTTTAGTTTAAGACAGGGGCTCATTAAGCTACACAGGCTGAGCTTGAACTTGCATCCCTCTTTCCCCAGACTCCTAGGGACTGGTATTACAGGCTTTTGCCACCACATCTGGAATCCACTCGGTATATTCAGTGTGCTTGTGTTTTGACTGTGTTCTGTCACACAGGTCAGAAATGGAGTTTTCCACTTGTATTTTGGTGGCTCTCAAAATATTTTGGACTTTGGAGCATTTTAGATTTATGATTTTCAGATTAAGGATGAGATATTCAACCTTATTTCCATCTCACAGGTAAAGAAACTATAAATTCCCCAAAGTTACACAGCTCATCAGTAGTAGGGTAAAGATTCTATTCAAGGCGATCTGCATCCAGCAGATCAACATGTTGGATCAATATGTTGTATACTCCCCCTTTCCTTCCACCCTGCCAAGAAAGGGTCAAGTGGCAGGATTGGAAAAATGAAAGATGTTCAACACAAACAAGGAAAACTGGCCAGTGACCCTGGATCTAACACAACATGCTGTGTAACTCCCCAACATCCTGACATGTTCTATCCCTTCTAAAATGTTAGGAGCTTCATTTGGCTGGTTCTATCCAGCCAGTCATCTAGGTCAAAAAGGGACTATTATGGCACACTCCCCTACAAATCTCATGCTCTCATAGTTGGGGTCAGAGGTGACTGCATCTAGAACATGTGATGCTGGGATGAAATTATGTTGTAATGTAGGATCAAGGGCACTAGGATTACCCTAAGGAGGCTGAATAAGATATAAGGGATAGAAAGTGCTGTGGCTGTCCCTTGCTTGCCTGCTTTGCTAAGTTCTGCCCATCATGAACTGCTTCTCCTCTGCAGTGCCTGCCCGACACATTATCCTGCCTTGCAGCCAGCTAATCTTGGACTGAAACTGCTATAAACAGTGAGCTAACAAACCTATCCTCCTTTAACTTTTGTTGTTGGATATTTTGTCTCAGCAATAATAAAACTAAGACAGGGACCATGTTTAAAAAAATCAAGAAAGCATAAATATATTAAGAGTTTTGTAAGAACTTTTTTTTTTGACAAGATGAACAATGTTAACAAAAAAAAAAAAAAAACTTTGGGGGAGAAGTCAAGATGGCCAATCAGTGAGCAACAAAATACAAAGCCTCCCAGGAGAAACAACTCATTTGCCAGAATAAAACACCCTGGAGAGACCCAGACAGAGGGAGATGGGTACTCTTGAAACAGGAAGACATTAAAACATAAAAAAGCTTGTCAAATACATCAGGACTACAACTGAAACAGCTAAAAATTACGGGACACAGCATTTTCGTGGCGACCCGCCAAGTTTGCACCAGCCTGAATTTGCGTCAGCATGAATCCACGCCAGCCGGCAGAGCTGCCCAAACTCATTCTGCCGCTACTCACAGGAGCCACAGCAGGGCTGAAGTCAGGGTTGGTGAGTCCAATGGAGAGCGGAGCTGGCAAAGGGACCTTCATTAATCCATGGTCAGTGCTGGGAAGGAGACCCACCGCCACAGGAAGGGCACGACCAAAGGGGTGACATGTTGGAATCGGGCAGGAGGAGCCTGAACTGGGAGCGAAGTGACTTCAGTTGGTTGCTCCCTCCCCAGAGCAGATTCATGCGATTTGCTTGGACTGGGCTGTGCCCCTGGCCAGGACCCAATGAGCTGTCCCAAATCGATTCCCTGCACCTAGCACACACTAACCAGGTGAAGGCACCTGAAGTTTGGCTGGCCAGGTGGGGAGAGGCAGGCATACACAGCCCCTGCTTACACCTCAATGACAAGAGCAGGCAGGAAAGGGTGGAGGTCCCTCGCCAGCATGCTTCGGAGGAAACGTGGCCAACAGGGAAGAGGGCTGGGACCTGCACTGTAACCTGTGTGGAGGAAGCCAGGGCTATGACAGGAGAGAGAGGCAGGAGGAGGCCGCAGCCCAAAACCCTGAGAGCACTGACCCAGGAGAAGGAAAAATAAGGGAGTCTGAGGGAGGCAAACACGCAACATCAGACATGGCTTCAATGGACATTAAGAGATATCTTCGGGACCTTGTAGATGGGCTCAAAACTGAAATATTAAATCAGGTAAAGCAAGATATGAGTAGAGTAATAAAAGAATGCTCTCAGGAAGCATCTCTCAGGAAGATACAGATGGAAGAGGGAAGGAATACAAAAAAAGGAGAGAAACATTCAATAAAGAATATAAAGAAAATATAGAATACATGAAGCAGATTCAAAGAGACTACCAGGAAATTAAAAACTCCATTGAAAGCTGGCAAAATGCCTTAAAAGAAACTAAGGGTAGACTATCAAAACTTGAAGACAAGTTTGCAATATGTGATCATGAAAGGAAAGATCTCTTAAAAATAACAAGGAAACAGGCAGTAACAATACAAAGGCTAGAAGATGACAAGAGAATCTTCAATTTAAGAATAAGAAATATAAACGAAGAAGCAGGAATACATACAGGCTAATTACAAAGGCTATTCATAGAAATAATTAAGGAAAACTTCCCAAGCATGGGAAAAGAAAATGACATTCGGTTATGTGAGGCATACAGAACTCCAGCCACCTACAACCAACACAGAGCTACACCCAGACATATAATAATCAAGATACCAGAAAGTCAATATAAAAACAGAATATTAAAAGCCATCAGAGAAAAAGAAACAGATTACCTATAAAGGTAAGCCCATCAGAATCATGGCTGACTTCTTGACACAGACCATCAGATCAAGAAGAGCTTGGAGTGAAGTCTTCCAAGCCCTGAAAGAAAATAACCTCCAGCCCAGATTGACGTATCCTGCAAAACTGTCACTAGAAATTAATGGAGAAACAAGATGCTTCCATGACAAAGAGGAACTAGGGGAGTTTGTGACCACCAATCCAACACTACAGAGAATACTGAAGGACATTCTAGAGAGAGAAAAAAAAATACCAGGATTTTAGGAACAGTGGCAGAAGGGCCTCAATGAATGGGGCAGGCAGTAGAATGAAGGAGAAAACTAGACAAACAAAGGCAGAAAAATAGCATAGCAGAAATGAGGCAGAGAAGAACAATTAGAATCTCTAACACAGATGGCCTTGATACACTATATTGTTAATAGTGCACCAGGATTTAAAACCCACATTACTCACACTACTCTGCTTAGATGTATTATATTCTGTTCCAATCATCCTACCTGTACTAGATTTGAGGGCACAGACAATAACCCCGAAAATAACAGGATATAGTATGGTAATCATCCTTAATTTCCTATTAAGTTAATCTAAAGCTCTGTAAAACCTACACTGTTTTACCATGACTGATCCTAATCAAATCTGGTTTGTTAGATTGCTGTTTTGTATTGATAGATTTTATTCAAAGCTGTTATGATTGATAGTATCAAGTCTGAGAGTATAGGCAACTGTACTTAAGATGACATGATCCACTAGAATATCCACTCTGGTTTGATTATTACTTGCCTTTGAAGTTTTATACTGTCTACAATGTTTTATTTTTACTAATATTGTTATGTACTGCTATATTCAATTATACTGCTATATTCAATTATGCCTGATGATGTAGACAATTCTATTGAAGATAATAAGAAACAACACAGTAATCACTGTGGATCACTTTGTACCATGGTTTTATATGACTTTTTGGTTTCATGTTTTTATAGGAATTTGTTTTGTTTGTCTTTCTAAGGTTTGTTTTTCCCTCTAATACAGAAAGAATAGAAATACATGTAGAGATTCATGCAGGAGTAGCTGTTTACACTCTCACTGTTTGAATATCTACTTTGTATGCTTTAATTTTGTAACTCGAAAAACTATTTCTAAGAGGACAATATGTAATTTATCAACTAGTGATTTCTTATTATCTTTTTTTTTGAAATTCTGTATTATCTCTACCCTTTACATGCTTTTGTTTCTCTTTAAATAAAAAAAATTTTTTTTAAAACTTTGGCATTAATGAAAATAATTCAATATCAAATAAATTTTATTTCAAGTTCAAACTTGTGTTGCTTATTACTAAAATAAAACATGTTTAAAAGTTCAGATAGAAATGTTGAAAGGGTGTAAGTACAAGCTAACTGAAAACAGTGTTTCACAAGCTTTAAGGGAAGTGTAAATTTCAAAATATAAATATGTTCTGTATTAACAGCACTGTTCTATCTAAATCTCACATGTATTCATTTTTTCCTTTACTGTTATTTTCTACAGATGAAAATGTAATATGTATTTCTATCCCTTAGAATACACTGAAAAGATGGATTTTCATCATAATTTCTTAAATTCAAATAATCAAAGACTCACAAGTGAATAAAAAGCCCACAAGACACAACTTGTTTTGAAGGACTTAGGACTGTGATTATAGAAAAACATCCCCTTGTTTAGTCAATTAGTCTGCCAACTTATATCAAGGGTGTTCACAAAAAGCAGGAAAATTGGCTATCTACAATGAAAGCCACTACAAATTACTTCCAACTTTTATTCCTATACAACATTTACTTCTTGAACATAAAAAGGATTAAGTACATTGTATTCCTGCAAGAAATTTTAAACCTCTATCTTCAACAAACCCATCACTTTTAATACTAAAATAACAAGGGTAGCTCTTTTTTAACAGATTTTCATTTTCCACTCAATTTGCTCTATTTTTTTTCCAAAATGAATTATGCAAGTGGAAAGATGTAGCTAAAGTTGAGTAAAATTGTTTTTTAAAAAAGAAGGAAGGAGGATATTTCCTTCTCCTTTGACTCCACTCCACAGTAGTGAGAATAAGAAATTAATGATATTAGCTCAAAAGAATCTCTGCTGCAGAAATACAATCAGGAAAAGATTAATGACTTCAGTGCCCCACAATAAAAGATGAAAAATGATAATATCTCAAACTACGTTTGATTATTTTCAAGAATCTTCTCCCTAAAACCTGTCTCCTCCTGACACTGATTTAATGCAAACATTAAGAAGGCATGGGCTAGGCAGCAGGTGTTGCCCATAGTAGAGCATGTGAAAGGCCCTGGGGAACAGGAGGAGGAAGCAGAGGAAGCAGAAGCAGATGAGGAAGAGGAAGAACAATAATAACAACAATAACAACCACCACCACCAAGTTAATAAAAGAAATGAGCCTCTGAAAAAAATCTAACCACAGTATTAAAACACTTCCATTGAGATCACAGTTCATTAAGTGAAACATTGCCTGATCTGGCTGGGAAATACACTTGCCAGGCAGAAACGAAAGAAACCAGGTTCAGTTCTTCTGGCTCTGTTCATGACTAACATGATAAGGAGGTGTCAGAGACACACAAGCAAAGTCATTTTATTGACTTAGGTCAATTAAGTGACAACCTACGAAATATAATTCAGTTTTCCTAGAGGCACATGATAAGCTCCCAAGTAAGATCAAATTAAGTACAAATTCTTGGCAAAGATTCCTGTTTTTCATGACACTTTCCCACTGATAAAAAGGAAAAAACTCTTCAGTAATTTGCCATGAGTGAATGATGAACAACATCATTCAAGGGCACAGCAGTGTGCATAAGCTGTTATGCAGGTAGGTTCACTACAGGTATTTCATTTAGTCATAAACGAGGTGGCATCCAGTTAACACATGTAGCGATTCCAACTTTGTTCACTTTCAGACTGCTTCAACTTTAAAAGCACACCATCCCTACCTTGGTCTTCCGGACTTTAGGGCTTGACTGACCAAGCAAAGAACCCATGTCACTATTACGCTTTGTTGCTATCCACTACACACTCTCAACTAGTGCTGTCCAACAGAGCTCTCTGCAGGGATGGAAAAGATCTTTATCAGCGGTCCATGAGCCATATATGACTACTGAGCACTTGCACTGTAGCTGGTGCAACTGAGGAACTCATTTTTATTTCATTGTAAGTAATTGTTATTTAAACAGCCACACAGTACATCACTCTCTTTAGTCACTTCTGCCAGCAGGCTCAATGTTTACAAGGTAATCTCTCTCTAGGCTGCCTCATCATGACCATTTATGAGCCACTGTTTATCAGTTTTAAAATACTGATCAATAACTGTTCCCTATTTTAAGTCACTGTCCATTCCATCTGCCCTTCTTTTGCTCCAAAACTTTCGAGTCACTTTGTTTTATTCACTCTCCTTTCTTCTATTCACTTCCTGTCCACCAGAAAATCAACATGCGCTAAACTTAGTTTACATAGAGACTCCTTTTATAACACCAGGGTCAACCACAGTTACACATTAACAGCCCAGGAGATGAACTATTCGTAGTAAAAAGTTATCACTAATTTATAAATCCAAAGATCTATGTGGAATTGGATTAAATAGATAAGGTAATTAACATGTAGATTAAAATAAGAGCAATGGAAAAGAAGGTTATGTAAAGACCAGAGATATTTCAGTAAAATCCTCCAATGGTGTGCAACCCTCCTGCTGTGCAAAGCAGCCTGGGCCCCTCTGCTATACACAGCAGGTTCAGAATGAGTCTGAGGTCAAAGCCTGGTCTGCAGAGGAAATTAGAAGGAAATTGTAGGAGATAAAACACAGCTTCAGGTTCTGGCATTTGTCCAGCTTTGTTCATTTTAGTCTAATATTTTAAGAGGTAGGGAAGAGGAACAAGCAGAAAGATTGCCCAGAGGCAGCTGCTGTCATGTCCCCCATCACCACCAAGTATACAGTGTGCTTCAATGCTCCCTTTCTTCTCACCTCTCAGACTGTAGATTTCGAAGTTATTTACTCGTCCTCAAAGTATTGCTGCAAAGTGAAAGTGACAATTCCAATGCACACAGTACCTCAAGGAAAAGACTGAAAAGCCATGTTCCCAGAAAGTACAATAAAAGTAAACCCAAATATGTCTGACTACAAAACAAAAAGTTTTAATAACAAACAGGATGGTTTGTTAAGCAGCAAAAAACACTTACACATGAGAACCCAGCTACATGTAAGGTGAGTGTCACTGTACAGATATGGAAAACAGATACCACTGTTTCCTGGGAGGTCACAGAGGCAGTAGCATGGAGCAGAGCCAGGATTCGAATGTAAAAATCCTGCCTCCCAGGCCAACACTCAGACCACTTGGCCATAGTGTCTCCCTTGTGGCAGCTCATTTATCAACCACAAATAATTTCCCCATTACTTTCCTAAACAAGAGCAGTGCATCTCAGCACACAAGACAAGGCTCTGTCCATTTTAAGAAGAAGAATACGCACAATGTGGCAAGTGTTATATAATGGATGGAATGCAGACCAGCAATGGCAAAATCATTGCAACCCGTCCTTTCCCACCATTCTCGGTGATGTAATTGTATATATCCCTGGCTCGAGTTCAGAGCATTACTAATACAACTTGAATGCTGGCAAATCTGTCCAAATCCTGACAGTCCAACTGCATCCTTAGCATGGTACCACGGCGGGCAAACAGGAATCTCACTCATGCCAACTGATCTGTAAACAAAATGTCCTTACAGATGTTTTAGTCCACATGAAAAGGAACTACCCAGGCAGCTTCAGGTGTAATTGAAGCACCAGGACCAGGCAGGATTTTATTCACTCACTTATAGCAAAAGCCTAAGCATCTGCAAAATATAATAAAGGTCACATTTTTCCCCCATCTAGCTGCCATTTCTTACAGTACTTCAAGCATAAACATCAGTTACTTAAACAGCATGAATATCTGTGAAATTCAAAATTCTTTTTATAGTAACAAAAAACAGACATGAAAACTGGCACAGTTCTCACTTCAAGTTAGAAGATGACATGACATTTCCATTCAGGACTGTCTCCATCCTTTCATTCCTTATAAAAGATAAGAAGATAAGACTAATTATAGCCATTTTCTGTGAATGGTAAGATTTTTGTGAATATTTCAGGCTTTGGAGGATCATATGGTCCCTGCTACAATTACTCAACACTCACTGCAACACAAAAGCAGTCACCAACCATATATTGTTGAATGAATATGGCTGTGCTACAATGAAACTTTATTTACAAAACGAGACAGTGGGCCAGATTTAACTCATAGGCCTTAGTTTGTCATATATAAAGTGATTTATTCCCTGTCCTTCTTACATTATCTTCCACACATGCTACATTCATTTCAGTGGGTCATTATGATAACATGCTAAATCACAATGAGGATTTAGGAGAATGTGGTTCTAAAGAACATCATGGCAGTACAGACCACCTTTTCCTGAACTAACCAGTGCACAGAGAAGGTCGACAGCTTCCAATACCAGCTCCTGGTGTCCAATTCGTGTGACTCCCAGCTCCTCCAGATCCTGGTGGGAAATTCGCAGCAGCTGTTCCCCATCTATCTTCTCGCGCTCAAACTTGTGGACATAAGGCTGCAGGCAGTCGTCTAAGCCTACCCCAAAAAAAATAAGAAACCCATTATTGTGAGTCTGTTCCTTTATGACACCTCCCTCCAAATTACTCACTTAAACCAGTTTCAGCAATCATCATATCTGCTAGTACTATTTGATAAATTTCTATAATGTATATTCTATTTTGATGATATAGTCTCATCTCAAACAGATGTGAAATGTTCAGTGCAAAATACTATACTCAAATGGACCCAGAACTATTTGATGATACCTTCTCAATCCCTGTAAACTAAAGGAATAAACACTAACCCTCAGCTTATTTGAAATGCTAGTACCAGACACATGTTGTTTGCTAATCAAGTCCTCCTTGAGGACACTCCCTCTCCCAGTGGCTTGCAAATCAAGATACTTTGTTACGGTAATAAGCACATGGTCAAACTGGCCACAGTACTCCATATACCAGCCAGTCACAACTTCAGCAATAGCTATGTCACTTAGATAAAAATCTTCCTTGCTATTTGATATGTGGATACAAGAACACAGAAAGTCTCTTTTTCTTTTCCAACAGAAAGTCATAGGATACAATCTCAGTGATCCTGGCAATCATTTTCCTGATTAGTTTTCTGAGAATAAATCCATTTGAGAGAGAGAGAATCTCTGATACCCTGACTCAACCTTTTTAGAGATACTTCTACCCCTGGAATTTTCCCTTTAAATTGAAGTAGGTTCCCCTTTTAGCTTAACCTTGAGTATCTGTCCCTTGCAACTGAAAAAGTTCTGATGAATACAAACATAAAGGAGAAGGTACCAAGAGTGGTGAATGGATGAGCTTATGAGAATTTTTCCAGGTCAAATACTACTGCCAATGCCATTGTACTTTCATGACCTTATAGAATGACTAAAATGAGCAAACCAAGTAGAACTCTGGAATCTTTAGTCACATTCAGAGAACCCTCCAGCCAACTTCTTATAAGGGTTTTAATGGAATAAAATCTTACCCTAAAGCAACTGCTGTATTAAACCTAATAATAACAAAATCACCTTAGTTCTTTAAGACTAGATTACTGACATTCAATGCCAACATGAAGGAGCAGGCTCAGTTTAACCTAAACAAAGCATGCGGAAGCCATGCTGCCACCCTTGGTGCCCACACCTTTATTCCATTTAACACTCTCAATCCTGGGGTCATCTGGGTGGGTAATTCTCTGGATGGGAAAAAGTAGACACAAGGTCCAGCACTTACTTGTGTCTATACTAAAGTCTAAGAATCTTAAAATCTGCTGTGTGAGGCTAAACTACATCTCTGTCCCACAAACTTTTACCATTTGATAAGACACAGGAAAAAGAGGAGTTTCTTGGTAACTATTTGGATCTATCAAATATAGAAAAAAAATTAAGTCTATGATAAACATTTGGAACCCAGCCATCCTTCCTTAGCTGAAATTTGTCTAGCAGAGGGCTCTGTCACATGGCAAGCAAGGGTGAAGACACTGATATAAGCCCAGTCCACTCCATCAGTCTCACATCCCAAGTGGTCTCTGTGGCATGTGACTCAGGCAGGCAGTAAGGCCTGGACAGTCAGCAGGTAGAGACTAAGGCTATCACAGTACCAGCTACCCAGAGTCCATCACTTGTAGCAGGGCAGTGTCTACAAGCAGTAGGCAGCAGTGACAAAGGACAAGACTAGAAGGAGCCCAGCTACTCTGCCCTGTTTTATGGCTGAAGAAACTAAGGCTCTTAGAAGATGTAAAAGCCACAGAGTAGCAAGATGCCAAGAGAAGGATGTTCTGCTGTTTTGTTCAAGAGAACAAAAATGAGAGACTTCTATACTGGATACAGAACCAAAAGACTTGAATTCAAATCAAGATCTGTTGCTCCCAAGCCTTGCTCTTTTGAGTTCTACCTGTTAAACACAGGATTTTAGCATGAGATTAAAAAATTCCTCTCTATGAACTATCCTCAGTAAATAGTGAAGTCTAGTTACAAAACAATTATTAAAACAAAATCAAGAATCTCAGGTCTTTAAAAGGTACTTCAAATGAGTCGAAGAGAACCAGTTGGCATGTCCCAAGATCCGGCCATGGTGGAGTTTAGGCGCCTGGACAAGAAAGCAATTCGTCTGCCCTCCTGCTAAGCACCCCGTGTGCGAGCCAGGAAGAGAACCAGTCATTATCTCCCATTAGCCTACCGGCGTGGGCTGAGAATCAAGGTTCCCATCCCTTTCTCCCTCTCCCAGTAGCATCTGTGGGCAGAGGTCTGAGCATCTGTTGGGAGGATGACCATCTACAATATAGCAAATATGGGGGATTTCCTTTTATCTTCTGTTTTAAGGCAAATGTTCTTTTCACTGTTTTGCTTTGTTATGATTGTTATGCTCTATTCAATATTCTCTTCTGATTGGTTTTACAATGTTCTATTTTAAGTTTGATTTCACTATACCTAATTGAATGAACAACTATTGTGAAGATAACAAGATATACTATGGTACCTATTACTGTTATCCCAGTATCCAGCTGTGTAGTTCCGTACCAATCTTACTGCATTGTTTTGATTGGCTTTGTTCCATCTTGTTCTGTTGTATTTTTACTACCTTCAAAATAAAATTTTTTTAAAAAGTCACTGAGTCCAAAAATTAGAAAAATGCAGACTAAAGATGAGTTATTTCAAAACTTACCCTAAATCATTTAGTCAGCTCTAAGCAAGATTGATTTAACTTGTCATAAAAATTTCAAACTGCTATGTCACTGCTAAGCCCTGTTACTGCTAAATTGTGTCCTTTCAAAATTCTTATGTTCTAGTCCTAATCCTCAGTATCTTGGAAAATATTTGAAGAGAGTCTTTAAAGATGTAATTAAGTTAAAATGACATCATTAGAATGATTTCAATCCATATGACTTGTGTCAAGACAATTAAGACAGTCACAAATAGAGAGGACTATGTGAAGATGCCAGAAAAAGATGCTCATCTATAAGCCAAGGAGAAGCCAACACTCCTAACACTTTGATCTCAGAGTTTTAGCCTCTAGAATCATAGTAAGATAAATTTTTATTGTTTCATCCACCAAGTCTATGGTACTTTGTTATGGCAGGCCCTAGCAAATGAGTACAAACCAATACACACAGTTTAGCTCATAGTTAACCACACGTGGTGAACTCTTTCCCAAATAAAATAAACAAAGCCCACGCACTGGTAAAATTTAACTTAATGTTTCCCATGCTAAGGAAGCTCACTGCTCAAAATACAAGCACAAAAATGAGACGGACATTAGTCTCCATGTGTTAAAGTCAGTCCATTAAAATTTTAGTGAAGAAATCATGTACCATGGCTGTAGAATAATCTTCATCCCTGAGTGATAAATAGAACTGAGTACAAGGCTAGAGTTCTTCTTAATCAAAAACGCTAAGGATCCTGGATTCAGAAAGGCCCTGGACCAGTTAGGAAATATTTGGGGCACAAAAAAGAAGGAGGAGGTTGGGTGTATGGTGAACGTTCTAGAGAGGACTGATTGTAAATGATCAGAGACTGGGAACTGAGGTGAACAGAATAGATGAGAATCACCTTGAAAAGCAGTGTAACTTCAAATAATCAAAAGTTCCCATGAAATAGGAGAATCATCAAGTAGAAACATCACGTTGCCACCTATGTGAAGGCAGAACTTATTGTAGTTTACGTACTTTCCTCTCGAGATACACAAATACTGAATATTCTAGGTTTTAAATAGTACTGCCCCCGGAGTTTTATTATTCCAACACATTATAACCTATTGTTCAGCAATCATATTGTTTAGAATACAATTAGGCATTTCTAAGAGGCTAATTTAAACTATTACACAGTCCCAAAACAGAGGGGGAAATCCCCAGTCTTGTGTAAAATGACCCAACAATTTTAGAATCTGCAGTAAACCATTCTTCCTTTACTTATTTACCAAGTGTACCTATTTGCCAGCTTCTTACAGAAAGTCTTGCAGGACTAAGAAAATATACAATTAAGTGAAACACATTCCATTTATATATATTAAACACAATAAAATGCAAAGGAATAGAGGGGCATCCACAGAATGGGAGCCACAGCCCAATATGAGCAGACTTTCTACTGCCCCTAAATCTGTAAATAATCTTAAAATTTCAAACAAATCTCAAATGCAAGAAGGCAAAAGTGCATCTCTTCCCTCTGATCTAGAAAGGTGATAGGCAGGTAGTTAAAAGTCTGAGTTCCAAACCCTGCCCCCCACTACTGACCTCATAAGTAGAGGTAAGTTATTTAATGCCTCACTTCTAAACCGGGAAAATTTGTATTACCCACCATATAGAACTATAATGAAAATCAAACATTATATAGAGCCTACAACACAGTGGCACATGTAGTAAACATAAATTTTGTTAAATACAAAAAAGGAATTTATGCAGACAGATCCAAGCATTCGGAAGAAACTGCTACAGACTGAGAAACTCCCAAATGTTGAGATGAACCCTAGTGATGAAACAAAATGTCAACAGCCTATGCTATTACCTTCCCCAGAAAATGCCCCCAGATTTGAGCACCTGTAATAATCATTGTTTTCACCAAAAAGTTTTTTATGATTTACATCAGCATATAAGCACCATGAAAGAAGAGAACTCATTTGCTCATGGCGCATTCTTTGGGCATACAGGACATCCTGTATTTTGGCCAATGACAGTATTTCATCCTTTTTATGGCTGAATATTATTCTATATTATGTGTATTACATTTTCTTTATCCACTAAAGATATTCAAAGATGATTTTTTGTTTTGTTTTTCAGTAAATACTTTATGGCAGCCACCCCAGGGGGAGAACCAGCCAGCAACTCCCAAGATCCATGCCATGTTGGAACTTAGAGCACTGGGAAACCAAGCAACCCACTTGCCTCCCTGGTAAGCAGCCATGGCTCAGGCAAGCAGCAGCTGCCTCAGGGGAGAACCAGCCAGCATCTCCCAATATCCACGCCATGTTGGAACTTAGGGTGCTGGAAAACCAAGCAACCTGCTTGCCTCCCTGGTAAGCAGCCATGAGCCTGGTAAGCAGCACGCGGGCTGAGAATCAAACATCCCATGCCCTCTCCTACCCCGGTTAACAATGGGAGCTAGAAGTCTGAACATCTCTTGGGAAATTGACCATATGCAATATAGCAAATAGGAGTATTTCCTTCTGCCATCTCTTTGAAGGCAAATATTGTTATTACTGTTTGCTTTGTTCTGATTAATTGTATTGCTCTATTCAATATTCTGCTTTGATAAGTTCTATAATGCTCTACATTTGGTTAGATTTTGTTATACCTGATTGAAAGAACAACTATTGTGAAGATAACGAGATATACTATGATACCTATTACTGTTATCCCGGTAACCTGTTGTGATGTTCTATATCAATTTTACTGCACTGTCTCAACTGGCTTTGTTCTATCTTGTTCTGTTGTACTTCACTATCTTCAAAATAATAGAAAAAAATTTTTAAATACTTTAATTCAGAAATATGTTTAGCCAGATCTTGCAGACTCCCATCTCATTTGGAACTTTCAAGGGTTGCAGGTGACATATCATGCAAAAGTTGTGCTCCAATAGGATTTAAAGAAATCCATGCATAACTTAATGAGCAGACCTCCATGATGAAGGAGACCAGGACTTAGCAGAAGTCCAACTTGTTGATATCAACCAGAGGAAAGGAATCAAAGCTAAACAGATATATTTGTGCTAATGACAGCATTCTCAGAATTTGCAATACTCCTGAAAACTCTGAACAAGTACTTCACAGTCCTGCCATCAAAGCTCTTCTGTCTTCCCAACTTGCAGACTCCCCAATTAGAGTATAACTGGGCATTTGCTAAGAATAAAAGCATCAGCTTTGCAAACTAATGTTCAATATGTTTTGGCTTCTGTGCAAGATCATTAACTGAACAGAGCAGATTTCAGAGCATGCAATTCAGAAGCAAGGGACTTCCCAGTGGCCTCTCACTCCGAATTGTATCACTTTGGAATGACTTTCTTTTATCACTCTTGGTTTGAGAGTATATGCATTTCTTCATTTTAACTAGCCTAAATTACGGATATAAATATAGCAATTTGAGTTTAGACAGTAACATGTTTGAAACATAGAAATCCATTGACTTTTACCTGCACAATTTTAAAGTCCTGAGGAATTCTTTTGCCAAAATTGACTGCCCTTTCCAGGGAGTCCAAACTCAAAGCAGAACCTCTAGGCAGTGAGGCAGGGGAGGCCCAGGGCAACCTCTCAGGACAGCATGAAAGAAAAGAGCACTTGCTGAGGTCAGATGGAAACACAGTTCTTCTTTCTGGACATGGAAGGACTTGGTTTCCTCCGAAGCCTGAAGACTGTTGGAACAGCCCCAACCTCTACCCGCCATCAGAATATTTTGCACCTGCTCTCAGCGGCCACACCATGTCTCCTTTGGCTCAGAATCCAATTTCACTACAGACCTCAAGAGGATACATCTTAGCATGAAAATCTCAGCTCTTGCATTCTTTCTTCCTATACATGGAGTCAGTAGTCACTGCTTGGTGCCTACACAGCCACCCTAAGACGTCCAGCAATCAGAATTCTTCCTGCTACAAAATTCTATATATTTCAGGGATAAATTAAGATCATTTTCTCCCCCATTTTAAATTTTTCACTTTAAATTTTCAAACCCCTTTGCTCCCCCATCCTTTTGGACCTAAATTGACTGCCACTGATTCTTGCATTTCAACGCTCCATCTCTTCCACTGCTTCCACAACCTCTCTTCTAAAAAAAAAAAAAACCTAAAACTAAAAAGCATTAAAAAGGATCCTCCCTTTTTGAGTAGACTTCTGAAGAGTAATTAATATCTAATATCTGGATTCCAGCACCAACCTTCCATTGGCTAAACTCACCACATTCCAGCCCCTGCTACTCCAAAGAAAGCTCTCCGTACTGGTTTCCAAGGACCCAGTGACTGTCAAATCCCATGGATAATTTTCAGTCCTTGTCCCAGCTGTCCTTAACAGCATTTTGCTGCCAACTTCTTCATTCTAGAAGGTCTCCTCTCATCACCCCCGTATGGTCTCTCCCAACTTTCTTACCAGAGCTATGTCAATTTTCCTCTGTTCGTTCACTGACTGACCTTCTTGCAACCATCTCTTAAATTGTGAAATAGCTAGTTTAATCCTTGGATCATCTGTTCTCTTCTCTGAAAAAGAATTTTTTTTTTTTGTCAATTAGTAAGGACCTAATCAAGCTCTACAGCAGTGTCTATAAGGGAGTAGGACAAGGTTTGCTAGTAGGCACAGGAAGAAAGTACAAGATTTTTTTTATTACTTAACCTAAAAATGTAAGAGAGACCTTCAGCCTGCAGCTCACTCACTGGGTCTGTTGGTCAGCTATCCTCTATGTACTACAGGGACCTACAGAACCTTCCTGTACTGAGAAAGGGAGGGGCCAAAACTCAGAAGGGCTCTCTTTCAGCTTATTATACTGTAATGCAGTTTGTTACCTACTTTTAACTCAGTTAGTTCTCATAACACAGACAAGATTTCAAAGAGATTCTTGAATTGGACCTGTATCTTGAAGATGTCAAAGGCAAGCTATTGAAAATAGCAGAACTGATATTTTTAATCAATGATGATTAGATTGATCAAGAACTATTTGAAGTATGGTGTCATATTCCTCCTATTGATAAACACATTTTTAAGTACACAAGAGATGATCAAAATACATAATAAATGTTTAAACTTTAAAAATTTTTATAGTAAAAGACAAACTGCCATTAACTCCCCTAGAAATTCTCCCCTTCACTTTGAATACATTACCCCATTATTCTTGCCATTGCTGAAGCAGTTCTGAAAGTCTTATTTCATGACTGTCTTTATGAGCTGAGATAAAAAATACAACTAGTGCTAGGGACAAGTGCCAACCAACAGAAAGATTCACAAAAACATAGAGTGGCCTCACCCACTTATCACTGGATCTGGCAGTATGAGACTTCTGGCTGTTCCCCCAAGTCAAAATGATCATAAAACGTAAATATTTTGAATTGATTCAGGACACTGAGGCAGCCACACAGCTCAAGTAAAAATATTTATCAAAGAGGACTCCAGAACTGCTTCATAAAGTGGCAAGGATGAGGAGATGAGTGTGATCGAAGCAGAGGTAGGGGGTATTTTGATGGGTATTAATGGCAACATGTCCTTCAGTGTAATAAATCTTTTCAATTTAAAACATCTTTCAAAAATATTTAAAGGTACATTCAATAATATGCATAGTAATACAGTACACGTGGATATTACTTAGACAAATGCCTAATTATTATGGCTAAGTGCATACAAATTATTTCCTAATGGGAAAGCACGATCATAAATCTGTAGGTTGCAGACCTGCACAATGACAGCTGCCAACTGCCCTCTGACCTAAAACTCAAAACTGAGCTCTCCCTCTTTCTCATCAAGCCACCCTCTGTCCTACTGACCTTACTTTTGTTAGTGATCCTAAGATTTACAGTCTCCTAAGGCATAGATTTGGAATTATCTTGTCTTCCCTACATTCTTCATCCTAGAGGACCAATCTTCAAATTCTTTCCATCGTACCTGCTGAGCTTTCTTCCTTACTGCTGTGGCTGGACAAGTGTTCCCCAGGTTCAAATGTTAAAGGCTTAGTCCTCAGCTGTGGCACTGGTAGGAAGTGATGGAACCTTTAGGAGTTGGGGCCAGGTGGCAAGAAGCTGGCTCACTGGAAGTGTGCACTTGAAGGAGGTACTGGGATGCTGGATCCTCCTCTTTTTCTTTTCATCCAGCTGCCATGAGATAACCAGCTTCCTCCACCACCTTTCTGCACCCTGATATAATGCCTTATCACAGGCCATCTGAGCATGGACTAAAACTGTGAGCTATGATACCCTTTTTCCCTTTTAAACTTCAGTTTCTCAGGTATTCTGCTATATGGGAAAATTAACACAATCTTCTCCCCTCCTTTCCACCTGTACCGTCATAGCTGAACTCATCCTTTGCCCAGATTTCTACAGCAATCTAGAAATGGGTTGCCATGCCATTTCTTCTTCCTCTTGCCTGATCCTCTAACTCCATATCAGCAAACCCACCCCATCCTCCCCAGATCCCATTCCATGAGCCTAGCATGGTATTCCAAGCCCCTTAGGGCCTGCGCTCTTCCAAATTTCCCTACAGTCCCACCTTCCTAGCATTCTCACCCTACTGGCGAAACTGCCCAATTTGATGAATGTCTCCAAAAACAGCAAGTGTCTCTCACAAGGTAAATAGAGCTCACAGGACAAGGACAGTCTGTGTCTATTTCTGTAAGTAAAGTCTCATAGTAGGGACCACTACTCTTCCATTTACATAGTCTCTGGCCATTCTGGTACCACAACAGGAAGCACTAGGGGATTGTAACAGAGAAAGTATGGCTCACAAGGCCTAAATAACCTCTGGCCCTTTACAGAAAAGATTTACAGACCATTTTGCATGGCTTGTTGTAGGGATGAATACAAAGTAATGATACATCTGCCAATCAGTGAAACAGAGTATATCTGTCTGATTTAAAATAAAATGAGCCTATTTTTCTTTCTACATATTTGAACATAACTATCATACACTGAATTTAAAAGCAAAGAAAATATTATCTCCCCACTCCCCAATAAATGATCTAAATGTGTTTTGGGAGACACTTTACAGCTTATCATCCATTTTATTATTTTCTTTTGGTTAGTTGTGTCGAAGTTTAGCTCATACACAGTAAAATCGAACACTTTTCTGGGTATAATCTGATGAGTTTTGACCAATGTATACAGTTGTGTAACTACATCACAATCACAATATAAGCACAAAAAGTCCCTTCATGGCTCTCTGCTGTTTACTCCTACCCGCTTTCTGTGGAAATAAACTCAACTTCCTATCCTGAGGAACTCCACACAGTACCTGGTAACAGGGTAATCATGGCCCACAAGCAGCTGTCACCCTCATACTCTACTGGGGACAGCAAGGATTTTACTGGTCACACTGCAATGTTCTTGTTAATGCAATTTGAAGACAGAGAACCAGAACTAAACACAATACTTAAGTGCTATACTGAAAAATCTCCCACTCTTCTTGCAGTTCTAAGAATCTACATCTGTGCATGATGTCTGAACTTCATATATTACCTTCACTTAGAAAAGGAAAGAAACTGCCCAGAAAGAAAAATTCTGAAGTCCTCAGAGAAAAAAAAAAACTAATTAATTAAAAAATAAAATAACTAGCAAATGAATGAACCCATGTACAAATCTGAGGAAAACCCCATACAAACCTCTCTATTCAAGTCAGGATTTCTAGCCTGACCAGAGTTGTGGGCTGATGAAACCCAGTGAGGTCACTGCTCCCCTTAAAGCAGACACTATGGAAACAACTAACATGCAACAAAGATGCGCCAGCAAAGACCCTGAGAAGCACAACTAAGAGCCATCAGGGTTCTTTCCTTTTGTTTATGGTCTGGAGGAGAAAGAGAAACATACCACTGGCCATTTCTTAGGGTACCAAGCTATAGAAACAGTAATGCTGAAAATAAAACTTTAAACTCTTAGCCATTTGGGAAAAGCCAGTTTACACATCACTGAGGAGCCATCAGATGCATAGCAAGTTTATATTTCTTCTAAGAAACAACACTGGACAGAGCAGAAGGAGTCAATACTAAATCACTTGCAAATTCCACTTTCTTGCTGGTAACTGCTGTGCCTTCAAGACTGATGTTAGCTTGAAGACATCAGCCGATGTAGCCAAGAAACAGTGATCCTTTCAGGTTTGCTTCATAAGAACACTCCTCACTCACACAGAACTTGGAACCAGGAGAAAGCCACACCAGATGACTTAAACAAGGAAAATCGGAGCTCAAGGATTCAATCTATCCAAGAACACAACAGTCAGATACATTGGCCCCAACAGAAGTTTCTGAACTGGTAGGCAATGCATGCTCACTGCAAATTTTAATTATGAAATACTGGTTTCAAAGTTGCTGGCTACCCCATCCCCAACATATGCTGCCCAACCTATGACCACTGTTCAAAGAGACTCACCCTGGAGCCCACCCTCCACTTTCCCAGCACCGTTGGCTGTGGTCAAAGTCTATTCACAGAGAGAAACACACCCAGAATGGAAACAGTGGAAAGAGCAGAAGCTGGTACTGTGTCAAATCATTTTGGAGCTAGAAATTTATACTGCTCCAAATCACTAAAAAAGAGCTGACATGCATGTTACAGTCAATGGTCAAAAGAGATGGTCAGAATCAGAACAGAACTGGAGTCCTCCATATTCAGTGGTGGGCCCTCTTGCTTTTCCGTCCAAAATTATGATGCCCTCCAAAGTGTAGGACAAACCTGAAATATAATACTGAAGACACAGAAAAAATACAAATGAATTTCATTTGTAGATGTGTGTATAAGGTATGCATGTATACCTACATATATATATATATATATATATATATATATATATATATATCTCCTAGAGATGTCCAACCAAAACAGGCAAAATGAACTTCAGATTCTAAAAGCAAAAACAGAATTGTGAAGATGAATACAAAGCATACCACAATACTCTGGTGAAAGAAATATGTACTTTCCAAGGTTGTTTGTTGCAACTCAGTAACCAAACCCATTGTATCCAGTTTTGCAATACTTAGACCAAAGAGAAGGAGGGGAAAGAAAAAAGAGCAGCATGTGAAACAGAAGGAAAGAACGTACTTTACCCATTAACTTTACCCATTAGCTGCTTTTGACCCTCTAGCATAGCTTATTTTGCCAAAACTACAAATTCAATTGGATCTGAAAAAAAAACAAACACTGGCTGCAGTTGTCACTGGCAAGCTTCCTGTGAATCCAGGGAAGCACTGACTAGTCATTCATTCATTCACACACACACACACACACACACACACACACAGCCACACCAAGCCTGGGACATGGGCCTCAGCTTCACACTATCGCGTGGGCATCCTTACTGCCCAGTGGAAAGTTCTACACGTGACCATCCAACACTTCCAGTCCACCAGAACCATCAGGATTTCCATGGAAAACTGACACTCAACAGCCTTCTACCAACATGGCTAATGTTATTTCAAAGTAAGTGCACATTCCAAATGGCCCAGATATGTAGTAAACTAAGCTCTCACATCAAAGGGGCCCTATAATTGGTGGTATCTCATTGTCCTTGCGCTGGACCTGGGGAGAATAACAGCCAAGTTATTACCATCTCAAATTTTCTGATGGGGTCAGCATAGTGGGACATACCTGTTAAGCCCAGAATTGGAGGATAGCTGCAAATTTAAGGCTTGGGAGCCTAAGGTACACAATGAGTTCAAGGCCAATATGAACTACAGAGTGAGACACTGTCTCAAAGAAACAAAACAAAACAAAAAGCAACTTAACTGATGAAGAAAGCAAAACAGAGAGTACTAATTAAAAGGCAAAGTGAAGACAGAATCTCAAATCCTTGCAGGGCCTGGGGTGATCAATGAAGAATGAAACTACAGGTAGATCCTTAGCTAAGTACAGTAATTCACAGTACTCTAATTACTCAGTACTCTAACACTGCATACTTACTATGTCTCAGGCATGATGCAGAGCACTATGGAAACAGTTTAGGTCATTTGTCAAGTAACTGAGGGAGGATAACAGAACTGTCAATAAAACAAGGGAGGAGCTATTAAGCCTGTCATATTGGCCACAAGAGGCAGTACAGCCTCTGAAGCCAGTGTGCTGGACTCAGCTCTACCACTTTCTAGCTCCATGACCCTGTGCAAGTTACCTCTCCATGCCCCTTCTCATCTGCTGCAAAATGGAAAGGGTAACAGTACCTACCTGATGACGTTAACTGAATAGTTAAATGTGTTAAAACTTCTAACTTCAAAACCATTTAGCTATAGCATCAGGTACATCATAAGTTCTTAACTTAAGTGTTTGTCAAAATAAAAATTAAAAGTTTTGGAAAAGAAAAAGGAAACTGGACTCTCAGAGCGTTTTAGTAACTGGCCTCAAGTCACGCAACCACTAAAAGGCAAGTCTGGTGTGGGTTAGGAGATCTAGAGGTTTGATGACAGGAACCTGACATTCCCAGCAGCTGCTGCCTTGCACTATTTGAAGTAGCAGTAGATGGAGGCAGACAAGGAGGCTCAGACAGAGCAGAGTGGAGAAAGGCTGAAACAGGTGCTACATTCAGCAGCTGCTTGGGACAACAGGCATGTCAGAAAGCATCAATGTCTTCCTAAAGTTTTTTAGTAACATACCACCCAATTCACCTTTTTAAAGTACACAATTCAGTGCACTGTAGTATATTTACAGTTGTGCAACCATAACCACAATCGGTTTTACACCATTTTTAACACCCTCCTTCTAAACCTTCCACCCTTTAGTAGTAACTCCAAACTTGACACCAAGCAACCACTAACCTAGAGTGGATTTGCCTACATATTACACACAATGGTTCTACACATTTTACCTAAGTGAAATCATGTAACAGGACCTTCTTTCATTTCATATCATGTATTCAAGGTGCAGTAAAAGCTTTCCTGACACACAGCTTAAAATGTCACTCCTTTGCTTTAATTCCTACTGACTTTCCACCACCCTTGGGATGAAATTCATGGCCAGCAAAGTTCAGAGTGAACTGCAAGGCTGTGGTCTCCTCTCCACGCTATCATTTGCCACATTCACCTTTGACCACTATGCAGGATACTGGCCAATCCCTACCAACTCCTCTCTATCCTAGAAATAGTTTTTATCTACTTGGAATATCCCTGCATCTTTATCCCTCACCCCGAGCTCTGATTTCACCTCCACAAGGAGACCTCAGCTGATCACACTCCCTGTCATTTACTGTATGTCTTGATGTCTCCTTTTCAAAACTCAATTGTGAGCATTCATGCTCAGTAGAAACCTGTATCTGCTTCTCTCCTGGGACTACACTTCTGGCACTAGTCATCACTAGCCTTGTATATTGCCTGGCATAAAGGAAGCACTTAAATACAGGTTGAATGAAAAACAAAAAGAAAAGAAGTAAAATCCTAGTTTCAAGAAGTCTAAACTGATAAAACTAGATAGGCCCTACCTGTCTGGATGCTTCTTAGGGACCTTGTCTGACTCTCCCCATTCTCCCTTTCTTTTATTCACGTATTGGCCAAATGTGCATCCCATAACCCCTGGCACCAGGCTGTGGATATATAAATGAAAAATTTGAAAGACAAAGTCCCAGCTCTTGTAGCTGGCTGACAGTGTGACGGGAGAGTATGTTTTAGGTTCTTCAATGCAAAATTCCCATATGTTTGACATCACTGTTGCCAGAGAAGATGTGTTACCTTTCATCATGACTGTCAACTTGACTGATGTAAGAGACTCCTGGAGAGGTGACTGGATCAGAAGGACACTATATTCAGTATATTCATCCTCTGATATTCACAGCTGAGGTGGGGCCTAGATGGGGAGGTGGTCAGTCTGCCTTTGGAGGGTAAATCTCCACTGATACTCTTCCCTGCAGTCTACTTCGCTATGATCTGCTTCCCTGTCATCATGAAGTGAGGAACTTTGCTGTACCACACACTTCTGCTGTGATGCTCTTATCCTGGTGCCGGCTGACCATGGACTGAAACTTCTGAAATAGTCAACCAAAGAAACCTCTCCTCCTCTAAACTGCAAGTAGCACAGGCCAGAAATATAGCTCAGCAGCACAGCCTCTGCTGGAAAGCATGAGGTTATGAGTTTAATTCCAGGTGCCAAAAAAGAAAAAGAGGAATGAATGAATGAAAGAAAGAGGAAAGGAAAGGAAAGGAAAGGAAAGGAAAGGAAAGGAAAGGAAAGGAAAGGAAAGGAAAGGAAAAGAAAAGAAAAGAAAAGAAAAGAAAAGAAAAGAAAAGAAAAGAAAAGAAATTGCAAGTAGCAGGTACTTTGTCCCAGTAATAAGGAAGCTGCCTAATTCAGGCTGTGACTAGTTACTGACATGACTCAGTGACATCATACTCGTTCTCCAAGTGTATGGTTAATCTTGACTGTCAACTTGTCTGGCTTGAGTGAGGTCTAGAAGATTAGTAAAGTATACTTCTAGGTGTGTCTGGGTGGGTGGTGCAGCTCAGTCTTAGGATTGTATCTGTTCTCTCTGGCTCTTCCCTCTTCTCTCTGCTCCCCAGTCACCGTGACCTGAGCAGCCTTCCTCCACCAAGCTTTTCTGCCTTGTTTCTGCCTTTTAGCCAGCTAACCATGGACAGAAAACTCTCAAAGTATAAGCCAAATAAACCTCTCTTCTTTTTAAATTGTGTATGTCAAGTATTTTGTCCTAGTAGTAGAAAGGTCATGAAAACACCAGGAAACCAAATTTTTACTATACTCTGATGACCAACACAGATGCCCTTTGTCCTATGCTACTTGCATGGCATTAATCTCAAAGGTCTTCTCCTCTTATGCAGTCACCATTTACTGACAAGGTATGAGGGTCCAGGCCTATGCTCTAACTCTTAACTACTGTAGGTAAGGGACCTGAAGCAGATCACTTGTCCTCTTTACTAACCTGCAAGATGCAGGAGCCAAGAGATGACCTATAGCCCACCCAAACCTCCATTTCTGTACTTTTCAGGGAATTAACTTCTTTTGTCTTTAAATCAGTAAGGTATCGCCTTCCCCAAACTCATGTGAACAGAAGAGACAAATCCTTTCAGTTCAAAGACAGTTCACATTAATATGGCAGATAATTGGCTCTATTTCCATATAGTTAATTGACATGAGAAGAAATAGTATTTCTAAATTCAACAAATTGTAAAATCGTACAAGCTCAGAATTAGAGCAAAATTTTAAAGCATTTGTGTACTCCTGGGTTGTACACAATACTTCACAGTTGTGAGCACAGTGCATTTGATTTACAGAAAATTTGTGTGGGCTCAGCTGGGACTGTCAGGATACACAGCCATCAGGGTGCCTAAGATTGTGACTTTATGATCATACCCCTCTCCCATCCTTGCCTCTAAGTGAAAGAGCAGATGAGGCCAAGTTTAAGGAACTGAGCGTCTCCAAAGGAGGGGGAAAAAAAAACTCTCTACACACGAAATATTCACACTGATGCACAACACATATGACAGATTTGTGTGTCCAAAAGGAAGTCAGAGGCACAATGCCCAGGCCCCAGCACCCTGTTCTGAGCAAATGCACAGTTCAAGATGCATACAGATGAGAAATATGGGGACAGTCTGGGTCCAGTGAACAGACATAAGACGTTCTATCACAAGATCTAAAAAACTAAATGGCCTAAATCAAGTCCTAAAACCTTTCATACAAAATACAACTGGATTAATCCATCTTACCAAATACTTCTTAAGAAAAATGGTTAAGAATTCCCTGAGATGACATTCAAAAGAATAAAGTAGAAAAATTGGGGAAAATCAGTACATAAAATTATAGATAGAATGATAGCAAACAGCTCAATGACTCTTTCTACACTATAGGTGCTTTTCTAGGACTTAACATACATAAACCCCTTAATCCTTCCATCGTTTCCCCCTTCTCCACCAACTGTGTACTATAGTTGCCCTTCTTCAGAGACAAAAAGCTGAGGTACTCATCAAGTGGTGACTTGCCCAAGGTTACACAGAGCCACCTGGACTGCCTATGTTCTCCGATACAGACATCCCTATAGCTGATCTAAGGAAAACACAGAACAGGAAATTATATACATCATTTAAGCCGACTTAGTTTACTGTCTCTGGCTCCATGAAAAATTTTAATGGCCATGGATATAGAAATGCTTTTCCCATTCAGACAGGTTAGGCAAAAAAAAAAAAAAACACTCTGAACTGAAAGATTATCAAAACCCAGGCTGCAGTGAGTTGGATACCCCAAGTTTCTTAATCACACTCTGAAATGCAGCATACATGGGCTTTATAGATTTTTTTCCCCAGGAACTCTGACTCAAACTCTTTCTTTCACATTTGAAGGTGGTTCTACAAACTGAGCCATAAGCCAAGTAAGTAGAGAGAGACACACAAAATGAACTACCTTACCAAGGTGAAATATACATGGAGCTCACAATTTTCTACAGGTAGTTCCCAAACTTATGTTTTCCCTTAGAAGAAGCCAAGTTATCTTGGAACCAAAAAAAAAAATGCAGTTTTAGGCTGTGCATGTCATATTTTCTGTGTTTCCCTAGCAGCCTAGGTAAACACAGTGACAGAAAATGACACTACCAAAAAAAGAAAAAAAGAAACTGACAAGCAACTGTCAGCACAGGTCAACATCTTCCTGTATGTCCTGAAGGTTACAGAAGCCAGATTCCATCAGTGGAGACTCCTAAGTAGAAAATACTGCAGCTCACTGGCTCAGGTATTGACTTATGTCTCAGCATACAAACAAAAACAAAGAGAGCATTTGCCCCCAGAGATACACAAGAGCAGGAGCTTCAGTGTTGGCAAAATCTGGATACATCATGAAGGTGGAGAGCTCAGCCTATCATTGCCTAGGACTAGTTTGGGGCCTCAGAACAGCTGGCACTCCAGAAAGCAAATATGGTGGGTGGGAGGATGCGGAGGAAGAGGGAACACAGACAAATCTATCTCCTTTCCCATGAAAAAGAGCTAAACAAAGAGGACAAACAGTATAGAAATGAGGGAGGCAGCAAAGAGTGGGGTGAAACTTTGAGAAAGGAAAATAACAGATTAGATGGCAACTCTATTTCCATTTAGAGACCTAAATAACCTTGACAGTCATACCCAAGACCAGTCCTTGGTCTGAAACAACAGCTATTGAAAACTTTCTCAGGAATCTCCTGCTCCCTCCTCCCTAAACTCACAGAAACTCCTGGGAAATCACTTCATCCTTCCTTTCCTTTGCCTGTTTCTTGTTTCAGACAGAAATGGCACTGCCACACCTGAGAGCCCTAAAAGAATGGCATTCTCTCGCAGATGAAGATTTGATTCCATACTCAAGTGGCTTACCAGCAACTTCAGGGTTCTCTTAAATACACAGCGACAGATGGTCCTGGAGACACGGACACTGTCTTCCTAAAATCCTCATGACAACTGTTCAGTCACCCCGGAAAATCCATAGGTCGCATTCTTAAGAGGTCAATCCTCAAAGAGAATTTGCATGATGTTTAGGTCTTCATAAGAAAATCACACATCTAGAATGTGAATTTACTAATGAAAAAGAAGTATTTAATTTCAAATTTATTTTATGATATATCTATTAACTACTTTATGATGTATCTATTTTCTCTATTATAAATATACATACATAACAGTACATATACTTACATGCAGAGGTATTCCTGATCATTCAATCTAAAAAAGTTCATCCACATATCACAGCCACTTCTATCATATCACCTTCTGAATTTTTTTCTTCTGAAGGCATCACTATTAGAAATTACTCTTCTCGTGAGGCTAGTGGCTTCCTGTCTCTGTCCTCCCTGTAAAGCCACAGGATCAGCAGCATAGAGCACAGATTTCATCTATCTGATTACTTGCAGCATCTCCAGTGAGTAGAGCACACATTTCTGCTCACAGGAGGCACCCAGGAAGAGACTAGTAAAGAAATGAACACTAAATGGATCTGCATGTACCAAAACTACAGGAAGGCATCAGAGAAAAATAAAAACAGAATGAACACAGAGTCAGACTACTTGGGGGTGGAGCTTGATTTCCAAAGTATCTCAGAATCATTAACCTTTAGACCTCAGTGCCTTCATCTGTAAACTAAGAAACCATGAAGTAATGAGCTTAAGAGTGCATTGTAACTTATAAAATATTTTACTGCTGCTGTTAAACACATTTTGAGTCACTGCTTATAGTGGTATCAATGAAGATTCATTAAAATAAACCTTTAAGTGAGTGAGTTCATGGACGAGTGAATGTTCTCTCTGTTGGTCCCATGTAGAACTCTCTAGCTCCCTCCAAGTGTGTGACAATGTCTTTGCAAACAATAGTACCATATAAATACCTGGGCCAAGTCTACTTTACCATTCAACTGCTTTAAGTCTCACCCTCCTCATTAAATACGAGTAATGTATGAACAGTGAGTAAACAGGCCTGAGTGCTCCAATGAGGATACCACACGGTTATAATCTGCTACCTTTCTCAGTTAGGATTCTAACTCCTAATGCCACATGGGCACCACTGCAGTGAAAAAAGAAAAAGCATCCTAACAATTGCAAGACATTGATATAAGTCCTAACCCCCTGGCAATGACAGACAACACCTGCACAAAAAGCCTTGTGCAAGCAGCCACCTGCTTTTTTGCTACCAGATCTTTCTTACTAAGATATAGCTGATACACTATAAGAGTCACCGTTTTAATGCATACAATTCAGTGGTTTTTACTATGTTCACAAGGTTATGCAACCATCACCACTGAGAACATTTCCTTCATCCCCAAAAGAAACACTCTTCCATTAGCAGTCACTTTTCAGTCCCTCTTCCTTTCATCCCCTGCAATCACTAATCTACTTTCTATCTCTATATTTGCCTATTATGAATACTCCATATAAACAGAATCATACCCCCACGGGACTAATGGCAACGTGTCTTTTACCATAATAAATTTTTAATAATTTAAATCATAGTATATTTTTCTATCACATCTCATACGGTAAAACTGTATGAGTAAGCTACATGGAAATGTCTCCCAGAGCCAGATTCTGTATTTTAAAAGGGAAATTTGCTAGTGACAGGTTCTGAGGAAATGATGTCTACAAACACACTCTTCCCTAGACCTCATCAGACTGACTGAGAAGTGGAAACCCATGGAGTGTGGCAGGGACTCACTGCCACACCCTGGACCTTCCAACAACCACTCTCATTCTGTCACTGGCTCCCCACTTTGGGAGACCTTGCCTTAAAACTTTAGGAGACGCCACTCCTGAAAGAGATCAGCAATCAGGTACCACATTCTCAACTCTACTGAGGGTTTTAACAGACAGGCCCCAAAACCTACACTCCTGTTTTGATAGCTCATTCCACTTGGCTGAGGGGCATCCCTTGCGATGTTTATCAACTCTGTTCAGCAAATTTCCAATAAACCTGCCCACTCTAGCTGGGAACACCTGCCTGGCCTTTCAAGTTTCAACAAAAACAACTTTAACAGCAAATACACGTAATATAAATTAAAGTAAAGAGCACCTGCCCTGAGCAGGCAAGCCCAGACAACACTATCCACATGGTGACAAAGTTCCTGGATGGGATTTACTGACAGAACTGGCCCCAAGTGTAATGAAAAACACAGCATGCTGGTTGTGCTGAAATGTAATTCAGCCTCCCTCACCCTACCCAACAAACATATATTTATACACATGTTAGATAAAAACACCCAGTGACAGCATATTTGAGTACATCAAAATTTTAAAACTAATTATCATCTATCATCATCCAAGCTTAATAAAATACTAAACAGTATATTACATTAAAAGCAAAAGAGTGATGATTAAATCTGAAGGTATTCTACTACCTCTTTACCTGGGTGGTCCTACTCAATTCTCAGATGCCAGCTCAGTCAACCCCTTCTACTGGAACTATGTCCCCTGGCCCTCAGCACTACATTGCCCTTACTGTGTCTCAGACACCTTTGCTTTCCTTTCATAGCACATCTTGCTACTTAATGTCATATTTGCATGGTTGGTGTGGACACATCTCTCCAATGCAACAAGCTTCATAAAAACAGGAGCCAGGATTCTTCTGCTCACCATTGTTCCCCCAACATCTTGGACAGTTCTCAGGACAGAGTTATATTCAAGAATTATTTGTTGAATAAGTGAGTTGAAAGGCTGTCAAAACTTTCACAGGCTTTATATAAAGCTTGGCCAGTACTAAGGTCTGAATATGCTTCATCTCCTCCAAAACTCTTGCTGGAATCTGACTGTCACTACCGTGGTGATGAAAGGGGGTGGGGGTGACTTCCAAGAGGTGATTATGTTGTTGAAAGGGATTAATGCAATTCTCATGGGACTGATTAGTTCCCAAAAGAGCAGGTTGTTAGAAAGTGAGGACATCTCTCTGCTTTGTCTCTTCCATACATGCCTACTTGCCCTTCCAGTTTTCTGCCAAGTTTATAGTATAACCTGCGGACCTTGATAGAGGCAACTGCACAATCATAGAGTTCCAGCCTCCAGAACCATGAGCTAAATAAACGTCATTCCTTTATAAAGAAGTATTCTGCTATAATAGAAAACAGACTAAAACCACCAGTATAAAGCTTGTCTATATTTAGAGGTATGAAAATGGGTATGTTCCCAAAAAGCAAAAGGATGCAAGGTAAGGACTCTACAACTTCTTAAAGGTTCCTGCTAAATGACAGCAAATCCAGGCAATTCCACACAATAAAACTTCTCCTTCTTCCGATATAACTTCCAAACAACTGCTTTAGGTACTTGAGTCTACCAATAAGCTACATGAAAGGAGAAGCTGGTGATGAGGGAGGGAGGGATGGGCAGAATACCAAAATCAGTTCTTACCATAGCACACATATTCCTCAGTTAACACACAAAGAACTCTGTGTTATCACTATGATACTGATTTTTCAGTGTATGTACTGCTGAAGCAAGAACAGCCACAATATAACTGAAACTTTTTAAATACAGTACCTTGTTCAAAGTCACACAGCTAACAAGTGGTCAGACAGGAACAAATACCTAGTTTTTTATGTACAAGCTGAAGAATTTAGACAAACATCAGTGAGCACATACAAGTTGAAACTGCACAGAAAGAATGAACAAGTCAGATTAAGCAGCCTCTTTTCTTAAAAGAGTTAATGTTTATAGACCATTTTCCACATGGTAGGTAAAGGACTAAAGCATTTGATTCGATTTCATTTACTCTCTATATAAAGTCTATGGGGTGGGCACTATTACTACCATCATTTTACAGGCTAAAACTGGGACTTAAGAGAAGTCACCAGGACAATGTAATCAACAGGTGGTAGGTGCCAGAAATCTGAACCCCAACCTACATGAGCTCACGTTCCTCTACCTCTCACCATCAATCACATTGGGAGAAAATGGCATGAACAAGCCACTGAGGAGAAAATGAAGCAACTCTATGCCTTTACAGTGTCCACTGTATGCCTAGATGGCACAGAGCAGGGTGAGCAGAGCTGAGCCGCGTAGTCTTTGCTCTCCAGGAGCTTCTGTGACAGGATAGAAGAGACTAAAGACATAGGAGGTCTTAATAGTACAGGGAATTGAGCCAGGTCACCTGGATCCTAGCACTGACTCAATGTACAACTCCAACCAATCACTTAACTTCTCTGTACTATAGTTTCTTTCACTACAAAATAGTAGCAATGAAACTACCAATATCTCATGGGTCTGTTAGAAGGAAAATGGGCTAAAATAAATTCCTTTGAATGTGCCTGGCACAAAATAAGCACAAACACTATTAGCATTATGCTCTGAATGAATGCAGGGGGAAAAAAGGTTCAGTGGAAAATTATGGCCAAACCAGAAGACTGTGGAAACAAAGTCTTACAATATCTGAAGAACATGCAAGATAACAGGGACCAGCTCAAGTCAGAGACATCCTCAGCAAAGCTGCTGAGCCACCCATGAGAAGGGGCATCAGTCCATTGATTTAGATGTGGACAGTGGCACTGTGAGAGAAAGAAATAGAAGGAACCAATGACAGACTAGAACCATCATGTGAAATGTAAAAATCAATCAAAAATGATGATGCCAAAGATTTGGAGCAAGTTCAAACTTTATACTCAGCAGACAATGGTAACATGGAACAGAGGGGAAAGTGTGGGACGAGGATGAGGTAATGCCTTCCTCCTGCACCTGCTGAGTTAACAGTGACTGTAAGTGGGTCAAGAGTGGGCAGAGCCTGCGGGCTTCAGGAGGATCTGGACCAGCGCCCTAAGGAAGGGCTGGCCACAGACTGCACACATACTGCTTCTACAGGACATGGCTAAGCAGAAGTCTCCTCTGTTCTTCCGGTCAGCCACAAGATCAGCCTTACCATGTTCCTTTTATTCATGAGGAAAATAATGTAGAAGGACTAGGAAAAGTGCTGAAGACACACAACTAGAAAGTGGCAGAACAGGTCTCACTGAGCCAGGTTCTTCCAGTCCCAGAGCACACTGACTTGCCTGGGAGGCTCAGACTCTGCAGCCAGGGGAGTGACACTGACACGCTGTCTACATCAGAGTTGGGACGCATACCTGACCCCTCCACCACCCCTTCAGCAGCCCTCTCCAGGGCCACCCCTCTCACCACCCCTCATGCTGGGACTGTCCTCATTAGAAAGCAGCAGCATCAATCCTCCTCTCCCCAGTGAGTTTTCAAGCCCCTCTGCCCAAGCTGAGAGGCATACCTCCCCCACCTCCTGCAGCCTCCGCAGTCCGGCACCTGCCTGGCATGCATGGACAAGCTTTAACTCTGGAACAGCGATCTGGCCACAACTCCCAGCCCTTGAACAGAGAGGGCTGATCCTGCTAGGGGGCTCTGTCTTCTCTTGGGCCATCTAAGTCATTGTGGAAGCTGCACTCTCAATCAAATGCCAGCCCTTCTGGAGAGCAGAAGACTCTGCCTCAGCCACAGCTGGCGGAGAGGGTAAGCCAAGGGGCTTCGTGGCACACAGTGTTATGAGTTGGTGCTTTTTTTTTCACTCTATAAACCCCACAATACTGCTTGTAGAAGAAACACTATTACAATCTTTTTTTTTCCAAATATGAATATTTCAATGTTAGAAAGACCCGAAAAACCATGAGTTCTCCTCCCTTAAAATGTTAAGATACAATAATATCTATGCATAAAGGATTCATTTCCTTAACACAAGGAAATCCCAAGCCATCAGCCTATTTACTCTTGTTTTTTTAAAAGCAAGTGAGTTATTTTGCTTTCTAGTTTCCAAGAGTGACAAACTAAGTAAGATGGAATTAGAGGTCAAAGGTCAGGTTACTTTTATAGCCATTTCAACAAGAATTGGCATATGGTTTGCCTCTTATTCAAAAATGTTAAATTAGAGGTATTTTTAAACAAAAATAGACAGATACAAATGTGACTTTAAAAAATTATCTCTTATACTTGAGTCCTCTTTAAGCTCTTATTTATGTTATAATAAAAATCATTCACCAATAAAAAAGAAAGAAAAGTATAGATGGCAATTCTACTTGAAATGGCTAAAAAACAAGGAGAATTACTTGGAAACATGACATTGTAGGGTCACTCAGCAAAATAGTCACATAAGTATCAACAGGCCCTAACATTACAATAATAACACAGTTCAATGATTGTGAATAATTCATTGTTTCATAAACTAGGAGTGAAGAAATTATTAACTCATGAGCATTCTGAATATACTTTGTGAACTCAGTAAAGTAAAAAAAAAAAAAACGTAGGAAGATTTACATGCACAATTGAAGGGAAAAATAAAAATATCTGGACTTATGTGATGAGGTCTAATGATCAGAAAAAATTCCTGAATACAAAACATGAACAGAACAGTTCATTCTCTCACTAAGCCCAGTATACAGTATAAAACAGCATATCAAGTTCCTCCAAAGACTTACAGTATGTCTGCTTTATCTTTTTTAACTCTGCAAACAATCCAACAATAAAACTCCCTGGGCATGAGATCAGCTATTTTGATACCAATTTAAGAACCTGAAAAATCTATTTCCACATAAAGAATTTTACTTCAATGCATTCAGGGCATTTCAAACAAAGACAATTCCTTAAAAAAAATTTTTGTCAATAAACTATCAAAAATGACTACAGCATAACATCACGACGTTTTGTTTTGCTTTGTTTTGTACCGGGGATCAAACTCACAACTGCACGCTTGCAAGGCAGGTACTTACTCCCTGAGCTAAATCCCCCAGCATGAATTTTTGGAATACCTAGGTAGCTATTTGCTTAGGAGAGTGAAAACAAACCAACAACAACAACAAAAAAAAAAATTTCTTATAGTTCTCTGTAATTTTCAGTACAGTTTCCAAGTATCTCTTGGAATGACATAGATACTATTAATTCACTGACTCAGCAATATTGAGCTCACCCAAAGCAGTCCAAAGAATAACGCTGTCCCTTTCCTTCAATGTGCAGCAAAGGGCACCTTTCCTCAAGGTCTGTCATTGCCTTTCCTTGGCATTCACACTGCTCCTCCTAATGCCCAGACACACTTAAAGGACTGCAATCTGGACCCTTCAATGGCTCCCCAGACATTGTGAGAATGAAGCACAAACTCCCTAACACCACTGAATACCAGACACTGGTGGAACCATAACAGATCATCCCACTTTCCTGGGGCTCCCATTCAGATAATAGAAGACAGGAAACACACACACAGCTAACAGGTCAGAGGTTTCCAACAGCTGGCCCTAGCATCACTGCCAAGCTCCCTCCATGCCTTTCCTCCTTGTGCCTTCTATACGCCAGCCCCACTGAATTACAATTCCCTCCCCTAAAACATGTTGGACTATAGACTTTCATGAACTTGCATTTGCTCTTTCTCTGCCTGCAATGCTGCCTATCCTCCTATCTGGCCCAGCAAACTCCTCTAAATCCTTCTCCCCTGAATCTTCCCTTCCTTTATGAGGCCCTCTCTGGATACCACCACCATCCTAGCCCCCTCCCAGCAAGGTCATCCCTCCTCCCTTCACTGCCCTGGCATAGGCGTTGTGTATTCTCGGGTTGGATGCCTTCATAATGAGAAGCTTCTCCATAGCTAGTCCTTCAAGACAGCTGCACCTTGAAGACTTTAAAGGTTAAATGAATGTGTGGAATGCATATCCTCTCTTACAATGCCATGTATGAAAAGATCTACCCAGGAAAAAAGCTCAAAACCATGATGGCTTTCCTATTTAAAATTCCTTTTGTAAAAATAACTCACATCCCCCCTCCAAAAGTGGCATGTTTTAAATGTCCATTTGGGTTATTTCCCCTATACCATGATCGTGACAGCCAGCCATATATCACGGCACATGAAGCAGCCATAACTCCACAGTTGGAAAACATTATGCTGTAAAGGAAGAAACTCTATCTGCCAAGACACGAAAAGGATTGCTAAGGACAAGATGAGAACAACATAGTGGATGCCATAAAAGCAGCTCCCACTCACCTTTGCAGTCTGTGATCATATTCCCAAACATCTCTTTAATCCTACAGATTAAAGCTTCCTTTTTTAGGAGGATTAATTGTTTAACACATGGGAAGATTCCGTTTTCTGTAGCTAAACTCCAGGGCTTTAACAATCCAAGCTACACCTTCCCCAGCCTTATGATTCCCAAGCAGAAGCTCTGCTGAAGGGGAAGAAATGAAAGCAGTGACCAGGACACAAGACATGGCTCCCAATAAAGGAGATAAAAATCAAAGTAAATCCTCTCTCTAGAGATTCCACCATTACTCTACTTTCTTTCCCCTCCACCCCCCAATGTTAGGCAATGAGAGTGGCAGAAAAGAAAGGTACTCATTTTCCTGGGAGGTTCTGCACTTGAATTCATTTCCCTGGGAGGTTAGAACTACACAACTGGTAGCCAGACATCAGAAAGACCTTCTGGGTCACAATGCCAGCTGTTCCCTCTCAAGTTCTATCCAGAGCTCAACACTGGAGACTCCTTAAAGATAACAAAGAAGAGAGCTCAGCTGCTCCATCCTAACTCAAGCACAAAAGAAAGAAGAGGGGAAATCGTTTCCATATTTCACATAAACACAGATCTTACTGTGACACTTAGGAATGCATGAGTCAACCAAAGGCTGACAATGATTACCACACGAAACAAGTCTCCTTGCTAAAACTAAGGATGAGCATGCACAACACAGAACTCACATTATGGATGTCCCAATTGGGAAATGTTTGTGTTTACTTATTTCAAAATGACTTTTAAAAAACTTTTATGTAGTGTTAATTTTTTTGTTGTTGTTCCTAAAGAAGCACCTGGAAGAGACTTTAAATTTGAATTTGTGCTAAAGTAATCTGAGATTCAATACTAAAAACCTAATGTAATTGTATATTGTTAGATTCCCCTCTAACCTGGAATCCTTCGCACTGTGGTAAAGATTAATTCTGCCCTTGAACAGATTCTGGGTTTATTGTACCAGAGTGGTTATGATGGGGGAGGAATAGAGGGAAATAAATCACAGAACAGCTGCAATTTCAGAAGGATAATTTGAGGGGAAGTAGATTTTTCTCTTTGTTGGTATTAGCAACTGAAAGTTAGCCATCGTGAACATTAGTGAAGACCAAGCACCAGCTATCCAGTACTAGGACCATTCTATTTCATGACGAAAGAACACTAAAGAAAAAAAAACTTTTAAATAACAAGTACTAGGTACTGAGACTTTTTTTAATTCTAAAAAGCAGCCCTGGTACTGATTCCTAGTGATTCACACATACACATAACAATCCCATGGTGTATTATTAACCCCATTTTGCATGAGCTCTAAAGAGTTGAATGTTCCATGTCATTCTACCAGTGAGTGCTAGAATGAAGATTCAATACAGGGTTTTTTACTCTGTCCCAGCCTGGCTCTGCTCTCTGCCCGTAACAGATGTTATAGTATGAATCTTGAATGGTTTCCAAAGACCTAGGTGTTAAAGGTTTGATCTGAGCTTGGTGCATCTGGGAAGTAGTGAAACCTTTAAAGGGGCTAATGGGAGCCCTTTAGGTCATTGGAGACATGCCTTTAATGGAAACTGTGGGGTCCCAGTCCCCAACTCCTTTCTCTCTATTGCTTCCTGGCCATATAGTAAACAGGCTTGCTCTCCCATATGACCCTCATCACAGGCCCAAAAGCAACAAGTTCCAAAGTTCTGAATCAAAATAAACCTTTTCTCTTTACAAAGTGATTATCTTGTATATTTTATTATCATGACAGAAAGCTGGCCAACACACACAGGACAGTGGTTCCTGTCCTGGAGTGTGAATTTCCTTGGTCAAGCAATGCATCTAAGTGAGGCAGGATCTCAAGACCATGATGGATATAGGGACACCAAGCTGAAAGCTGCCTTCTGGCTCCTTTCTCCATGTGATCAAATTGGTCTATACCAATTTGGAAATGTATGAATGCAGAATGTAAATCTACTGTCTGAAGAACCCCTCTTAACCATAGTGTGAGCATGTCAAAGAAGTAACCCTGCTAAACTGTAAACAGATTTACATGCAATAAAAGATACACTATGTTCTCAATCTCCCTATTTTTCACAAATCCTGGTTTCCTTGAAAGCCACATTAAAACAGTTAACTGTGTATGTGTTACTACATCTAGCAAAGTAGAATCTCTTTTAAAAGCCACAATGATCCCATATCTTGAAGAACTTTGAAATTGCTTCCAGCATTTATTTAATAGCAATATTCCAATTAAATATGTAAGTGATATAATAGTTCTAATTCAATATGTAAGTGATCACAAAAGTCTATCTCTCTTAAACAACTTCCCTGTTTGTGGTAGCAAACGGCAGTGTGAAATGTAACAGACCAGGGCTGGGATTTAGCTCAGTGGCCTAAAGTGCTTGCCTGGCAAGTGAGACATTGTGAGTTCGATCCCCGGTACCAAAAAAAAAAAAAAAGAAATGTAACAGACCAGTTACTTTAAGAGTTAGGAAATTAGGCACATATTTCCAAGTCTCCTTCATAACTATCAGACCCTTTTATACTGTACAGTTTTATGCATGTCTGCATTTTATCAGTTTTTGAAGGCACCCTAACCACTAGGATCTGGTCATCTACAGAGCAAGAAGAAAAAGTGACAGCAGGTGGGCTCACAAACTGTCAACTCAAGAAGGCATCTTCCCCCTTTGTGTCAACAACTTGTATGAAGTCCTAATGACAGCATTGGAATGGCAATTGTTGCGCCTAGGACAATTGCTGCTATACCCCAGGGAGTGGCCAAAAATGTCAAGTCCAGTTCTGCTGGGGCTTGGCAAGCTCAAATGTATGTGACTATTTTAGCAATTTGTCATTGACTGCTCCCCACAATGTCACCAGCCAGTGAATGTTATAGAACAATGACTTATAGAACCATGTTTTCCTTTCCAAAAGGTCTCCCTTATCAATAGTAGGTCCTACGCAACATCAAATGCAAAGGTGCTACCTTGCCCTTTGGCTCAAAAGTTGATCAACCTCTCCTACTAAGCAGGCTTTGAAAAATCGTGAAACACGCTTTCAAGAAAGAGACAAGATCCACATTCTTCCTCCATGTTGTCAAAAATCCACAGGTTGTATATGCTAGGCTACCTCTCATTTCATGATTCTGACATAAAAATGACTAAGTGTTTGTTTTATACAGAACTGGTGTGCTGGTGATAAACTCCCCAGAGCAGGATATCAGTTCTCCTTGTCAGTCTAACCCAAGGGTCTTTCTCCAGGTGCCAGCTGGCCTGCTATAAAACACCAGAGTCCACCACCCAGCCCAGTATGAATGGGCCACGGCACCCTCCTACTCCCAGGAGGTGGAGCCAGGCTTTCTCACGGCCATTCCTAAATTACAGAAGAATTAAGATTACATAAAGATTCCTTCTGAAAAGTTTTAAATTTTCAAACTATGTGTGACTCTATTTACATAAAAGAAAACAAGTATGTGTGAAATATGTATAAACACATATGCAAATGTCTAGGAAGGTTTCTGGGAGGAAATGAAAAAAAATAAGGAGTTAATAGGGAAGGGGCTGTCTTTTCCAGTCTCTCTTGGAGTTATGTTTTTTTTTTTTAATGTTATAAGAAATTACTTCTGTGTTATTTAACAAGTAAACTTCGAATCTGCAGACAACAGGGAAGGGATAAATGTATGAAGGCAAATTGCCACCCACAGCCCCCAAGCGCTGAATCGGAATGGATTTTCCACCACTGCTCTGGCAATTACTAAACTGCTCCGTGCGGTTGTAGTTCTGTCCACCATGCCGGCAACAGCTGTTTCCTATCATTCATTCTGTTTCCTCCAGGGCCATAGAAACTGAAGGCAGTCGTGTCTCGTTCCAGACGCTGAACAGGCAAAGCTGCATCCACACCTTCTCCCTAACGGCGTCTTGGACGAAGGACAGGAAGGCTCTGCACAGAGGCTGCTTTCCGTGTCTTGAGTCTAAGACAAATCTTCCTACCTGATCCCGCCCACGCTGCCGGGCCTCCAGGTACCCACCCTGAACACAAGTGACCTCTACTCAGTCACACCTGCCCTCACACGTAAAGACGATTTACTGCTCCTCAGCCTAGAGGAAGGCAGGCTTGGCAATGAACCTGCAACCATCTCTTTCCATTCTGAAACAGGCTGAAAAATGTGAGCAACAACCTACTGATTTCTGTGACTTGTCATTATGGGCTACCCACATCACTAACATTACTAGAATGCTGACTCGTTGGAGGATTCTCAGTCTGTGTGCTTAGACAAAGTCCCCTCATTCTTCAGAGCCATCCTCAAACAACTTGTCTTCTAAGCCACACAAACACAAAATACACACAGACACACAATACTCCATGCTCTTCTGAACAGCTCCTAGCCCTGTCAACATTACTGAATATATCAGAACACATTGTCTTATCAGTGATACTGGCATCTTTTCCCTGCTGGACAAAATAATCCTAAATCTGGACCCCCAAACCTGACATGGTTACTGATCAGAACTGCATTTAAGAAACAGAAAAAAGGTTATGGGTGTGCCGCACAGCTTCTGGATGGGGCCTCCAAAATCACTGTATGGGGTTTGGGTGTGGGGTACAAGCAGGGCAAGGTTGGGAAAACAGTATAATCAGGAATCTTCTGAACTGGGACTCTGGCGATTATGGTTCTAATCGAGGCTTCACCACCACATATCACTCAAGAAACTCTCCAAGCCACAGATCCTTAACAACGATGCATAAAACAAAACAACTAATTCACTCAAAAGAACACGCATTTGAACTGGATGATCTAAGGTCCCCATCAACTTTCCAAATTATAGTCAGTGATGGTGGAAAAAAATATAAAAATCATGGAATTGGAATCATAGTCCCAGGAAAAACACCATCTCTCATATCCCCAGAAATCAAGAAATGCTCGAATATACCTAATACACGGGCTGTTTTCCAGATCACAAAGCTATACCATACAAAATCAGCATCTCGGCATTGCCCAATAACTAAAATTTCTTCCCCACAGGGCCATCCCTGCCCTTATCTCAAATCTAAATAAGATTTTCTCCTATATGCACTCCAAATAAATAAATATTTCAAAATAAAAATCAATTGTTACCATTTAACTGGTGGCATGGTCTTTTTTTTTCCAAATTTAACATGCACAGCAATGTTGACAGCCAGACCTATAAACAGACATCACAAAATAGGCCATACAAGCTGGTAGCTGATCTTGCCTTGGTTGTTTGGGACCTTGGGAGAGTGGTTTTCAGCTAGATTCCTCACCCCAACTTTCTCAGAAGCAAAGCAGTCAATTCCTCAAGTCAGAGCTACCAAAATTTGGATTTTAACTCTCCATGGGATGTTTTGTGCAAATTTTTCCTTTTTTTTTTTTTTCCTGTAGCACTGAGGTTAAATCCAGGGCCTTCACACTAAGCTACATCCCTGGCCTTTTTTTTTTTTTTTAGAACGAGGTCTCAGGGCTGGGGATTTAGCTTAGCAGTATAAGCACCTCCCTGGCAAGCACAAGGTTATGAGTTCAATACCTAATACCACAAAAATAAAAAATAAAGGTCTCTCCAAATTGCTAAATTGCTCAATCTGAGCTGAAACTTGCAATCCTCCTGCTTCAGCCTTTAAGAGTACTAGAATTCTGGAAATGTGCCACCATGCCCAGCCAGAATTTTTCAATTTTTAAATAAAATGGATTTGAAAATTATCAGCTTCTAAAATGTGCTTCATATGAATCTATTAATTATGGCTCACATTTCATTACTCTGAGGACTAAATATAATGGGGGGGGGCAGTACAGATACTTTACAAATATACTTTTTAAAGTATTATTTAACACAAAAATACTTAACAAATGGACTAAATTAGAAACAAATCTAAAAATGATTATATGACAGTTTCTCAAGTGTTGTAAAGGGCTTTCTTTGGCTCATACTAGTTTTTCCAGTTTGAAAAATACCTTTTTTATATTCAACTTAGAAGTTTTATTCTGGAGGCCACAATACACTAATATATAAAAATATATTATTCTCTTAACAAAAGTCTACTTCATCTATAGACAGGCAGGCAAATCAGGTCAATTTTGAAGCTTTTTATTTAATACTCTATTGATACCAAAACAAAATCAGACCTGATTCCTGCTCATCAAAAAGCCTAGGTCACTCAACACTAGCCCAGGAAGGATCTGGGTTCCTTCCCTTGGCCCCATGGGAGCAATCTTCTTGCCCTTTGTACCTGTAGCCTGAAAGTCCTTCAAGAAGAGTGCAAATTTCTGTGATTTAGAAATTCAAGGAAGCAACTCTGTGACTAAGCATCAGTGGTAAGCACCATCCTGACAGATATTCCCACAGTTCTTACAGGAGCAGGCCTTACGAAATAACTTTTGGCTCTGAAGAAGAAACTAGGCTGGTTTCTTTCATTGGGCTTGGCAAGACAGAGCACCTTCCATGAGGAGCCCTTCTGCCTGGAAGATTATTCAGTGGCACGTACCCTATACCACAGCTACAACCATCTATCACTGTCACACCCACCAGTTATCAAGAACCCTGGTAAAGCAGTCTTGGGCATTAAGGAGACATAGGAAGGCGCCTCCATCATTTAATAATTGTATTCTATAAATTACTAGCAGCAGCTGTCAAGTCCCAAACACTACATTAGTGAAATAATCATGAAGATAAATTTAAGAAATCATTTACAATTAACCTTCTGAAATAAAGAGCTGGCTTCTGTCCTCAAGGTCACTTTATATCAACATATCCTACAAAAAAAAAAATGAGATTCAGTTTTCTCTTTATCATTCCCCTCACTGATGTATGATGTCTATTTGCAAAAGGTGGAGTATCTTTGTTTAATGTGAAGCTGAAAGTATCCTGTTAGAGAAGTGAAGTTTTTGTGTTTATGTGGCCAGGAAATACCTGTAATCCATGCAATAGGAACAGCAGCTCGCATTTTATTAAGCACCTGCAATATGGCAGGCATCATTATAAAAGCTTCCTCTGCTTTAATTCCTTTAACACTAAGCAATGTATACAGCCTACCGGAAGTCACACATCCAGGAAGTGACAGTAAAGGATCCATCCAAACTTCAGACCCAAACTCCACAGCCCTGGCTTCTAGCCACTGACAATACTGTATCAGCCACAGAAGTTTTTAGAATGAGAAATAGTCTATATACAAAGTTGTACAGCCACAAAAGACCGACAGACAATGAATACAGGAATGCTTTTTCTCTCCAGGCAAAATATTTGTGAGTTACGCAATTATTCCTCTATTGTAGGCAATTACTATAGGCGTTTGCTCCCATTTTTACCCCAAACATATTCTGCTGAGAGCCAGGAGTTTTAAAAAGCTGACTCCAGCTTTGCAGAAGAAGCTTTCAGGTCTTATTTTCCTCCCTATCAAATGTTCATTAAAGCCCTTCACTGCCAGGTCTTAATATGAGTAGATAAACAGAGAGCATGCTTGACTATCTCAAGAAAGGAACATTACTACTATGATTTTGGCTTTTGGATGAAAATGAGCATTACTCAAAGAGAAAAGAGAACATTAGTTCAGAGAACAAGAAACAAACCAAACAATTCAATTCCTGACATATAACATTACAGTTACATGGTTACCACCAGGGATGATAATTATCTATCTTAAGCCACAAAACTGCTTTGAAATCTCTTGATGACAATTAAGTCATTTTGAAAGATTGGCTACACCTCACTTATCACTAATGGCAGGAAATCTGCCACAATTGCACTTAATAAAGAAGATTTTTCTTACATTTCTCCTTAAATTCCTAAGGTTGTTTAAGGGTAATTAATTTTTTTATTCCTTTATTATTATTCTTAGAAAATGCTTCCTTTCTCCTTGATTCATGAGACCATGACTTTAGGAGATGGATTTCTTAGAACAGGGTTGGAACTTTATAAAGTATCTCAAGTTAAAGTTAAATTTTAAACTGGAAAACATGAAAAGATACCAATATGCATACTTTATTTTGGCAACATCCATTAGAGAAAATTTTTTTTAAGATGAAGGAGAAAGCAAAAGCAGCCTCAGGATGTGAAAATAAGCCCACTGGCATAAAAGAAGTCATAAAACAAAATTCAAATTGCTAAAATTTACCGATAAAAATCTTAAATTTACAGTTAAAATTATAATATATGCCTCCAAATGATCACATATTCAGAAATCATGTTGGGGGGATGGGGAGAGCATGGAGAATGAAGCAGAAAAATTAGGGTTGATTTTTTTAAAACAGGAATAATAAAAACTAAAAGTTTGCTGTGTTAAATTACTTTAAAACCACATTCCATGGAATTATAATGTTGGCCTGCTGAAAATGGAAGCTTTCCCAGAATCCAGTATATGTTTAACCCTGGGAAAGAAGTGACAGTGTCAACCACCATAACAATCTAGAAAACAATGCAAAGCCAGAGAGAGAGAAAGAGAGAGAGGGTAGCCACACACTTTAGAGGTGGTTCTTGTGTTTTCTTTTCATCCTGCCGTAATCAAGCCCCGTTAGTTTTAAGTATAAACTGTGTGTTCTTACAAAGTTCAGGAACTCAGAAAGGAATACCCACGTGGCTGCCTCTAGAGCAAGTGTATGATTCACAGAAAGGCTCATAGCAGCTGTGTTAAAAAAAAAAAAAAAAAAATTGGTGGTATTCAGGATTGAACTCAAGGCCTTTGCACTGAACTATATCCCAAGCCGTTTTGAGACAGTAAGTCACTGCCTCAAAAGTTGCTAAACTGTCTAGACTAGACCTAAACTCATAATCCTTCCGCCTCAGCCTCCCAGAGTATTGAGAGTGTAAGAACGCACCACCAAGGATTTAAGTATAAAGTCACTCTACTGTATGTAGCCATATGCACATAAAAATTAGGTAAAAAATGTAGCAAGTAGAAAGTGGGGAGAGAAGGCAGTGCTGGAAATACTAGATTATACTACCCATCTTACATGCCTGAAAACTGCTTTCTTGAGTGTGGAGGTGGGAATCCTTTGCAATGCTTCCATGATATTTCTTTTTTTTTTTTTAAGTACATATTTGCTAAAATAATGATTATATTCACCATAGGGAATTTGTATCCTTACAGAATACATCTTAACTTTTTTCCCCACTCTCCTCTCCTCCCTCAATCCTTCTGGCCACTTGTAGAGACTAGATTCCAACAAGTGCTATGCCACTTTGACTGATCCCACTACAGTGAAGTCTTTGAACACACAAAGACTATATTATATACTGAGCTAGAAACCATTATTAATCATTAATCAGCAACGGGCAGGAGATCACAGGTGATAACACACAACCACCCACAGATCTAGGTGTGACCTCCAGGATACACCCCCCCCCCAGCCTGACTCAGTCCAAGGCCCAGAGCCTCTCCCAGCCCCCACCTTCACTCCCTTCTGCTGCTCACTGGCTTCCCTTTTCAGTCTAATTCCTCATGTGCCCAAACTCATCTCTTCTTTTTAAGTTAAAGCAACAAGATCCTTCCTTTTTAACAAAATCTTTTTAAGTTTCCTTGTGCTTAAAGTCAGATCGGTTTGTTTCACAGACCAAAGGAAATAAATACCCACTAAGTTTCTTCTTCACAGCAACCTTACATGATATTTTCCCCTTGAGATTCAGGGGCTCCCCCATAAGAGGATGATCAGTCCTCTCTGTCCTAAAGCCCAATATCATGCCATGCTCCATAAAACAGAGACTAGTGCTTGCCTGATAGAATTCTGAATCAAACAGTAACAGGTAGGAGCCCTAAAATAAGTACACACATATGTATATTTATGTATATACATATAAGTATAGGATATACACATATTATGTGTGTACATACACACATATATATCCTCATACAAGGTGTGATAAAAACATATACTGAATGTTTAAATAAAAATTCTTTAAGTATGGTAAAAGACACAATGCCATTAACCCCCTCAAAAAATACTTCCCTTCACTTCAAACACTTAACCCATGATTCTTGCCACTGTCTGAAGCAGTTCTGGAAATTCTCTTTCCTAAGTGTCTTCTTGTAGCTGCCTTGATGTCCTGACTCAATTCAAAAACATTCTGCCAAATAAAAATATTACAGTCTGTTTACATCCACTGTATTCACTGAATCTGCTACTGTGTGACTTCTGGCTCATCTCCAAAGTCAAAATGATCATGAAAGGGGAACATTTTTAATCAGTTCAGGACATTAAAGCAACTAAATGACAGATCAACTAAAAACTTGAAAGAGGGATCCAGAACTGCTTCAGAAAATAGCAAGAAGGATGGGACACACACACACACACACACACACACACACATTTCACCCACAAAGGACATTCACTGGAAGACATAAAGTCCTTCACTGGTTTCCAGCTACTTAGAGGCATTTTAAAGGGCCCTGGTAATCTCCATTCTCCTCCTTACAACTCCCTACCTCACAAGAGACCCAGCATAACTGAGTCCTTTCGCTCGCCAGCAAACGTCATGCTGCCTCTTGCCTCCCAGATTGCTGCCAAGAACATTCCTTCCCCTGCTGTAGGCCTGGTTACCTCTTGTGCATCCCACAGGTCTCAATCTGGATGTTCCTTCCTCCCTTCCCTTGCAGGACCTATTCTGGGATTCTACAATGCCCCGTGGTTCAAATGCCTGCTGACTTGTCCGTATTCCACACCACTCGGTCAAATATATACATAAATGAAACAGAGAGTTTGTCTTGTTCATTGGACCTAGGAGAAAACATTACCAATGACAGGTGCTCAAAAAATATTAGATGAATTATATTTAAAGTTGATTGTTTTATCTCTAGTTGCATCAATTTTCCTGCTAATGAATTTGACCTACACTGATGGGCTGAAACAGACATTATTAATGTACAATTTCATGACATTCTAGGTGCTTCAGATAAACAAGATACAGTGGGAAATTATCACCAGTGAGAAATTCTTCCAAGTCTTTTGATTCATCCATAAAAATCATCTCTACATAACTAGGTAAGCTATGGAATAATACAGAATCCAGACAGAGAACTATTCAACCTCATTTCCAAAGCAATGTGAGAAAAAAATGGACAGAGAACACTTCTCTGTAGAAGCCACCAATACATAGCCATTCTCTAAATGAATGGCTTTGTTAGCATTAAAGTAAGAGATTGCATAATCTACAGTGTCCTGTTACCCAGTTCAAGAATGTCCCAATTTATCAAATATCTAGTTACCAAACACTTATCTATTACAAAAGATGATTACAGATTTTAAAAGAATTACAATGAAATGCACTTAGCGTTATGTCATCCTGAGAATACAACAGAACTGTGTTCATTCAGGGAGGGGCTTTTCAAGTGGTTAGTTCTAAAGCATAACAATTTCTTTCCTCCCTTTTATTCTTTCACTCACTCTGCCATCAGGTTTGTTCCCCTACCAGTCCCTCAACACTACCTTGGGAAGTTCATCAATGACTTCCCCATAGCTAAATACAACGGTGCATCATCAACCCTCCTCTCACTGACCTGACAGCAGGATTTTCCCAGCTGCCTTCTTCCCCAGCTTCCTCTTCTGACAACATCTTGTTCACTTGCCTTTGGCACAGTGCTAGCTCCTGAGTTCCGCCTACCTGTGGTGGCGACTTCATAGCAGTCTTCCCTAGCTGCTCCAAGATTGCTAAGGGAGCTCCACAAGGCCCCAGATCTCATCTCTCCTTCTCTCCCTACACTCATTTATTTGGTGGTACTATTCAGTCTCAAATACCATCTATACTCTGATGATCACTAACTTCCTCTCTTTAGTAGCAGAATCCTCCATTAATCCTTGCTGAGTTCATCACTATTGCAAATTTCAAGCCCAATTTCCCTTAAGCCACTTCTCCCACATCCTTCCATCTTCTATCCTTCAATTCCTCAAGCCGAACATTTTAGGGGTTCTTCTCCGAAAAACATCCAGCCCCTCAGTGAAAGCTTCTGGCCTTTCGGAACACCCCAAGCATGAGCACTTCTCATGGTCAAGTTCCCACCTCGTCAAGCATTATCTTTCATGTGATTATTGTCATAGCATTTGACTGGTTGTCTAATTTCACTCTTGTACAGTCGCCATTACAATCTTAAAATATAAATGTTGTGTCATCCCTTAGCTCAAAGCCCTCCAAAGGCTCTCCAAAACTTTGTAATGATGCCGAAGTATTTAACAGGATCTGGGAGGCTTCACAGCATGTGGCCTCTCCTTTCCCACTGGACCGCAGCTCCTGCTGCCCTTCCCTCAATCCCGCTGTCACAGTCACTGGGCCTCCCTGCCTCTTCCACAGGCTAGGCACTCCGTCTTTGGGCACTTGCTCTTGCTGTTTTCTTGGCCAAACATCTTCTCGCCCACTGGCTACAGTGCTCCCTGAAATCCTTCTCTGCCCCCTACACTAAGGCTGCCTCTTCTTCCCTTTCTCACACCAATCTCTGGTCCTTTCCACAGCACAGATCACATCTGGGTGCTTTGAATGTCATTCATTGTTTACCCCCTCTAGAACCTCAGCCCCAGGAAGACAGAAATTATTGTCTACTTTGTTCATTGCTGTATGCTCAGCTCTTTAGACTGTGCCTAGCAGGCACACAGTAGGTATCCAGTAAATCTGCACAAGGGACATCACCCACCACCCAACTTGGTGGAAGTACCACTTCCCAGGACACTCAAGTCAGACAAGGAGTGACAAGAGTTAGAGGCACATAACCCTTATTGTGTTCCAGTGATGTCACACCTCTTGGGAGAGCTCCATTTTCAGGCATATGGGATTAGTTTTAATTTCAAAATCAGAGATGAGGAATTTGCAAATGCTAATACAATTATCAAACTAGAAAGAACGTGTAAAAAAGTAATCGATCATTTTGTAGTTCATCCTACTAAATACAGAATTTGGTAACTTTACATGAGAGAAATGATGAAAGAAATCTCACCTGCTTCTAAAACTCAGTTGGGACAATGATGAATAAGAAAACAGGCTACATCATGTCTGTTAAAGAAGAATCTTCCAACTCCTTTAGTGCCAGGCCCTGCAGAGCCCCACACACCTTGGCTGGTCTTCTGCTCACCACACACCCTAACTAGGCAGTAACATAAGGAAGCTGGTCACCCACCCATGCAGCTGCTACACCCAGCAATGCCAGCCACAACTGCTTAGCTCACTACAGACTGGACAAGAGTTTAGGGATTGCTCCAAGATATGCTTTGCAGTGACCAGCAATGCTATTAGATTTTCATTCACCACCCCATAGCACTGTAATTGTCTTGTGTTTTATTTTGTGGGTCTAAGACTTAGGATGTGCTGCACAGGAAAGATTCAAGGTGTCACATTCATGTATATTGCATCGTTTCACACTCAAGTTTGAAAACCTGAATTTCATCGAACACTCCCCTATTTTAGCACATCGCATGTGCCAAAATGTATGATATTTGCACCTCATTAATACATGAGACAATCAGAGAGCTGTAACAGGAAAGAGCACTTTGTTTTCTCAACTGTTGAGATCAAGCAAGGTGGTAGCACTTACGCAAGATGCATCAGCTACACCCCACAACAGCCTTTTTCATTTGTTTATTTGAAAATACATTTAATGAAAATATGAACATTTAGAATATTAGCATCTGACTTTTAAATGCAGTTTTACAATGTAAATTATAAGAATGATATAGGGAGGCACAATAGGAAAATTAAATTTTAGCGGACACTTTAAAAATATAGGATAAAAGTGAAAAAATGTATGAAGAAAGGATAAAAGATAAACTTTTTATTTTTTACATTTTTAAAACATTTTAAAAAATGGGCTTTATGTGATGTTTTGATGCACATCTACATTGTGTAACGTTTAAATGAGGTGAAGCATTTACCCTCAAACATTTATGATTTCTTATTCTTTTTTTTTTTTACTGGTTTTATAGATTTACTGGGTTTTATTTTGGCAGACACACAGCTTTTGAGGTCAATATCAATAAAACACAAAGCACATCTTTCCTAGAGCCTAACACGCTTCTGGTGATACGGCCATGCTGTCAGGAGACCTGGACCTCAAAGTTCCCATCTTCAGACCCTGCTGAGGCCCACAGAGTGCTCCCAGTTTTCCCCTCTCTCTGCATCTTTCCCCACCTTTCTAGAGGCCTCTGTCCCAGCACAGGGCCTCACAGAGGGCCTCCCGAAGGTCTCCCAGCTAGATTCTCTCCCTCCACTCATGCTCCTCTCCAACGGCCTCCTCATCCACAGCTCTGGCAGCAACACACCACCCTTTCAACCTGAGTTATCTCCCCATTAAATTACCCACTAAATGAAGAACAAACTTCCTCAAAGTCAGGGGGTCAAAACAGTGAGTGGTTCATACCCCACCTACAAACACTCATCAGATCACTTGTTAAACACACAGCCCTCTGAGTCCCACCACCACTGAAGACATCACCAGAAGCTCTGAGGGTTAGGGCTAGGCAATGCCCAGTCCTAAACAGAAACTATTACACTCCCTAACATCTGAGTGCTAACACCTTAAATCTTGCATTTGGACAGCACAACTCAATACCGTTGGCTATAATGGATTAAAATGTATCAAACCAACCCAGACACTGTAGCCAAAGAAACAATCCAGATGGGATTGTTTGGAGGCAACAGACACCAGGCACCACAGCTAGAACGTGAGGACAAACATCCTGGATAGAAGACCTGAAGGTAAGTCCAAAAGCCCCCATGTTTTCCTTCCAGATAGTTTTATCCCAAGCTTTCCACACAAAACGTCAAGTGGACAGCAGCCAGAGCTCTGGGTAGAGAAGAAACCAACTTGATTGCCTTAATATATACAAACAAGGGCACTAATGCTACTGACAGGTCTGCTACCTATAGAGGACCAGTGGGGCATTCTGATGCATTTCCTCTAGTCTTTTTTTAACTTCGGAATTTATCTGTATGAGAGAATTAGAACCTCAAAATACTAAGCAACTTCCCAAAGGTTCCATAATCTTTGTTAAATACATTTAAGTCTGTCTTTTCCCACTTGCCATAATCTAATCAAATATTTAAAAGAAAAAAGCATATAATAGTCTCTAAAATATATTTGTTCCCTGGCAAAATTACAGGTTATATTTAAATGGATCAATTCAAATGACACTGCTAATAATGAAACTTTTTCCCTTGTTCTGGGAACTTATTACTAAACCAGATTTGTGGTCCCTACCAAAGAGCAGCAGAGGGAGGAGTCAAGCTCCACAATCAAATGTTTCTTTATTTGACCCCATTTTCTTACTATGAAACCTCAGCTACATCAGAGATTGGCTTCTTTAACTCTAAAAAGAAGATGATAAAAGTGCCAGTGTCAAATAAGCATTGTGAGGACCGAATAAGGGAACTCAGAAAAGCCTTCACAAGGGCCAGACCCAGAGAGAATCTCAGTAACTGTCTGCTTGTCTCCCCACGAAACTGCAGGCTTCCTGGAGACGGGCTCCAATTAAATCTAACCCATCTTCCTGTCCCTAGCATGAAGCAGAGTAACTGGTACAAAAGAAAAAGAAAATCTATACTTTTTTAAAATTTTAGGCTTTTAAAAGGTATTAATGATTGAAATAAGAACCTAATGAAGATTTAACAGAATGTCATTCATCACGAACATACACGCATGTGTGTATTCAGATCCAGATGTGTGTATAATCCCAATGTACACATATGTAACAGACACAGTCTATGGACTCATAAAGCAAACTAAAAGCTTGTAATTATCCTTTGGATTTGGTGCAAAGTTTTATACACTGTATTTTAGGATGACTACTACTCCAGCTTTAAGTACTCAGGCTACCATTTTTTTGTTAGTTTTGTTTGGTTTGCCAATGCACAGCACAATGAAGATAGAAACAACTTGGAAGCAAGTAACAACAAAAAAATTCAAATAGAAGTCACAGACCAGCACCAAGATTTGAACATAGTCTCTATTTTTGACCACACGTGAAATCTGACTATTCAAAAAAGAGCTCCTAAAATAAAGATAAACAAATCATTTGTAGGAAATGGATGCACCTTGAGATCATGAACATTAAGCAAAATAAATCAAACATGTGAGCTTAAAGACTGCATGGATTCTCATGAGGAACTCAAAATGCAAATCAAGAGCAAAATAAAAGATAGATCATAGGAGGAGGGAGGGAGAGAGATCTTTCTCAAGGAAGAAAAGAGGATGAAAAAGAAATTCAGATGTGTGATGCATATGCGCCAACTCCACAAGAGGAATGTAAACATTATATGCTGCAAACAGGTACAAATAAAAATAAAAACAAATAGGTGCTCCTGCCAGAGGCTGATACTCCACAGCCAACATCGCACAGCAAACTCAATCGAAAGAATCCAGACCACTGTGTTCATACTGGAGAGAACCTAGCGATCTGCTAGGTCCTTCAGGGGATCAGAATATGTGGCTTAGCAATCCCTGAATAGAACTGTACTTTGAAATTTTAGAAATAATGGAATTAGGTAAGTGGCAAAATGTGATTACAGGTTACTAAACAATTTACTAAAGATGAATTATCATGTAGCCAATTTTATTCCCATCTTGCAGGTACATCTGTCACTAGGATAATTAGCACCCATCCCTGGCTGTTTACAGAGGTACTATTAACTGGCCCATAGTATATTTTGTTTGATATAAGCCAAAATAGCTATACACAGCTTGTCTAAAAACTGGGAAATAGCACATAGAAACTCAGCTTCATTTGAAAACATAAAATCCCAAGCCCTGAAAACTTCAGTTCCACAACCCGTGTGTCTTTGGATTTGCCAGTCTCTACTGTCTCACTTCCATTTCTGACACTGCCTGACTGGCCCCTCTGGGCATCCAAGTCCGCTACCCCTATTCCAAGTCACAACACCATGCTGGCAGTCTGTGTCCACTTCTGTAGTGTCCTTTTTATCCCCTGGCCCCTGGTCAACTGTAGGGCTCTCACATTCTATTTGCCATGATTTAATACCCATGAACTGAGACAAAAAGAGTTTTGCACCTTAAAGTGCAACATAGTTGGCACTCCAGGCATTCTTCTTTTCTGGTTTTTCCCCTCTCCTTTCTCTTTACATCTCCCTACTACTTTGTTTAAAGCCAAAACCTGAGAGCTAAGTGAGAAGAAACAACTGTCAACTCTTCTCAAACTCGAGGGAAAGGTGTTACATTCTGCTTCTCCATTTTAATAAGGTCTGGAAATTCCACATGAAACCTAAAAAGGTCCCTTCAGACCCATGAAACACTCTCCCTCTCCCTGAGGCCAAGCACTTACAGAGGAACCAAATAAAAGGATGCCCTGGACCCAGGACTGAGCAGCTGGCCAGGAGCCCGGGGATAGCAGCTTTAACTCTTCCATGCCTACCTGCGGAAAGAGCACTTCTGAACAGAGCCACATTGACTCACTCATTTTAGTGAGTCACAACTGTCCCTATTAGAAAAGTTCTCTTTCCTACTTAGTCATTTTGCATTACCTACAAACCAACTGTTGGCAAGATCCGTGGGGAAAGAGTCGGACTCCCGTCATTAACTTCTGAATAGTCCACTTGAGCAATATAGACTCCTCGCCCTCCAATCTCAGCCTGTGCCAGTATCATCTGAGGATCATGGTAAAACACAGCTTCTCAGCTGGGTCCCAGCTCCAGTTTCCAAGGCCGGGCATCTGAGCCTGCGACCAAGAACTTACACATCCGTGCTTACAGGTGATACTGATGCTGGGGAAGGGCGTGCAAGGGTGACAGAGAGCATCTGTCAGGAGGCACCACCTGCATGTGGCTGGGAAAGGGTTTCTTGCAAAGTTCAGACTAAACCATCTGGGCATCAGCCCCCTATATGCAAGTGTTCCTGAGGCGCCAGCAGGTATCTATTCAGATCCCGTCAAGAATGAAGACCTTCTCTGTCTCCAGGTTTAGATGAAGTCCTTCAAGTTGGCCTGCGAGTGTTCATAACCAAATCACTTCATCTCATACATCTCTGGACATTTCACTAGCAAAGAATATTTCTGTTTACTACTTATCTTTTTGCTGTCCTCAGGTTGGAACACAGGTTTTTGCACATTGTAAGCAAGTGCTCTACCACAGAGACTTCTGTATTTTATTTTGAGATAAGGTACCATTAAGTTGTCCAGCATCAACTCAAACTTGTATCTCTCCTGCCTCAGCCTCCTAAGTAGCTGGATTTACAGGTGTGTGCCACCACGCTTGGCTCTTATGTTTTTCTAAATATTTATTAATTTTAAGCATCAGTATACCCGGGGCCATATTTCAAAATGCTGCTCACAGACCTGTCATCTGTTCACGGTTAGTCAAGATTCCAGTTGGAATCCGTGTTAAGATGGTGCTGACAGCTCCAACAGGTGCCAGGGGAGTCAGGTCCACCCCACTAGCCTTTAGCAGGCTGGCCTTCTCTGCCTACAGATCAGATCCAGCTGGCATGTTGCCTTGATTCTCTTGAAGACACTGTGATTCTAAAAGCACTCTGAGAACACACACGACTGTTCAATTGATGCATACTTAGGGAAAGTTGGAAACACACAGCCACACATGCACACGTGCACGTTCTCTCTCCAACCCAAAGATTTCCCCTCTGCAGGTCTCTGAAAAGAGGAAATAGAATGTTTTCTTTCACTAAGAGACTTTCCTCAGGAAAGCATGACTCAGATGGTGATAACCACTGCCTTTTCTGATAGATAACACGTAGGGGGTTTCCTCCAACGGGACTGACAGTCACCCAAAAGGGGGCCTAGCAGCAGGTGTGCACAGTGGGAAAAACTTCGAGAAAATTCTGCCTACCAACCACCTCCAATTCCTTCTCCCACTCGGTCCTCTCTATTGAGCAGTGACACACTAAGTGTTAATAAAGGTCTCCAGCTCTTCCTCACTAAGAATTTCCCAAAATATCATCTATTCCACCAAAATCATTATAGGTTCTAAAGTAAAAATTAGGACAGTCCCTCTGTGGAGCCAAATATTTTAAGTCAAATCTGGCAGTTCTGGTTACTCAAATATTTTAAAAGTGTTCAGACACAAAGCTTCCTAATTTTACCACCTATTGATCTGCAATCAAAAGAGCCGCTTTGTCCTCAAAAACACAACTGCATGTGCCCTTCTGGTCCCAGGTTAAAAACTGTTCAATTAGCCATTTCATGTCAAAGAAAACAAACCAGGCTAAGTTCACTTTCACAAAAACCCTATTCATAGATGAATGCGCAGCTTCACAAACTGTAGCTCCAGCAAAAACTGCCAGAAAAGTACAATGACGTGAACGAAGCATGTGAAGGCGAAATGACAGTGTGCTCTCTATTTTAAACAACCATCACACATAGCCAGGGGTAATGGGGGGGCACTCTCCTGACCCCAGTCAGAAAGGAAGAAACAGGCACCCCAGTTTCAAATAGGATTTTTAAATAACTCAGGGCTGAAGCTACAGATGAACCAATTACCTAGGTCTCAGCTTCAGCAAGGCTGGAACCACCAGCCACACCTTCCAGTCCTGAAGTCAGAATGACCTTCCAAAAACACAGATTAGATAATATCCTTTCTCTGCTTGCCATCAGGAAAAAAAAAATTGCAAACGCATGACCATGAGTCACAAGACCCTACATGATCTGGTCACTTTGACTTTTTCACTCTTTCTCCACCCTACCATCCTTGTTCTACATAACTCCACTCTTCCTTTTCTCAAACTCTTCAAGATCATACCACAGGGCCTTTGCACAAACTATTTCCTCTCCTACAATTCTGGTCTCCATGGTTTTCCCATGCTGGTTTACTCCTACCGTTTATATCATTATCTCAGAAATGCTTCCCTGTCACTACATCCAAAGGAGCCTCTGACCTCTGTACATCTTTGCTTCACTTTCTTCTTCATATGCATCAGTCACATATATTTTCTATGTTCACTTGTCTTGTTGCCGTTCGTCACTCCCCCCTGCTGCACACACACATACACACATACTACACTAAAGCAAGGACCCCGCTAGATTGCTGCCTGCAGACCACTATTAGATACCTGTACCTAGAACATCTGACACCTAGTAGGTCCTCCAGCACCAGTCGGCCCCTCACTTACGGCTTCCCCATCAACACATTCAACTGACCATACGTCAAAAACATTCAGAAGGAGCTGGGGACTTAGCTCAGTGGTATAAGCACCTGTTTGGCAAGTGTGAGGTTGTGAGTTCGATCCCCGATACTGCAAAAATTAAAAAAAAAAAAAAATTCAGAAAAAACAATGTGTCTGTACTGAACATGTACAGGCTTTTTATTCTTGCCACTGTCCCCTAAACAATACAGTAGCAGCTATTTACATGGCACATACATCGTACTACATAGGGAATCTAGCGATGATTTAAAGTTTACAGGAGGATGCATGTCAGTTACACACAAATACTTTACCATTTTATATAACAAACCGGAGCATCTAAGGATTTTTGGCATCTGAGAGGGGTCCTGAAATCAACCCTTGCAAATACTACACCTGTTGCATGGATGAAGGTAAAGTGTTCTTTTTACTTCAGGTCAGGATTTGTTACCAAGCTAAATGCTCCTGCTAAACCCTTTTTAAAAGAGCTACTGCTAAATATCTACATGGCACCATCTTCCTCTAGGACCTATAGGGTCCTCCAAAGAAAGGCGGTGAAGTGCCCAGGGGAATCACGAGAGGACAGAAGAAGTCGATTTAATTTTCCTTCTGCACACCAAGAATAGGAGGGTAGAATTGCCAAGAATTATTATAAGGCATGTGAAAAAAGATAATCAGTCCTAACAGTGTTAAATATCTTTTAAAATAGTAATATGATTATATCAGCAGTTGCTTTGCAGGTGTTAGGAGTAAATCAGTAACACACTGAACACTTATACACCATACATCAGGCAAGGTGTTCCCCTATATTACCTGGTCTATTTCTTTTTTTTTTTTTTTTTCCTTTGGTACCGGGCATCAAAATTACAACAACGCATTTGCAAGGCAGGTACTTATGCCACTGAGCTAAAGGCCCCGCCCCAACCTAGTCTATTTCTAACTGTAATCTCTTGAGTTGAACATGATCAGTTCCATTTTACACAGGAGAAAACTGCAAAGGCAAGTTTGAAGAAGGTATTCACGCAAGCTTTCAAACCCCTTTATATGAGACACAGAATTTGAATCCAGTTCTATATTTTTCCAGAGCCTATGTACTACTCAGGACAGCCACCCGATCTTCCCTTCCAAAATAACTGAATGAATAAGCTGGGAGAAACCAAATGCAAGCAGGAAATGGGGCCACAAAAATGGCCAGGATTATTTAAACAAGTTAAATGTTTGCATGTATATATGTGTGATTCTGCCTAACAGAAATGCAAATTGTATCACAGAGACAAGGAATTTGCATTAAAAATAAAAATACAAATTGGACTGAGAGTCAGAAAGATGATTCATTCCATCACTGAGCTGCTTTCTAAACTATACATCAAGAAATTTCAATAAATAATTCACAGTCAATGTCCCAATTGCTGAAAGACCAAGTTCAAAACATGGAGGATCCTGCAAAATAAGAAAAGGACAGTGAGTGTAGATTCTAAAGGCACGATGAGGAAAGACAAAAGCTCCTTAAAGTTGCCCCTTCCCACACTTACTGATCAGAAAGAAACTAGAAGGCACCGACCCTGACTACGAGAGGAACAGCAAAAGAATGCAGAATCCAGTGGAGCTCAGTCCCAGCCCCACAACTTTGAGCTCAGACAACTCATTTCACTTTCAAACACCTCAATTCTGCTCATGGGCAGTGGAAAGTAAAATGATGGCAAACCCTGAAATGCTCCACAGAACTGGTGGGGACAAAACTCCACTTAGGCACTTAAAGCCTAGATGATGCCTAAGCCAGGATAAAAACTCCAAAAAGAGCAGGAAGGACAGTAAAAAGGAAACATGGGTAAGAATACAAATGTCCCCAAGCACAACCAGCTAGGATGGGCACAGAGAAAGGAAGTGATACAGGCATGAGGAACGCAATGTAATGAATGCAAAAAAGCACATCTGCCAGATGAGGCCAGGCAGGAGAAGGTCCCTCCCCATAGCCATGGATACAACACAACTTCCAAATTTTGAGAATTGCTTAAGTATTATTCCTGAAATGACATTCAGTGTCACTTCCCATTGGCAACGAAATCTCGTTCCAAAATCAGATAAACATGATAAACTCCACGTAGTCACAACCTATAGGACAATGTGACTGGCCAAAAACCTGTCCTATCCCCCCAAGTCCAGCTGAGCATCCTGAAAACAAGCTTCAACCACAGTGACCTCCCCAACTCTCCTCCTTATTACTTCTCTTAAAGAATTTTATAAGTGTTTTTTTTTTTAAGTTGTTATGAGAACTCTTCAAGTCCCAAGGGACAGGTAGGACATCTCAGGGGAAATGTTTCATTTGGTTTGCTAAGAATTAACTGATGCTGTTGCTAGGTGGTGCTTACAAATATAAGCAAACCCCCTCAGATTGCTTTCCTGTTCTAATGAGTGGCCAAGTCAAGCATCCTCAAATTAAGTGCTCCTGAACTTAAGCACATCAGATCAGACAGTCCAATACTACAGCAGCAAGACCTACCAGCAAAGTGTGACAACGTGTTTAAAGCTATGTACTAAAACAGGACCTCTCAAATTCTAAAGGGTGCATGAATCACCAGGGGATCTTGTTAAAAGGCAGATGGTGATTTAAAGGTCTCCTGAGTTTTTCATCTCTAACAAGCCCCCAGGTGAGGCCCAAGCTGCAAGTCTTGGACCCAGTGCCTGAAAGGGGTTAGCAATGGACCTCAAGCGCCATTCTTAATGCCATGATAATAAAAAAATAAATTTAAAAAAATTGACAAAATATGGTTGAATTGATTTACCAGAAGAAAGTTCATATGAGCAAAACACATTTATAATCAAGAACCTTCCAGACCTAGTGCTAGCCCAGTCCTCTGACTGGTTAACAACTGGAAGAAAAATCTCTTTTCTAAGGATAGGTGCCCCAAGATGGTCAGAAGCTACCTCATGACAGACTTAACTGCTCAGCAAGAGCAGTTTATGTCCAGGAGCTATAAGATAAAAGAAGAGGAAGCAGTAAAAACATGAGTATCCATTTACAGAGAGCTTACATCAGATCACACAGTCAGAGGCAGAATGGTGAGACAAACCTATCCTAACTCCTAAGCCCACACTTCCAACCACCAAGCTCTTCCATAGCGGGTCAGGCATGGCAGAGATGAAGTGATACAGTAGGAGGGCACTTCCAACTGCACCATCACTCATGAATATGTGCCTCAGAGCTGATCCCCTCTCACTGCCTCGATTTCTTGAATATGGGCTCACAATGGTACAAATATCCCATTTGGGTTTTCTGAGAATTAAGTGAGACAGGCTAAAACAAGCACTTAGATCAGCATCTGCTTTAACAGCATTTAAATATTTCAGTCAAAGTTTTCCTATCATTATGATTAAGAAAACATGGGGTTGCAGACAGAGCACAGTGTCTATCAATTCTCGAGATCCTGGGTTATATCCCTGGCACCACAAAAAATTTAAAAAATAAAATAACAAAAAAAGAAAGATAAAAAACTTTATCATTGAAGCTCAGGAGATGGAGTAGAATTGAGGATAGAGTGAAATATGGAGTTGTTTTTTTTTTTAATCTGTGGCCAAATGGTGGACCTATAAGAGCTAAAAGAAAAGGACTTTCCCTTTATCATTACCTTAGAGGCTAAAGGAAGCAGAATCCCTTGGCCAGGGATATAGCTCAGTAGCATAGCACTTGCCTGACAAGCATGAGATCATGAGTTCAATTCTCCCAGCACCCAGAAGGGAAAAAGAAAGAAAGAAAGAAAGAAAGAAAGAAAGAAAGAAAGAAAGAAAGAAAGAAAGAAAGAAAGAAAGAAAGAAAGAAAGAGAGAGAGAGAGAGAGAGAGAGAGAGAGAGAGAGAAAGAAAGAAAGAAAGAAAGAAAGAAAGAAAGAAAGAAAGAAAGAAAGAAAGAAAGAAAGAAAGACAAACAGACAAGCTATCCACTAAATTGGAATCAGGATGATGGAAAAATTGGCCCTGTATGAACAGGGGCACAAACAGCCTCATAGTATGTTATGGCTTGTATTTATATGTTCTCTCAAAGCCTCATGTGCTCATAGATGGGGCTTTTGGAAGTGACTAGATCATGAGTATGCAATATTGGATTAGTCCACTGATTGGTACAGCACAGTTCTGGGTGTAAGCGATGGACTTACTGAAGAGGGAAGATCCACTCTGGGTATGGGTGACATCAACCAGTATCTTGTAGCTTGGATATAATAAAACAAAAAAGAAGAAAGCAGGCATGCTGCTTCCTGCCTGTCACTCTGCCATGCCGCCCTTCATTAGAGCCAGCCAGCTATGGACTGAAACTTCTACACACTGTAAGCTAAAATACTATAAACTTTTCCTCATCTAACTTGTGGGTATCAGGTATTTTTCCCAGCAATGAAAAAAGTAACTAAGATATAGTGGCAGGGAGTGTACTGTAGTTGATCCACAGTGTACCAGATCTCCACAGTTAACACAGAAATTCAGCTCCTCCAAGAGCACGCAGTGAGGCATGTTAGGACTGCCAATGCATCATATCCTGGCAGCCAGTACAGGGAAAGAGCAGTAGTGCCCATGGCCAGTTAGGAGGCTCAAAGCCTTGAATCCAACAGGCTCCATCTTTGAAGAAAAAAAGCCCTTATTATTGATTGAATACGAGGAAGGTCAGAAGCTGGCCAGAGACTTGTGCTCTGGGATGAAAGCTGGGTTTTACAGATGTGCTTACTCAGCAACACACCAACTGAGAGCTACCCACTCTGGGCTGATCAAAGCCAATGGGAAGACAGAGTTGCTGGGACAAAGCGGTTCCTCTTGCGCTTGTGAACACTCCCCAACTGCCTGCAAGCAGAAATACAACTCGCAGTAGCCGGAGTTAACAAAACTCCTGCTATTTCCATCGAGTTTAAAGGCACAAATCTTGGATAAGTTAAGGTTTTGACCTGAGAAAACAGGAATAAAGAATAAAGACATAGCGCTGTATTTCTAAAACCGAGCTGGTTTTTGCCCACTATAAGTAGAAAATTGGGCACGCATCCTGCTTGGAGAGCTGATCTATGAAAATTAATCCATGTAAATTCCTGTACAGGAGATCCTACCAACTACATGCCAGTGTCTTTCCCCCCTTCTTCCTTACTCGCCAAACTCCAATTTTATCAAGGCCACAACATACCCAACTTAAAAAGGACAATGACCAGCTTCCCTTACAACATGAAATGGACAGTTCTGACAAGGACGGTAGAGGCCACTCCATCTGACAAAGCTTCTCACAGAACTGATTAAAGGAGAAGGTTTGACTGCTACCACTCTTCTGTCCTCTATGGTCTCCCTTCTTCTAGAACAGAAATGCAACACTGGGGTAGAGCAGCCATTTCATATCAAGGCCGATAGGATGCACAGCACATGTTTTGCCAGAGGCTAGGAATGACAGATCCGGATGACAGGAGTTATCCAGTCCTCCATTATCGGTCCTGATTCCTTTACAAATGAAAACCCAAACTACAATTTGGTTAATCCCAATGGTTTTCCATTATGTGTGACTGAGTCCACATGCTGTAAAAGATCATTTGTTCTACAAAGCTTTTCCTGACTTATTTTGCTATGTGCCATGAACTATGAATTAATTTGATCATAAATAATTTTGTGGCACATATAGACTATGAGGAAAAAGATATACATACAATGATGTGTCTCCATGAAAGATAAAATCCGGAAGGTCTGCATATAATGCTGAAGATTCTCAGGGTAGTCTAAGCATGGCCTGAGAAGTGAGCCTGACATGAAACCTAACCACTTGGGGTCAAATGACGCTCTACTGCTTGCCAGCTGAGTGATAATGGTCAAGGTACTTAACCTCAACTGCAAAATGCAAACAATATCTCCTATCTCAAAGGGTGGTTACGTATATTATTTGTATCATGCTCAAGGCCTCTGCCTGATACACTGAAAATATTTACACCTATTAATATTATGGCAAAACTGGTAACTGTAGCTAAAAATTAATAATAAGAGCCAGAAAAGAAATGAATACATCCTGCACACAGCAACTTTTCCAATGCATGAATCTGTCTTACAACATCAACACGAGCTCAGGCTAGAGACATGGTCAGGTTCGATAAATTTTTAACCTCAGGCTTCCTACAGATCATTTTAAATCTCAAGCTCATAATTACCATACACATATTCATGCAATACCAAGAGTGGAAGATCTAAATGAAGGGCTGTTTATCATGGGGATGTATTTATAAAATGGGGGTTAGTTGAGATTAGCAAAGACAGGCAAAAATAGTCCTATAAGCTAAGGGGTTTGCATAAGTCAATAGTTTAATAAAAGTCAATACCTGTACATCATGATGATGAGAAATTTTTAAGTAATGTGTTATGCAATCTGGAAGAATACAGCCTCTTGTTATCTAAGAGTTAGCCACAGATTTACTCACTTTATCTTTTTTTGGATTTCCACACAGAAAGTATCTTTCTAAGAAGCTGTAAGAGTCCACAAGAGCACTGGCTTTTTGTATGAAGCTGCTAAGCACAAGCCACAGGGAAGTCACCTACTATCAAAGGTACTCAGGCAACCATAGTTGCTTTTTCAGGTCAACGGAAAACTTTTCCTAGATGAAAGTAATCTCAACTAAGCCACAAGGGTGAAGGAACTGGATACCAAAAACATGTTTTAATTTACTCTTCTTTTAAATGTTAAACAAATATAACAGGATGTGAATTTATACTTTTGGTCTCCCAACCCCAAGAGGGACCTAAAAAAAAGACACAAATCTGGAGGGTGTGAAGATCTCACTCCATAATCTCCCTAATGTGCCTGTCACCATCTTTCTGGTTATACATTATCAAGTAGTCAGCAGAACCTTGGAAAAGCTAAGGAGTGTAAGACGTAGTAACCTTTTTTTTACTCCACAGCAGTACTGTCCAGTACAATTAAAATGTAAGCTACAAAGTGAGCACTATGCAGCTACAAATTTTTAGGAGCCATATTTAGAAGGAAAAAAGAAACAGGCGAAGTTAATCCTAATTACAAAGTTATTTTATCAAATATACCAAAATATAATTTTGACAAGTAACAAATGTAAAAATCATGATTATTTCACGTTCCTTTTTTCACACCAAGTTTTCAAATGTCCTATGTAGCTCATACTTAGAATATTTTGCAATTCTGAAGGACTCAAGAGTTCATGTGGGTATCCACCACTAGACTGAACACATCTCTCTCTGGAGCTCAACAGCTGCTAACTTGGTTTCTTCTGTGGCCTCACTGATGGGCTTACAGGTAACACAGAGCGACTCAGCCTCAGCAAGTTGCTGGCTAGGGAAGACTTCATTTCAATCCCAGTTATAGATATGGGTATCTTATGACTACTGCTCACTGGCAATGCTATTTACTATTAACCCAGGCAAACTGAAACACCAATGCCCAAGTATTTGTTGTCTTCTTCACTGTTGTCCCTAAGAGTTCACGAAATTCTAGTTATTGGACGATATACCCTGCTCAAGGAGGGTCTATTCTTTCCTTTCCCCAAGAAGGGCAGGAAATGGTCAGACATACCCATTGACACACATCCCACATGCCTGGGATATCCCATTCCAGCGGTTTATGAAAGGCACAGGCATGAGAAATGAGATGATTCGTTTTCAGTATGCTACAGCCATGGGTGAGACAGGTTGAAAGGTGACCTGCGCTTACCAGCATTACCTACCTCACAGGCCTACTGTGGTGACCAAGGGCAAGAACACAGAGACAGCGCTTAGCAAACTGTGAAGACTATACAATTCTACTTATTATTATTGACAAAGGACACCATCCTCACCTGCAAGAGCAGACAGAAGGGGGGAAAAATAGTAACTTGAAACAGATGCTTAAGTGGGGAGGGGGAACCCCTGAAAATACATTTGCTGTTCTTGGTGGATTTTGATCCCCTGAAGAGTACAAAAAGGACTAAGTAGCCAGTAGCACTTTCCCTGGATATCTTGGGAGACATGAAATTAAAAAGCAAATAAGATAGCTAGGAGTACAAACTCCTATCCCGGGTGCACCGCCCATCACCCACGGCCCTTCCTCCTCCCAAATACTGTACAACTCAAGACTGGTTCAAAACGCATTTCTCCTTCCCAGTGCTTGAATGTTGCCCTAAAAAGCTGCCCCACCTGGGGTACCCGCGACTGCCCCGTCTCCTGGCTCTCTCTAGGTTTCTCACCAGCACAGATGACACAGTGCCGGCTCTCGTGGAGCCTTCTCCAACCAAAACAGACAGGCCTGGCGAGCCGCCGGAGTCTCCCTCTACCTGTCCAACCGCCCCGTCAATGCCTGCAGACTGCTAGGGCAGCCAGCATTTACGAGGTCCAGCGGGAGTCACCCACACAAAGGCTCCTTGTGCCTCTGCTCTAACGAACTGGCAGACAGGTCGCGGGGTACCCCACCGAGAAAGGACGGGGAGGGCATCCCCCATCCCGAAGCACTGAGGCCCCAACACCTCACCCTCAGTCCTCAAACTCCACAAAGGGGACACGCTCACTCCCTGGCTTAAAGATAGGTCTCCCCAGAGCTTATCACAAACCACACCCCAGGAAGCAGCAGCTCGAAGCAAGCACAGGAGACAGGGACACTCGCAGAAGTTTGCATTGTCCCCGGGCAGCGCTCGCACCGCTTCTGGCTCGCAGGAGGCGCTGGACACCCCCTTCCGCAGCCCCCAGCTCCCTCCGGCTCCAGGGCTGGAGGACGCCGGGGTCCCGAAGGCCCGCTCACCTCGAGTCCAGTCCACCACTTGTTTAGGGGTCCACTTGGTCACGGGTTCCATGGTAAACGGCTTCGTTTCCCGCTGGACTAGAGAGGTGGCGGTCAAGCGCTGGTCACCCCGTCAAAGCTGCATGGCCACGGTCAGCGGGTCATCCTGGCCTGTCGCCCGCACACGGGACAGCTGTGTGGCTGCTCCTCCAGCTGCCACCGTCCAGCTGCAGTTCCTCCTCCTTCTTCCCCGGCCGCCGCCGGGACCCGGGGCACAGCTGTGGCTCCTGGGTAAGAGCAGCTGCGAGCCGGCACGGCTGCGACCTCGGACCCCCGGCTTCCCGCGACGTGGCGCTCTCCCAGCCCGGGGCCACTGCTAGGCTCCCGCTCCTCGGCCCGCCGCGCTGCCCTAAGGACCCCGCTTCGCGCGTGCTGCACCCCTGTCCTTCCCGCGCGCAGCCCCACCTCCTGCACGACCCGCGGGGAGGAGCGCGGTGCGTGCGCGCTCGGGCTGCAAAGTTTCAGCTCGCGTTGTCGCCGCGGGAATAAAAGAGGGGGCGGGGCCGAGGGCCGGGAGCGCCGGGGGAGGGGCAGCGGCCGGCTCGGGTTACTTTCCCTCTTCCAGCCCGGCTGGTCGCTCCGGGAGCGCCCGGGCAGCACTTTCCTTTTCAGGGGGCGGGCTGTGCGCATCCCGGGAGCCGGTTGGCCGGTGGGAGGCCCGGGTCCTGTTGGGAGCAGAACAGCAGTTACAAACAGGCGCACACACTAGGACCTAAAGTAGGGCTGCACGTTCTGCTCGCTTTAAATGCAGAGTATCTCAGTACCGCGGTGCCGGTCGGCAGTCCTCCTTTGAAGTTTCTTAAAGGGGAACGGTTTTATTTATGAAAGGGTGACAGTGAAACACATTCTCCTGTAACGCTGCTGCAATATTTCAACTTCTAAAATAACTCCTAACCGGTTGGCAGCTCTTTGCGTTAAAGTTCCCCATATTATAATACTCGTATCTGCAAAGTGAGTTAATGCTCATTTGGATTACTTATTAACCCCTAGGGAAAAATTGTTTGCTAACCAAAAAAAAAGGAGGGGGAAGGGGCGTGATGGCTTCTATGACTCCCAGAGAAAGGACCTTTCCATCTGGCTCTTAATGATTCTTTCGATTAAGGTGATTAATTTACATTTTGGCTACTGTTAACCCTTGGAGGGCAGAAACTGCTTGAGTTAGAGCTTTCGCTCCCCTCCGTCTTACTGCCAACTAGCTCCCAGCATCTGGCGCCAGGATATGATTGCTATTTACTCAGTAAGTATCTGAAAATGCCTCCCCTGTGCCAGGCACTGCACTCATTCAATATTTGTTGAATTAGGATGATAGACTGGTTAGCACCTGTGGGAAAGATGGCTAGCACCTAAGCATCTTTTGCGGAGTGTAATTAGTGAGATAATCAACCAGAAAAAATATATTAAAGAAAGCAAAACAATGTCAGATCTCATCCCATGCGATTTATCTGTCAGGCTAAAGAAACACAGCAATGGGGAGATATGCAGCTTTCAAATACAGTGGCTTTTGTTTTGTTTTAGCCAATGTGATTGGCAGATCCAGAAATTTGGCAAAGGCAATGATAAACTCCTGGTAGAATAGTTATCCAACAACAACAAAAAAAAGACCTTTGCAACCACCCATCTTTAACCATTTTTATGGCAGTAAAAGGGAGAAAGATCTTTGTTCACTAGCAAGTGTGACCTGTCTTATCCACACCTTTAATCACAGCAGTCACTATATGCTGAGTCATCTGTGATTATGATTAGGTTGATTACAATAATTTATCTCCAAATCAAAACACTCCTGAAAATGAAAAGAGACACTATCAATAATTATGTTGGAGTAACATAACAGGTTTACTTGGTCCCCGTAACTATAAAGAAAATTCAAGCATTAAGATTTTGTCCAAGAACTTTATTTGAAGTTTTCACAATATTTTCAAATTCATTTACATTAGTTTTTACCAAACAGTTAAAAGCTAAAATATCAGGGTCAAGAAAAAGTTTACTAAATTTCATCCCATTAAACTCAACACACTACTGTATCTGTAACTCAGTACGTAATAGAGCATAGCCAAAGAGGAAGGCCAAGTTAAAATCTCTAACCCGGAAGACCAATTAACTCTCTAAATGAATTAAGAGTTCTATTTACCTTTCAAGTCCTGAATGCTAATTATTATTTAAATAAGACCTTTTGCCTTAATTATAGCTCTTAGCATGTGAAAGTTTTAGGGAGACCTGACTTCCTTTCTGAAATACAAACTTGAAGACATAGAAAGCTACTACTGGCAGATGATAAAGGTAAAGTTTTAGGTAAAAAGCTTTGTTTGGAAAGTAAAGTGTATACAAAATGATCATTTATAAATTTGCCAGCTTTTCTTCTGCACTAGCTCCACTGTAGTTACAGCATCACATTCTACATTCACACACATTAGCAAACTGCTGCAGCAAAATTGTGTTTTTTGCATATTGATAATTCCTCACGCATAAGAAGGAACTGAATATATATATATATATATATATTTTTTTTTTAATCGGTACCAGGGATCGAATTCATGACTGCCTGCTCGCAAGTCAGGCGCCTATGCTGCTGAGCTAAATTCCCAGCCTGGAACTGAGTAAATATTTAATTGGTGAGTGTGTAGAAAAACTGACACTGGAAACTAGGTCAATTTCTCTTTTCTACTCCTTTTATTTTTTCTGTAAACTAACTTTGGGCCTGCTGTACAACTAGTTTGATCATTCAGTCAATGAAGAATGTAGTAAGTATTTGTAAGGCACTAAAGTAGGCAGGAAGAAGATTCTGAAATTAATGCCTTGTGATTTATACAGATCAAAGGCATAATGTGACTTTCTGAAGAAGGGTATTCCTCTGTGATCTTTAATCAGAGAAAGGTGCCCTAGGAAACCCAGAAAGGGGAGTTTTCAACATCACTATGATATTAACAATTTGAGCCAGTCTAAAATTTATTATTTTTAATTCCATACTAGGGATGGAGCAGTTGGATTAATGGCTATTACTATCATTCATAAAGACAGGAAAACCAAAACACCCAGGCCCCTTCCCTGGTTCAAAATATATTTTCCAGAATTAAAGGGGAAAAAAAGCAAAATAAATTATTCCAAATATTCAATGTCTCACAATTTAAGATAATTTTCTTGATAATTTTTCCCATCGTTCGTTCTTTTACTATTTTTAGAACATTTAAAAATTATTTTGTGTTTTTTCATATAAATCATCTCATGTATGTCTCATGTTATCTTTGAACTCGAGAGACACCAAACAGTTTGGCAAATTGCTGCCTGGGAAATATTCTACAGTTGAAGCTAAGCATTCTTATCTATCACTGCAAAGTCATCAGTTAACTAAATTATCCAGGCTACTGATGATCTTGTCTTCTGCTCAATTCCATTTGGTTTGAACTCTTCACACCATAGTAATGTAGTTATCTCCCTAAATATACCAGGTTCCCACAGGATAATTCAGGTAGTAAAGTTCTGGGACACAATGAGTAAGTGCTACCTTACTTATTTGAATTCTTTTGATCATCCAGGCAGCTTAATTAAGTCATTCTGCACTAGGAAAGTTGATATTTGACTTTTTTACTGAGTCCTATCTATAACTCAGAGATCAAGGTCAACTGAATAGATTCAGAAAGTTCACGTTTCAGATCATACTTGGTTAAGCTAATTAAATTTTTCTAATTAAAAGAGAAACTGATGCAGTTAAATTCTGTTTCCAAGAGTCTATGGCTGTTTTAGAGGAATTGTTTTAGGAAGGAGTAATCACAAAAAGAGTTGAACTTTCCCACCCACAAGTGCTGAAGCAGCTAAAAGGGAGCAAGTTGCATAGACAGAGAACAATCCATTCTACATCTCTCTCCCCCATGGATTATGCTACTTTTCAATCCAGCTATCAAGTTGCACAGTGTCCAAAAAGAACAAAATGCCATGTCCTCCAGTTGTTCTTGTACCTTCAATTTAACTTTGTGGAACTTCTAATCTCTGGACAAGTAATACCAAAAATTTCAGACTTAGTAATTTTTGTTTCAAACATCAGATCTAAGTTGTTAATGACAGAGGCTTAAAAGTGAAAACTGGTTAATGGAAGTCATTCTAAACCTAAAAATGAAACAATAAATCATACCAAGTAAACTTTGAGCCTTAAAAATAAAACATAGATTTGAACATCATAAACACACTAAGCTAATTTTTTAAAAATTCTTATTAACAAGAAAAACATAAAAGTAATTGTTTTATACTGCTTTGTATTTTTTCTAACTTGAGTTTGGCATAACAAATATTTTCTTATGCCACTTCAGATCAACTAGAAATATATATTCAAATACTATAAGCTATAATTAAGCAGCTTTAATGAACTTTAATTTAAAAGTTGTTTATTCTTCCATTACTTAGCTAAAATTGCATTTTAAAAAATTCTTGTAGGTTCAGCCTGCCAAGGATCTTCAAATTCTGCACTCACTACTAATCAACACACGGATTTTCACTAAAAGCACATTTATGTTTCCCATTTGGGATCTTTGGACATAAGAGCCTGTAACAAGCTTCTACTGCTTAACTTTCTAAATTAGCAATTGTATCTGGAAATACAGTCATGTCTTTGTACTTGACTGCTTTGAAACTTGTCAAATTTTGTACTAAAGACATTTTGACACAAAAAGTTGGTCTTGATACTCTTCTGTTACTTGACACACAAGGTAGAATTGATGTTGATTGCCTTGTGACTAACTACCCTTTGGAGTGAAAACAATTTGTTTGGTATTTTAGGTACCAATTCATGATGAGTATCGAGGTACCATTGTAGTGTGATCATTTAGGGTGGTGGAGAGGTAAAAAGAAAAAGAACAAATTAGAAGAGCAGGAAGTGTTTCAGCCTAGTTCAACATCAAAAAGGAAAGGCTGAATATTAGTACCAATCCATGTTTTCCTGTAAAGAGTCAGATGATTCCACAGAATTTTTAGATTTATTCCCAAGGGTCTAGTTGAACAGGAAAACTTACATTTATTGCCAAAAAACCAGTAAAATAGTGGTTGAAACCCACTACCAGTTCACAAAAATGATAGCAACTGTGATTGCTTACAGTAAATGTTGTAATATATATGCATTCCACTCTGGAAAAGCTCCCAACTCAAAACTTTTATCCAGTTGAGCTCCTTATAAGTTATACCTTTAGTGACAGAGAAACAAGATTATATTCACTACTTTTCTACTTTGTTCTCCTTTTCCTGGACTTAGTCCTCAAAAAGCAGCTGGGGCAGGGTAGAGATGAGAAGGCTCTGGAGAAGCCTCAGTTTAGGGGACAACAGATTAAACCCATGAGCCCCAAGTTTCAGGAAATGCCTGCTGCAGTGTGGAGAGAAGCCAGTGTGTTACCTGAATAACAGCAGGCAAGTAAGCCCAGGCTTCCCTTCTGTCTAAATTATATACTCTTTCAGTGCCATAGGTTAGCCAGCCACGGGATGAAAGAGACAAACAAGACCAATACCACTACGAGGGTGGCCTCATCTGCGAAGACCCAGAGTATACTATCGGGAGGTTATCTTGCTTGCTGTCTCTCCTCCTCTTCCATAGTCACCTCCTTCCCTTTAGGGTCCATGTCCTTTTGTTAGGTCACTTCATCTCCAGTAAGGTGATGGATGACCTATTATTTTCCTTTTCTCTGAATATTCGTGTTTTAGAAAGCAACTTTCTAAGATCTCAACTAGCTTAACCAATCTAGTCCCAGCATTTTAACTTTGAACAAAGCAGGGCTGGGGATTTAGCTCAGTGGCATAAGCACCTGTCTTGCAAGCATGCAGTTGTGAGTTCAATCCCCAGTACCGGAAAAAAAAAAAAATGAATAAAGCAGGGCATGGTGGTGCAAGCCTATAATCCCAGCATTAGAGAGGCTGAGGCAGGAGGATTGTTGCAAATTCAATACCAATTTGGGCTACAAAATGAGCTCAAAACCAGCCTTAACTGCATAGCAAGACCCTGTCTCAAAAAAGACAAAAATAAATAAATAAATAATGGATGCAAAGGAACATTAACAATTCCTTTTGCTTTAAAATTCTCTTTCCTCACAGTGGAGATGTTGAGGGCAGCTGAGGGTGAAGGCATTTTTGAATGAGGGATTTAACCAATTCTTATCAATACATCTAACTTACTGAACTGGTATTGGAGGCATTGGGTTTAAAAATAGGAAATGGGAAAAAAAATAGGAAATGGGGCTGGGGTTTTAGCTCAGCGGTGCCTGGTACCAAAAAAAGAAATGGCATAAAGGGATAGAAAAAAAGATTCGGGATTCTATTTTCTATCTTTTTTTTTTTTTTTTGCCCTTTTCTATCTTTCTTATATAGGTTTTAACACAGAATGAAGGCATAGAATTTATCAGAAACTATCAATAATCTAATGATAGCAAATCATACTTTGGATGTCAAATTGAGGATTTTACTTCTATTGGTATTAAAATAAAGTATTTATAATACACAAAGAAACACTACTATTACCAGTTATGTGATGTCAACTCTGGATCTTTCTTGGGGGTCTGGCTCTTGAAAGAAATGTTACTTAGTCAATTTTATGTGACAACTTAATACCTTAAGGAATGCCCAGAATACTGGTAAACTTTACTTTTAGGTACAACTGTGAGGATTCTCCAGCAGAAATTAGCATTTGAATCTAGACTGAGAAAAGAAGATCTTGTCTCACAAATGTAGGAAGAAATTACATAATCTATTGAGGGTTCCAATAGAGTAATAAGACAGAGGAAGAGCACATTTTTCCTTAATAATTGGAAACATCCATTATCTCCTGCCATTAGATACCTAGACAATGGAACTCCCAGTTCTTGGGCCCATGCCTCATACTGAGTATTTTCATTTGTTTGGTACTACTATCAGAGAAATCACAGGCAGATAAATTATTAAAAAAAAAAAAAAGTATATTGGCTCACAGTTCAGTTCTGGGGGCCAGCAAGTCCAAAATCAAGGTGCTAGCCAGGTAGGCCCCAGTTACTTTGCTTCTAAGATGTACCTTACTGGTACATCCTCCAGAAAAGAGGATCATGCCCTCACATGGCAGAAGGGCTCAAAGTCCATTCCAAAGAATTCTTGTATTAAGCCATTAAAACTACCCACAAGAGGGGCTGGGGATTTAGCTCAGTGGCATAAATGCCTGCCCTGGCAAGTGCAAGGTCATGAGTTCAATCCCCAGTACCAAAACAAAACAAAAAACAAACAAACAAAAAAACTACCCACAAGGTAATCCCTCATGACCTCATCAACTGTGAAAATCCCCTTCCTAATACAGTTACATTGCAATCAAATTTCAACATGACTCTGGGAAGGGATTCACATTCAAACACAACAGGAAGTTATACTATTGGATCACCTGATTCCCAGGCTTTTGGACTAAGACTAAATCATGCTATAAGCTTTCTTAGTTATCTAGCACATTGTAGGACTTCTTGGCCTCTGTAATCTTATAAACCAATTTCCAGAATTCCAAATGACTAATGAAACTGGCGTAACATGAGATGCCCCAATTTCACTTAGAACTCCGACTCTACCTTACACTAAACCCCCTTCATTCTACCGTCCCCACAACTCAGAGCTCCCACAGGAAAGCATTGTTTAAACTTTTATTTCATTGAATATTTTTCAAAAACAATTTATATTCTGTTTATCTCTGTGGTTCTTGTTCTTCCTTTCCCTTTCATATAAAAACATATCCACAAAATGACCACTGGTTAAATTACTATTTTTACAAAGAGTGAAACTCCAAACTCATTGGTTTTGTTTCTCTAGAATAACGCACTGGAAGGATCACAGAGCTCTGCCCACATCCTTTCCCCAATAAATGATGTGCTGAATCATTTCATTTCTCTGGAATCAAAACAGGCCAGCTATGAAGGTTTTCTAAGCTTTATATCATCATAAATTTAACCATTGCAACACACTGCTTACCATTATTTAAAAATCAACACAAATACAGGTATGGTTGCCTCCTCCTTCCCCCAAAATTCCTGAATACAAGTATATCTTCAGGCACTTATTTACAAAATATCTTTCTGAGAGAAGTCGTGTCCGTCCTGCTCAGTCTAGTTGTCACTCTACAATTAGAACTACCTCAACATTCAAGATGTGAAACTGCTGCTCCACCAATGTGAAGGGAGTGAAAACTGCCTCTTTCATTCTCACTTTTCTCTTTAACATGTGATTTTATCAACAGACTGCTGGAGAGTGAATGAAATCTCCACATAACTGACAAAGACTGATTTTGACAATTATCTCTTACATGGTTTTTTTCCCCCCTCATTCTAGCACTTGATTCAGGAGTTATTTTTTGTAAAAATTCAAGGAATGACATTATCTTAATTACTAATTAATCCACAAGGGAACTTAAAAGCTAATCCCTTTTAGGAAAAAGGAGCTGTATGTCACTGATATCACTGTATGTCACTGGGCCTTTATCTTTAAAGGCCCAGAAGCTAAGTCATCCATCCTCAATCTTCAGCGGGGCTGCCATATTTTAAAAACTCCCTCCAGCTTTCCATGGAAGACTGACTGAAGGGAAACCACTCATAGACAAAAAGTGAGCCTGATGAACTCCAGATATACCCACTAGGTCATTAAGAGGTAAGTCCTGTAACTGCCAACACACACGGGCCAAAGAGTAAGCCTCTCATCTGTTCAGTCACGTATGCAAATAATGTAATCAAATAGCCAAACAATTACTCCTTCACCCACATTTCTTTATATTACCATGTATATTCCATGAACAGTCATGGATAATTTCCTGCCCAATTGCCAGACTAAAATGTAGCTGACCAAAATTTTAAATTTTCACTCCACATTACAGCATAAATGTGTAAACAACCTTCCGTGGATTCTGTATAAAGAGATGTATTTCTATAAACCACAGAGAGAGGATGTACCACAAGAATTAACTTACATAGGAACCAGAGATTTTTTAATTGATAAGTAAAAATTATATATATATATATATATGGATATATATGGTATGCAAAATGCTGTTTTGATATACTGTATGTTTTCAGTATGTAAATTGGCTAAATCAAGTCAGGAGTGGATTTCATTTTACTGGGCTATGTAATTCCAGTGTCCTTGTCATTCAGGCAAATCAGGTCAATACAAATGCAAGTTAATAATAAGTAATGTGACATTTATCAACAAATCTAGAAACAAAAAAAGAAAAAATCTCAAATGTTTTTATTAAAGGAATTCTAAATAGTGCTGACAGCTTAAATAACAATAAAAGTAATGAAAAGAATAAAGCTCCAGAGATCTATGATTCTTTGTCCAACAAAATAAATAATAAAAAGCAACACATGTAAAAAACAAGAGATAACGCATTATAAACCAACTAACAACAGGAGTAAAACAAGGCAAAGCTAATTTTAAGGTCTCAGAAGCACACCATCTAATTCATTTTCAAATGCAGCAGAGTGATTATGGTGGTTTTAAAATATGTCCACACATTGCTAGTATCTCCACTTTGAGAAGAAGAATCTAATTTCCTTTCCCTAGAATGTGGGGTCCACATACAACAGCAAACAGCACAAGTTCAAACATATGACTGTAAGAATGTCACAGAGGACACTGTGGTTGCTGGCTGTCTTGCTCTTTGATCCCTCCCTGTTGGGGAGCAGCCTCCTTGTTGGGACATTCAAGCAGCCCTGGGGACATTCAAGCTCCCATTAGGAAATGAGGCCTCCTGTTGATCAGAGGCGCTAAGGAACCAGTGCGTGTCATTACTTGGAAGCAGCTCCTCACTCTCATTCTCGCCTTTGAAGGGTGGTAGCCTGGCCACCACCTTGACTGCAGCTTATGAAAGGCCTTGTGATAAGGTAGTAAGTACATCACGGCACAGGACACATTAAGAGCTTCCACTAAACTCTAACTTCCATTAAGCTCTACCTCTTTTATTTTTATTTACTTATTTTTTTTCAATACTAAAGATTTAACCCAGGGCCTTCATAACATCACCAGCCCATCCCCTTCCCTTTTTTTGCTGACAGATTCTCATTAAGTTGCTAAATTTTCCATGCTGGGCTCAAACTTGCAATTCTTCTGCCTCAGTCTCTTGAATACTGGAATTATAGGTATATGCCACCATGCTTTGTTTAGCTCTACCTCTTAAAGTTGCCATTATCTTCCAGTAGCACCATTCTAGGGACTAAGCCTTTAACACACAGGCTTATGGGAAACATTCTAGATCCAAATTACAGAAACATATGTTGTTTAAAGCTTCTAAGTTTGGGGTAAGTTATGTAGCAATAGGTAACTAATATAAAATATTTTACTCATTCCTACCTTAAGATTTTTATCATATAAATGTCCAATATGTAATTACCCTACACATTATATTTAACTTATCCACTGTTAATCCCATCCTAATGGAATGGAAGCTATACACAGACAGGAGCTTCTGTTTGATTTAGAATTTTTTCACGGTTCATGAAAAATGGTACACAGCACAGAGCAGCTGTTCAATAAATATTTTTAAATTTATGAATCACTTCGTGAATGTGTCATACTCCTTATGAGATAAAGAAGTAAAAAAATAAAAAACTTTTGTTTATTTGTTTGGCTTTGCTTTTCTGAGACAGGATCTCACTGTGCAGTCCAGGCTGGCCTTGAACTCTCATTCCTTCTGCCCCAGCCTCCCAAATGCTGGTATTATGCGTATGTGCTATCATGCCCAGCATCTTACTGAAGTTACATTTTTGTTCAGCTACCTGGCTGGTTTATGTAACAGAGGGAAACTGGGAGTTCAATGAAATCAGAAATAGCCAACATTTCAGAAGAAGAAAAACAAAGTCCAACACTTCAATAGGTTATCTGAGCTAAAACCAGGCTAACTGAGATGTCCTGAAGGAAACAGTCCTCTAAAAATAAAAAAAGAAGAAAAGAAACACAAAATGAACAGAGAGAAAATGACAATCCATGATTGAATCAGCAGTAAAGTAAATAAAGTTCAGCAAGGAAGCTAAATAATAATTAAATTTGTGGCAAAAGTTGTTAGAAATAACCTTTCTAATATTATGACAGCTTTATTTTAGAGTTACAATATCTGTAAACTCTGATGTCAAAAGGGAAAGGACCCAACTGGAGATAAAATCCTGTAATTTATCCATGTAGCATTAGCCAACAACCACATAGGAGAAGAGAAGGTACTACAAGAAAGCCAAAAAAAAAAAAAAAAAAAAACCAAAACAGTAACCAAACACACATACATGCACACAGCTCAGAAGCTAATCTAGAAGAAAGGACCAACCAATCTCTAGCCATGATTAATTCTTACCAACAGCTTGAAAATGTGGAGGAACTGTAACACTCACAGAATACAGTGCATTTTCCAAGAGCCACAACAAACAGCACACTGTACATTTTCAGCACTTGCAGGACTGTGGCTTCCTGTGAGTGATGTGGACCAGGCTGATTAGTGTGTTCTCTTTGTTTCAGTAACTTCCTTATTTGCATCTAAAGACTCACCTAATCAATCTAATTACTTCCGACCATGTTCAACTGAATCCTTCTCTACTAAATCACTTCTTTATTCAGGCAACACAATTTCCTCTGTGTTCCTCCACAGCAATCATCCCATCTCTTTCCTTTCTTTGCACTCACAGGACATTAAGGAAATGCTCACTAAATGGCTATACTGTGTTTCATCATTCAGATCTAAAACAGCTTTTTAAAGCCTGTGATTATCTTGTCATCTGTCCTACAAGCAGTTGAGTGTCTACCACCGGCTCCTACTGTTCAAAAGATGTCAATGAAATTACATTTTTTTAAAAAAATCATATTTTCTAAAAGAAGAAGTAATACACTCTAAAAAATGCTTCTCTAGTAAAAGAGATCATAATATCAGACTCACATTAAGCAATTTGAGGAATTACATTTTTTTAATCAGCTACCTGGCTGGACTGTGTCACATGGGAAACTATGGGAGTTCAATAAAAGCAGAAATAGTGAACATTTCAGAAGAAGAAAAATGAATTCCAGGTCTTGAATAGGTTATTTGAACTAAACCCAGACTGGCTGATGTGTTCTGAAGGAAACACTCCTCTAAAATTAAAAACAAAAGAAAAGAAACACAGAATGAATAGAGAGAAAATGACAATATATTAATCAATCAGGGGATACAGAACCTGAATACTAACAATGGCATTCCACTTTTGATAGAAAAATAATAATTGAATTATTTATTGATGATTATTTATTTGAATGGGGCAATAAAGAACTAGAATTACTGACACAGAGAAAAGTTGGTTGCCTAAAAGCAAACAAGGGCATTTTTCACAGCTCTGAAAAGCAGCTACCTTAAAGACATCTTAAGCACTGAAACAATACATCTGTTGTGTGTGCCAATCCATTTGTGATACTTTGTCATAACAACCCTAGGAAATAAATTCACTGCCCAAGCAGCCCAAGTCTGAGGTCAGTGCCCATGCCAGACTTTTCTTTGGGTTTATGTCCCAGAGGTGTGCAAGCTGTCCCCATACTCTCCCTCTGTACCAACATGTGTCTGTTTGTCATAGTTTCTACATGGATGTGTGCCCTCACGTTTTCATAGGTAGGACTTTTAGGAGATGATTAGTCATGGAGGCATGATACTCATCAGTGATTTTTTTCACTGATGATTCCATAGCTAAATGTGATGGAAGGTAAAGCCTGGTGGAAATAGATGAGTTACTTGGGGAATGGCCTGGAAGGGTCTCTTTCTCTCCTCTCTTGATTGCTTCCTATCTGCCATGCCTTGAAATGTTTCTCCTCTGCCATATGTCTCTGCCATGACACCTTGCCTCAGAGCCAACTGCCTATGGACTGACCTTCTACAAACTACAAGCCAAAATAAACCTTTCTTCTTTGTAAATTGTGGGTGTTAAGTATTGAGTCTCAATGACAAGAAAGTAACTAAGACACCATTGTAGCAGGATGTAGGTGAAGCTTGGTTTTTCACATGCTTTCGTGAAAGCCCTCCAAGTACAGCTGGGCAGGAGAATAGAAATGGGGTAAGTCATGGACTGTGACCAGCAAACTCTCCAAGGCCACAATGTACCACAAGAGAACTCCAAGGAGTCTAAAGAATCTGTATCCAAACCTCATTGCCCAGGTGATTAGTGACGTATCCGTGTTGGAGAGCTGTTCAACCTGTATTTTAAAATAAAACAGCTTTAGGAAACCAAACAAAGGTGAAACTTAGTGAATTAAAACAGCAAATAGCCTTGAAACAACCCAAGAAAGAGTGCTGCCAGCTGCCCCAGATGCCCTTCCTTTGTGCTTCAACCTAATCACACACAGACTCTTCAAAAATAAGTACATTTTGACTTGCACAGTAATCACTTCCCATCATTATATTGTTTATGACCCAAGCATTCATCCCAACTTTGGTTTTATCTCATCCATATTTTAAACATTTATACATCTTTTAATCTACAATCCCTTCTTTCCCTTCCTTTTCCTACTAATTTATGTGTCCAACATTCCAGGTCACTTGATACCTAATGTTCTACAGTCTGCATATTGGCAATTATATATTCAACATGTTCTTTTGTTCTACGTATTTCCAACAGTGGAAATGGTAGCTGGATGTAGAAATCTGATTAGACTCAGACACTATCCTGATCTCTTTGGAACATCTATAAATCCCCTTGCTTTTTTCATTAGAAAGAATATCTGACTTTCACACTTTTTATGTTAGCAGCTGGGTTAGTTAATATTCTCATTGCTAAGACACAATATCCAGCATCCACAACTTAAAGGAGGAATGGTTTATTTTGGTTCGCAGCTAATAGATGTTTCAGTCTGTAGTTGGCTGGTTTCAAGGCAAGGTGGCATGGCAAAAGGGCATGGCAGAGAGCATTGCTCATGCATGACAGATAGGAAGCAGAGAGAGCAATCAAGGTAGAAGGAAAAGAGATAAACCCTTCCCTGCCATATACTCAGCAATCCACCTCCTTCAACCAGGCTTCACCTTCCACCACATTTAGCTATATACTCATCAGTGGACTAATCTATTAATCAGTATTACATACCCATGATCCAAGCACCTCCTCAAAGCCCACCTGCAAGCATATAAGGTTTCGGGGTACAACTATATACAAAACATAATAGCATCTACTGATAGTCAATGCCTGGATCTATTCATTAATTAATTGGAGTTTGTAAAACTGTGATGTTATGATTCTACCATTTTGCTTTTATTTATTAACTTGAAAATTTTTATAAAATGCTTCTTTCTGTTGTCTACTGTTTAGTTCCCAGTGGCATAGTTTGAATAAGAAAAATAGGATAAATGCAAAAAAGATCTCCCCTATAGGTTTCAGAGACAGCATACCTTATAAATGCTAATTTCTAGGCTCTGAAACTGTGAGACAGTAAATTTCCATTTTAAGCCACTCAGTACTTCAGCAACTGTGGGAATCTCCTGTGGATTTTCTTGTCCCCTATGAGGCTATCACGAATTAAACAAGTAAAGAGACTTGCCGAAGGTCTTTCAGTGTGCTGAGACTAGAACCCAAAGTTTCTGAATCTTACATAGTTTTCCACGAACTATAACATATTGCCTCTCTCAAGCATAATAATTCATGTAGTCACTCTCTTCACAAATATCTAACAAGTAATAAGTTGATATATTGGTCCAGAAAAAGCTTTACTTTTTTAAAAAATTTTATTTAAAGAGAAAAAAAAACAGAAAAAAGGGTAGAAACAATTACAGAATTTCAAAAGAAAAACAGTAAGAAATCACTAGTTGATACATTACATATTGTCTTCTTAGATATAGTTGTTCAAGTTATAAAATTAAGGCATACAAAGTAGACATTCAGACAGTGAGGCTGCAAACAGTTCTGTTCAATGATCCAACAAAAACTTAGCAACATGGTTATCAATCCTACACACTTAAATATACATGTAGTTGTATCCTTTAGAGCACTTTCTTTTCCTCTTTTTGCTTTTTAAGTCCACTATCTGTTTAGTTATATCATGTGTCAGCTTGCTCAGTACCTTACTGATCTGTTTTGTTGTTGTTATTTACTTTTTTATTTTTCTATTTATTATTTTTTATTTTATTTATTTATTTAAGGGGCTGTGGGTTTAGCTCAGAGGCCTAAGTGCCTGCCTAACAAGCACAATGTTGTGAGTTCAATCCCTGGCACCAAAAAAAAAAAAAAAAAAAGTATATTTATGTATTTATTTTGAAGGTAGTAAAATACAGCAGAACAAGATGGAACAAAGCCAATTAGACAATGTAGTGAAACTGGTACAGAACTTCACAGCAGGTTACCGGGATAACAGTGATAGGTACAATAGTATATCTCGTTTTCTTCACAATAGTTGTTCTTTCAATCAGGTACAGCAAAATTGAAGGAAATACCAAACTTATAAAAACAGAATATTGAATAGAGCAATACTATTAATCAGAACAGAGCAAAACAGTGATAAAAATATTTGCCTTCAAAGAGATGGTAGGAGGAAATCCCTTATTTGCTATATTGCACATAATCAAACTCTCAAGAGATGCTCAGATCTTTGGCTCCCACTTGCTAATGGGGAAGAAAGGGGAGGGAAGGATGAATGTTTGATTCTTAGCCCACACACTAGTAGGCTCACAGCCGCTTACCAGAGCGGCAAGCTGGCTGCTTGTTTTCCCAGTGCCCCAAGTTCCAACATGATGCAAATCTCAGGAAATGCTGATGGTTCTTGCCCTGGAGTGGCCGTGGCTTGCAGGGCACAGCCACTTACCAGAGCAGCGAGCTAGCTCCAGAAAAAGCTTTTCTTCCTAGTGCTTACTGGAAAAGAGATTACTGGAGGAGAGATTAATAGTAATAATAAAAATAAAGTAATTAAAAAGAATAAGTAACAAATATGATAATTTTATATTCAGGTAAGGGGAGTGAAAAATAAAAATGGAAATTAAAAGTTATAATAATAAAATATCTTCATAAAAATAAAAAATTAAAGAAGGAAATTAAATTTAATATTCTTGTATCCATTTCACTAATCAATGAAAAATACCATATAAGTTCATAAAGATGATACTAGTAGTCCTCAATAGGGGGTGAATTTAACTCATAAAAGGCATATAGGAAGGCCTGAAGAAATTTGTAACAGTCACAACTAAGTCACACTTATATTTGTAAGTACAAGCCAGAGGGGTCTCAGAACATCCTATAATTCACAGAATGAACCCTTGACAACATAGAACTATGTCAATAAAAACCCATATATTGGATAGATAAAAATTAGAGGCTATTTCTCTTATGCATAATACTTAGATTCATCATCAGTTCCTTTAAGACCACTATAAATCCACTATAATTTGTTTACTATAGCTCTTTAGAAAAGTAGATATATTTCTTATTTCTTACCCAATAAGTCCTTCTGTATTCCTAATAATCTCATAGCTATTATTCTGCACAGGTAGCTGGACTAGGTGAATGCATGACAATTACTATCAAGACTCTGGCAAAATCGAATGAATAATACCTTCAAGAGAGTATTGTCTTATCCAGGTCCATTCCAGTAGACTGTACTATGTATTAAACATGCATCCAAGAATGATATTTCTGTTTTCCATCATTCACCAAACCTAGTAATTCTTTTTTTAAATTTTTAAATTTTATTTTAAGGAGGATAAAACCAAGGATAATAAAACAGAATAAAACCAATCAAAATAAACCAGTGTAAGTGATACAGGACTTCAAAACATTAAGAAGTCAACAATAGTTGCCATAATGCCTTTTGCTATCTTCAAAATAGCTGCAGATACCTTTGGACATAGTTAAAATCAACCAGAACAGAATAGAATAAAAACCGTAAAAACAAAACAATGAATTCAATAAAGGAGTTCAAAACAAGCCAGTGATAAATCCAAAATTGCTACCATAGTATATCTTATATCTTTGAAATAGCTGCTCATACCATCAAATTTAGCATAATCAAACAAAACGAAAGAGAATAAAACCCATCCCAACAAAACAATGAAAATGATACAAGACTTCAAAACAAGATAATAGGGAATCAACAATGGCTACAACCCTCAGAAGGAGATCCCCTCTGGATGCCACACTGTATACCACTATCCTCTAAACCAATGATCAGACCACTGGCCCTGTACCTACAAGGTCAGTAAAACACCAAAGCACCACAGGCATCCGATTGCATTTCACCTCTATAACTATCATCACAGCCTGTGTGTATCTGGATCAGACAGTTGCTTATGGTGGTGGTGGGGGAGGGGGGGGTGTTCTTATTTTACAAAGCGGCTGGGGTCTGGCTGCCCCCAGTCTGGTGGTGGCCTGCGCATGGCTTTGGTTCCCAGATAGGGCTTGCTTCTTTCTCCTTGTTCTCTCTCCCCGCCATCCACGAATGGTGCTGACTCACAGAGAAAGGCTTGGGTCTGACTGTCCCTAGTCCAGCAGTGGCCTACACATGGTGCTGGTTCTCAGACAGGACTTACTTCCTGGTGTGACCTAATAATTCAATTCTCATATGAACATATACATTACTGAAATGAGGAATTTAAGATTTGTTAGACACCAACAATAAGCACTCAGAGCTGAGATGAAAACCATGAGGTTGACCACCAATGATCAAACCCAAACAAGGGGATAAAAAAACATGCAGTAAACAATCCTAAGAACAGTAGTTTAAATAGGACATAAATAATGTTTGCAGTACAAGACTATACACAGAACTAAACCAGAGGAGCTAAAACTTGCACATCAAATTCAGCTGAGTATAATAATTCAAGAGATAAGAAGTTTCCTAAAAAATAGATACTTCAAATAAATGACATGGCAGGGGCCAGGGATTTAGCTCAGCAGCATAAGCGCCTGCCTTGCAAGCTTGTGGTCCTGAGTTCGATCCCCGGTACCAAAAAAAAAAAAAAAAAGAAATGACATGGCAGAATAAAGCATGTCAAGCATAAAAAGATAGGGAACACAGGCAATTCAGACCACATAACCTTAATACAGGGGTTCTGTCTGCCCTCTGGCAAAAACAACCAAACAAAAAACAACAACTATGGACCTAGGAGCCATGACCCTAGGTTAATGTCAACCGTGAATAGGTGTGAAGCAGAAGGGTATGATTATAGAAATTTCGCAAAAAGAATAAGGAAGTACAGTCAAAACTTACTAAAGTAATCTAGTCTTTTTGAACAAATCTCAAGGAACAAATTATGATTGCAATTATATTACTTAACCTATCTAATGAACATTCAGAATCATTGTTGATTTTTAAAATAAGTCTTTTTTAAAATAAATCAAACTCAAACTGACATGTGTAAATACTGAATAGTCTCCCTAGTGTGAGAAACAGTAAGAGTACACAAGATACAAAATAATACATACAGTGAAAGGATAAGAATCTGCTTAAAAGGGAAAAAATAATATCTCAGGGAAAATGAGGAAAACGAAAAAGGAAGGGAAAAGAAAAATATCTACAATTATACAAACACACAGGATAGCTAAGATGATTGTGCTAAAAATTTTATAAGTTCTTGGAACAAAAAGTTAACATTCATAGGATTGGAATAATTGTGCATATTATCGTATGGTGATCTGAGGAACTCCTGAAAATCATTATGTAAAATAACAACCCTAGTTATGCTCATACCACATTGTTTGGAAAGCCTATATTGTTAGTGTCTTGGGCTCTTTGCTGTTGTTATTTATTTGTGCTTTTTGTTTCATGTTTTTCTAGGAATTTGTTTTGTTTTGTTTTGTTTTTCTCTCTAATACAGAAAGGATAGGTATTCATGTAGAGACTCATGTATGCGTAGAACTTCTCCTAAACAGTTTATGAGAATTGATTATACAATGTATGATGAAATGAACAGCTACTTTGAAGAAAAAGAGACACTATGGTATCCATTGCTGATTCTCTATCATCATGCTATGAAATCCAGCAATGCTATTATTCTTTGTTCAGATTTTAGCCTGTTTTTATTATTTAATTTCAACATAAATGAAGGTATGGACAGTCATTTTGAAGAGAACCAGAGACATTATGGCAGCCACTGTTGATTTCCCTATTGTCTGATTTTAAAGGCCTAAAATGCCTTCATCATCCTGTTCTGATCAGCTTACTACTATTTTTCTGTGTATGAATTTATTATGTGTGAAGATATGGACAACTATTTAGAAGAAAACAAGAGACAATATGATAGACAGTGATGATCTCCTGTTGTCTTGCTTTGAAATCTGTGTTACTTACATTGTTTTCTTCTGATCTGCTTTGTTCTATTTTGTTATGTTTAGTTTTACTCTTTTAAAATAAATAAATAAATAAGTAAAATAAGTCTTTTAGACAGGGGATATAGCTCAGCAGCACAAGTGTTTTCCTAGCAAGCACAAGGTTCTGAGTTTGATTCCCAGTACCAAAAATAAAATGTCCTTTAATTACAAAGCATTGATAATTATAAGCAATGATAATAAATAAAACAGAGGTATCTATGGACCAGGAGCAGCATATTATTTTGCTTCTTTTTCTCTTTTTATACTCATACTAGTTCTATGAAGTAAGTGCTATTAATAATCATATTTATGGCTGGCAATGGGGATTAAAGAGATTAATGAGGCAAAATCTATGTAGCTGATTAATAGTAGACTAAGGTTCTCACCTAAATCATTTAGATTCTCAAAACTTTGTTTTTTCTTGTCTTTGAAGTTTGAGCATTCCTAATCCCAAAATCCAAAATCTGAAATGCTCCCTAATCTGAAACCTTTTGAGAATATGACAGATTTTGGAGCATTTCAAATTTTAGATTTTCAGATTAAGGATGTTCAACTAGGAGAGCTATGAAAATATTCCAAAATTTGAAAAACCTCCAAATCTGAAACAATTTTGGTCCCAGGATTTCAAATAAAGGAATATTTCATTTGTAATAATTATATATATTAACTATATATAATATAGTTTATTAATTATGCATATAGTATACTACACGTATATAACACATATACAGTATAACTAACTATACATATATAATACATATCTACACATATATAACTATGTATAAATATATTATTAACTATATGTATATGTATTATATATATATACTATATATGGTAGCTATATATTTTAATTGAGAAACTAACATATGCATCTGGTTAAAATCACAGGAAATAAACTGTGAACTATAAATAAGTGAGAATCATTGTTTTCCACCCCAGATTTCCCATTCCCCATTTCTTACCCTAAAAGGCACCACTGTTTCTGATTTACATATGTTCTTCTAAAAAGTCTAAGAGGCATCCTTTGCTCATTCTAATTATTTTCAACACAGATGATAGCATACAGCATACTGTATATTGCACTTCATAAAGCCATTTTCAAATTACTTTATTACATTGCTTCCTTCTAACTCTGAGACTCTTCAGAAGATATGTAATTGGCTGAAATTACAAAACAAAAGTACTGAACACAGCAAAATGCTTAATGGCATAATCATGAAAAGGCAACCTACAAATGTACCTGGTGAACATTTTTGGAGTGCTGTGACCATGCCTATTAGTAATGACCTCTTCAGATTCCTCTAAGCCTTGTCATTATGATTTAGTGTAGCAATTATCAAAGCATGGTTGGAGAACCTATAATGGTTCCTAAAGCCTTCTCAAGAGCTTCACAAGGTCAAAATCATCTTCTTAATAATACTGTGATGATATCTGTCTGTTTTACAGTGGGGTTTTCCAGAGGCTGCATGATGAATGATACTGTAACAGACCAAAAGAAACAGGTATGAGAATCCAGCTGTCTTCTGTTAAGCCAGATATATGACATTTGCAAACAATTAAAAATAATACCATTCTTCTCATAAAGTCATTTTGTGTGGTATAGTTACTTTTATTTTTTGATGTCATTAGATTTAACATTATCATTGCTATTTTAAATGAATTATAATAAATATTTCAATTTTTGGTATAATTTTTATTATGGGTAATATTGATAAATGTAATCCATATTAACTCAACTAAGAGCTCGTTAGGTTCTTGATCATGTTTAAAAATAAAATGAGGTCCTAAGACAAAAAAACTTGAAAACCACTAGTGTAGTGATTTAGAGACCTTCTTACTACAGTGTTTGTAGCATAATCTTGTCTTTAGTTATAGAAAAATGATCTGAACGTGGAAGTCATGTGGTAAGAGCAAGAAGGAAAAAAATTTGCTAAGAACAACTCTTCCCTAAGCAGTGAGTGAACTGAAAAATTTTATCATCTAAAAACAAGAGATTTTATCCCATTTTTAAAAGTAAACACTTCAAAATTTTTAAAAATAAATACTTTCAAAATTTTAAAACTAGGGAAGAGGAGGATTATTATAGAAGAAGTTTATATTTAATAATCCATGGTAGCATATTTTATGATAAGAAGACAAAAACAACAGAACTCAGCTATTCTAAGTGAAAGAAAGTTTCCCAGGACTTCTTAGACAAGCAGCAATGGATACCAGATGTCAGTTTAGGTTTTTTACAGCCCCTACAGGTTCACTCTACACAGATAGGACATTGTGATGATAGGACCAAAGGAAGAGATGGCCAAAAACAAGACAGATTATTTTCCAAGTTTTTAAAATTGCAGCTAATATTTCTTGCTGACATGAAGAAATAGCCCCTCCCTCAAAGGGCCCAATTTCCTCTGTGGCTTGGTTTTAACTGCTCAGAGATGCAGAGACTGAGTCCAGAGCAGCAAATAAAGGAAAGACACAGCTTTTCTTCTGGGTTTCCATCTTCCCTTTTATTTCTCTAGCTTTTCACAGCTTTTCTGCCATTCCATTCTCTTTCTTCCCTGAGTCCACTGCCTCCCCCATGCCCTAGTGCTCTCTAATTTCTTGACCTGGATCAAGATCTGGCTTAACTACTATTGATTGGTGAGACCTTCTCTTTGTCTGTCCTCTGTTCACTCACATGGGAATGGCAATATGCTTACCATGCAAGGTTATTAAGATCAGATGAACATGCTCTTGAGAGACAGACAGACAGAGAAACAGAGACATAAAGAGAGCAACACCAAATTGGCCTATTAGTAACTCCCTAGAAATTATATCAGTGTAGGCTATTTATCTCAGACTGGATAGGGGTGTCTGAGATGTGCTGACATTCTGGGTTCTGAAGCTGAGCCACTGGAGAAGTCCACTAGCTTTGGGTGAAAATACTGGGCCAAGGTGATTATGGTGCTGTGACAGGCACAGCCCTGCTCACTCCTCTCCTTCAGCATACCTGATCAGGGCTCAAGGACACAAGGGAGCTGGTCCTTAATCTTGGTGGATCCTCTTATTTCTATATGATTATCTCTGTACTTTGGCTTTGCTTCCCTTTTTCAATATCAGATTGCTATCCTCTTACTTACTTGTTGAGATCCACAACCTAACTTTTAAACCTACACAGCCAGCAGTCCTGTCCTCTGTGACTCTGTGGGGCAGGATCCTGGGGAAAAGACTGGTATGAGGTAATGCAGGAGCAGGGTGTGGTTAGGCACACAGGCAGAACCGAAGCATGGCATGGAGAGGGATGTCATAGAAGGCAAGGGGAACCCAAATAACCTGCAAGTAAATGCATTTAGACTGGCAAGAAATGGTGAGGTTGGTGGTGAGAACAATTACAGAAAGAATGGACTGATACCAGATACATCAAGAAATTAAAAATCTGTGGGTCTTTTTTGTAAAAATATAATAATAATTACAGCAATTTATATAAAAACCACACATTTATGCCTAATTACTGTGCACCTCAGTGCTTATTATCCTGTTTATTAGGCAGGTGTGTGCTCACCCTTATTGTTTTCACTGACAACAAGAAGCATACTCTTCTGGTGCACCCTTCACCATCACAGCTAGTCGTCAGTTCCCAGTCCCCTAGCAAGGCAAGCAAAGACCATGTAACCCAAGCTGAGTCTGCAAGGCAGTCAGGGTGTGTGTGTGTGTGTGTGTGTGTGTGTGTGTGTGTGTGTGTGTGTCTTCCTGGAGTCCTCCATCTTCCCTTGTACTGAGCTACCCCAGTTTAGAGAAAAGCAAAGCCTGGCTGGTCTTTACCAGAGATGGAACTCATGAACTCAAGCTTGCCAGGCAGGCACTTATGCTACTGAGCTAAATCCCCAGCCCCAGCCTGGCTGGTCTTGAAAGCCCACCCTCAGTGACTGCATCTGGAGTAGTGATTTAACAGATCTTCAAATAGCAAGAAACTAAAACATTCAAACAATGGGAACTTGTGTAATTTTTTTTTTTAGCTGTAAAGCAATCTAGAAAACCCTCCAGATTTTATATTTATTTTTTTCAGTCTTTCATATCATTGAAATAAATAACTATTCAGCATAAATTAAACTTTGTTTCCCTGTGCAGGGTATACAATCATACTGCTTTTTATAAATCATCTTTGGGATGGGGGATGGTGAGACAGAATTTTTCCCCTAATAATTCATGTGACAAGGTAAAAGCCAGGATAAATAAAAAAAAAATTTTTAAAGCCCATGCCTGAATTCAAAGGCACTACAACATAGCTCAGAGAGGCCAAGCTGCCATGAGTACTGCAGCTACGGTAGAAAGGGATGCTAGGGTCTTTGTCTGCTTGGAAATACTCTACGAAATTATGAAGCAAAAGGCTTTGTATTTTCATGAAAGAAAGAGAGAGAAGACAAAGAATGCTTATGTTATAATGTTATTCAAATCTACTGGAACAGACTTAGCAATAATCAACAAGAATTTTTTAAGAAGCAAATCCTCTGTTAAGAAGCTAATTAAAATGAGTTGTTTTGTTCAATGTGTTTGTTTGCTTTCAGATTTTTAATACTAAATTCCTTTCTCAACCACAAGTTCTCTTATGCCAACTTCTACTATAGTGGATTTACTTGTATGTAATAACAAAAAGTGGATGTCATATGCATAAATTATGAAACATTCTTTAAGCCCAACACAGTGGGGCATACCTTAAATTTTAGCTACTCAAGGAGTTAGATGAGATCACAAGTTCAAGGCTAGCCTGGACAATTTAGTGAGACCCTGCCTTAAAAGTAAAAATTTTAAAAAGGGCTAAGGATGTAGCTTAGTGGTAAAGCACCCATATACATGAGGCCCTGGTTTCAATCCTTAGTACTGCAAATAAATAAATAGGAAAATATTCTTTGTGAATAACTAGAAAAATAGATACAGTGAGCCAGAGTTAGAGAAAATAGGTAAGACAGATGCTGAGGGAATTGTAATAAAACCCTACGCAGATCCTAGAAGGAAGGTGAAAGAACGTGGGAGCCCACTCCTCCAAGCTGTCTTCCTCTTTGTTGGGAAGCAGGAGCTGGAAGCAGTCAGAGAGACCCTGGTACAAAGCTACCACAGGCAGAGCCAGGGCTGCAGCACCTTATGTCCTTGTTGTAACTTAAGGCAGAACCTCAGGAAACTGAGAAATGCCTAACTGTATTGAACAGCCTAAGGAAAGGCTTCTCTGAACTTTTTCCATCTCAGGCATTCAGGGCTGCATTTCCTAAGACAAGGCTGGAATCTAAGAGACCAGATTAACAGCTCAGTATCATAAAGCCAGACAGCCACAGAGTCAACATATGGGGAACTAGAAAAGGAAAAAGAATTACTCCAGTGTCTAGTTTTTATGAAGCAAGACAGATGATTTTACCTAAGATCTTAGAAAAAGAAGAGAGAGCCTATGACCAGGAATGGTTCAGTACTCACTAGTTTAATATGTTCATCACCAACAACATTTTTATTTGCTATACTCATCTTAGTAAATGTAAAAATATGCATAAGCAATTTTGTAAATCCTAAATACATTTTTATTATGCAGAGGCTTGTACTTAACTGGATCTTTGTTTGCTTTGCCCAGAATTAGTCTTGTTGTATACATAAAAGCCATTCCTCAGCAAGTCATATATAGATAGCAAACAGTGAAACTTCAGTTTCAATAGAGTAGTGATGAAAATATCTCCACCATTTGAGTTTAAAGCAGACACTTGGCTCCTTTGCTTAGAATTGTACCTGTGGAAAGAAACACACACACACACACACATACACACACATTGGTAAGCTATTATCCAGACAGGCTATGGTTAAAATGACTTTCTTAATAATAGCCAACCTTCATTTTAGGTATTTCCCACGACAGGTTTCATAAAATTTGCTAGTAAAACATACCTGTGGGACCTGCACTGTAACCCGTGTGGAGGAAGCCAGGGCCATGACAGGAGAGAGAGGCAGGAAGAGGCCCCCAGTCCAAAACCCTGAGAGCAATGATCCAGGAGAAGGAAAAACAAGGGAGACTGAGGGTGGCAAATACACAACATCAGACATGGCTTCAATGGACATTAAGAGATATCTTTGGGACCATGTAGACAAGCTCAAAACTGAAATATTAAATCAGGTAAAGCAAGATATGAGTAGAGTAATAAAAGAAATGCTCTCAGGAGGCATCTCTCAGGAAGATAGAGACAGAAGAAGGGAGGAACACAAAAAAAGGAGAGAAACATTTGATAAAGAACATAAAGAAAATATGGAATACATGAAGCAGATTCAAAGAGACTACTAGGAAATTAAAAACTCCATTGAAAGCTGGCAAAACACCTTAAAAGAAACTAAGGACAGACTATCAAAACTTGAAGACAAGTTTGTAATGTGTGATCATGAAAGGACAGATCTCTTAAAAATAACAAGGAAACAGGCAGTAACAATACAAAGGCTAGAAGATGATAAGAGAATCTACAATTTAAGAAAAAGAAATGTGAACGAAGAAGCAGGAATACATACAAGTGAATTACAAAGGCTATTCATGGAAATAATTAAGGAAAACTTCCCAAGCATGGGAAAAGAAAATGACATTCGGTTATGTGAGGCATACAGAACTCCAGCCACCTACAACCAAAACACATCTACATCCAGACATATAATAATCAAGATACCAGAAATTCAATATAAAAACAGAATATTAAAAGCCACCAGAGAAAAGAAACAGATTACCTATAAAGGTAAGCCCATCAGAATCATAGCTGACTTCTCGACACAGACCATCAGATCAAGAAGAGCTTGGAGCGAAGTCTTCCAAGCCCTGAAAGAAAATAACCTCCAGCCCAGATGGATGTACCCTGAAAAAACTGTCACTAGAAATTAGTGGAGAAACACAATGCTTCCATGACAAAGAGGAACTGGGGGAGTTTGTGACCACCAATCCAACCCTACAGAGAATACTGAAGGACATTCTAGAGAGAGAGAAAAAAAATACCAGGATTTTAGGAACAGTGGCAGAAGGGCCTCAGTGAGTGGGGCAGGCAGTAGAATGAAAGAAAAACTAGACAAAGGCAGAAAAATAGCATAGCAGAAATGAGGCAGAGAAGGATAACTAGAATCGCTAACATAGATGGCCTTGATACACTATATTGTTAATAGTGAACCAGAATTTAAAACCCACATTACTCACACTACTTTGGCTTAGATGCATTATATTCTGTTCCAGTCATTCTACCTGTACTAGATTTGAGGGCACAGAGAGCAATCCCAAAAATAGCAGGATATAGTATGGTAATCATCCTTAATTTTCTATTAACTTAATCTAAAGCTCTGTAAAACCTACACTGTTTTACCATGACTGATCCTAATCAAATCTGGTCTGTTGGATAGCTATTTTGTATTGATAGATTTTATTCAAAGCTGCTATGATTGATAACATCAAGTCTGAGAGTATAGGCAACTGCACTTAAGATGACAAGATCCACTAGAATATCCACTCTGGTTTGATTATTACCTGCCTTTGAAGTTTTATACTGTCTACAATGTTTTATTTTTACTAATATTGTTACTTACTGCTTTACTCAATTATACTGCTATATTCAATTATGCCTGATGATACAGACATTCTATTGAAGATAATAAGAAACAACACAGTAATCATTGTAGATCACCTTGTACTGTGGTTTTATACAATTTTTTGGTTTCATGTTTTTATAGGAATTTGTTTTGTTTTGTCTTGCTAGGTTTTGTTTTTCCCTCTAATACAGAAAGGATAGAAATATATGTAGAGATTCATGCATGCATAGCTGTTTACAGTCTCACTGTTTGACTGTCTACTTTGTATGCTTTAATTTTGTAACTTGAACAACTATTTCTAAGAGGACAATATGCAATTTAATTTATTAACTAGAGATTTCTTATTGTTTATCTTTTTTTAGAATTCTATATTATCTCTAACCTTTACATGCTTTTGTTTCTGTTTAAATAAAAAAATTTTTTTAAAAAGATTATAGTGTACTAATATATAGATTGTTTCTGGAAAAGTAACACCCACACAGTAACACAGGAAAGGCTTATTCTGGCTCATAGTTTGCAGAGGTTTCAGTCTGCAGCTGGCTGGTTCCAAGGCAGGGCGGCATGGCAGAGGAGAAACAGCTCATGGCATAGCAGGAAGGAAGCAGCGGCCTTCCTTCTGCTTGCCCTATTGTTTGGTACCCCCACACCCAGGGTGGGTCTTCCCCTCTCTTCAATAAATCCATCACCTACACCCAGAACTATGCTACACCAATCAGCAGACGAATCCTAGGGAAAAAAAACCAAAACATACCTGTGATCTCCTAATACCAGTCTTCTAAACATTGAAGTGCTATCTCCCCTACTTCCACCCTTTATCCCATAGAAATCTTCCTTATTTTAACTATGCTTCTGACACACACCTTTCCTCAAAGGGTGTGACAAAAAGACACCCTAACCAGCAGATCTTACAATGATTTCATTTGCATCCCATTCAAAAACATCTGTACAACATCACAGCCTTCTAAGGAAGTACAAAATATACTAATTAGCATTACCCAACTAGAAGTGTTATTGAAACTCCTGAGGAAGCTTGGGACATTTGGGCTCCAATTATCCTTCCTACTTTGATTTGCGTTAGCTAGAGTTAGTAAACCTAGGGATAGAATAAGTCATAGCCTCAGTTAACCATCTCTATTTTGTCTTCCTATGAGGTATTAAATTTCTTAATTACATATTCTTTAGTGTAATGTTTTCTGGAATTTAAGTCTAGAAGAAACTTAAGAGAAACATAATTTTATAGAGCTATGAATACATACAACCTCTTAGCAAGGCAGTGATCTAAGAGTAAACCCCCAAAACACAGGGCCTGCCCAAGTCTGGTCCTAGGAGCACAGAAGAAAATATTTTCACTGAATTCATGTAAAAGAAGAGTTATGATCAATGTCATCACTTTCATCTTTTTGTAAATGAGTTAAGTTAGCCAGGCATGAAATATATTTTCTGAAAATCAAGATTTATCCATTTAAAATATATGGGAATTCATATCTCACACATAATACATTATTCTAGAAAAACTAATTCATTTTAAAATTGTGGCATCTCCTTCATGCTTATCTTTGGAGATACATAAAGTTTTGCTGATCTACGTTTCCTACTCTGTTTGGCGAATGTGATAGATTTAGTGTGGTGTATTCATCTGGTTATTATAGGCCTTTTCTGGGGGCTGTCTTCCCTTCTAGGGTGAAAGTTCCTTATAACTTTGAGGCCAGGGACCACAACTTATTCCTCAATAGAGTTGATGCACCATTTTTCTCTGTACAAAGCATCACTAATCAACTTTGAATAACATTTTATTAAGTGAGTTTTCTTCAATTTTAATCATCTTTTGCTAAGTGCCTGTCTCTCAAAAATCTTACACATGCTACCACTTCTCCCATTTCACAAATGAATGCAATAAAGCTCAGAGAAGCTAACTAACCAACACAAGTTTCCCCAAGAGTTGAACCAGAATTCACACTGAGGCGCAGTAACTCCAAAGTACACACTCTTAATGACTTCACTTATGCCTCATTATTTACTCAGCTAAATAAATGTTGCACAAACTACGTGCCAAACTCTGTTCCTGATGGTGGAGACACAGCAGCAGCTACACAGCCCAGGCTTTATGGAGCTTACACTCTAGTGCAAAGGGTCTGAAGCGGGGAACAAGGAAGACTGGAAGAGTGGAACTGCCTGGTCTGCTCTTCGGTAATTATGGTTAACCACTGAGAAACTGACCAACTGCTCCAAAATGGCTGCAACCTTTTAAATCCTCTAATAACGTATGCAGGTTCCAATCTTTCAATGTCCGTGACAACACTTGTCATTCCCTGAATTGTTATTATAGCTAAAACGGGTGCCATTTTTAGTTTCAGATATGTGATACACTTTCTTCTAAAACAAAACTACTGGATAATGTCATGAATCAGGCAGATTGAGAGGGGAAAAAAAGAAAGTCCTAAGTTTTGGAGCCTTGACTGACCTTCTCACCAGCTGCGGGGCTCCCACTTTGTATTTCTGTGCGGACAGTGAGCCACTTGGTGTCCTACACACCCAGCAGCTATTTGGGGACAAGTTTCCCAGATGGTCTTTAAATGATCAGTCAGGCTGGCTCAACCCCTCCTCACAAGTCTCCCTCCCTGCTGTGTCAGCGAGACACAAGGTGCAGCTCTTCCTGTCACGCAGCCCACAGAAAGCCAAGGGGAAAGCGCGCACTTTCTTTTGCAAAAGTTGACATTTTACAAGGGTCACATCCCTTTAACACAAGAGCACATCACTAGTGTACTGGACTTTAACAAGAAGAAAGAAAGTCACTTCTTTTTAAGTGGCTTAAGACAGATTTGGGGTCATTCTTAAGTTAAAAAAATGTAAAATGATAATTTATGTATCAGGTATATTTTTACATTTTAAATGCAACTCTGATTGAAAGAGAGAAAGAAAGAAAGAAAGAAAGAAAGAAAGAAAGAAAGAAAGAAAGAAAGAAAAGAAAGAAAGAAAGAAAAGAAAGAAAGAAAGAAAGAAAGAAAGGAAAGAAAGAAAGAAAGAAAGAAAGAAAGAAAGAAAGAAAGAAAGAAAGAAAGAAAGAAAGAAGAAAAGATCTAACTCAGGAATACTGATTTTAAAAATCTGTCGTAAAACAAATAAACAGTGTAGAAAGTAAGTGGTACATGCATTTAGCAACTAGATGACATTCAGTACATGATGTCACTAACATCTAAAACCCCGGAATAGCCAACCTCATAAAACATATGTTCCAGAAGAAAGTGCTACAGGCAAAACTGATCTCTAATAAGAACAAAGCACCGGCTATACATGTGGAATTCCCTGTTTTTCTTTGTTCTGATTAATGTATTGACTTTAACTCAATAGAACGTTCAAGTGTATTTGTATTAAAGATCAAGAAAAGAGTAAAGTGGAATTAAAACTATGGCTTCATGCCATTTTCAGTATGGGAGAACACCAACAAAATGTAACTGAAAATTCTTACTCGAATTCGTTAGATAAAAGTCCCATAAAGTTTTTGTGTCATGGTTTTTTCACTTACTACTTTTGTTTTACAACAATTTTTTCTTCTTGGACACTCCCACCAGCCTCAATTTAAATAAATAAGGCTTGTTTTGAGATTGGCTACCATGGAAAGCAGTACTGAAAAGCCTCAATACAACACTTTTTCCACAGTTGGATATGTAAGATACGTCACAACTTTGACAACTTTATGGCTTTCAATTTAATACTATATTAAAATAATACTTGAAATAACTTATATCTTTAATCTGAAGATCTCACAAAACTTAGAGTCATGAATAGAGCACCTCCCTGCCTTACCTTCTCTAAAGGCCATAAAAATATACACTTCCCTTTGCTGAAAAGATTAAGGTAAGAAGATTAAGAATTTTTTATACAGGAAAGGGCATTTAAGATAATCTCTGAGCCACCAGTTCTCAAAACGTGATCTTCAGACAATGTGCAAACTTAGAAATGCCAATTCTTAGGCCCCTCCTGGAATAACCGAAATAGGATCTTAGGGAGGGAGATAAGTTGTTTTTAACAAGCCCTCCCAGTGATCCCAAAGCATGGGAAATGTTAAGACCAACAGATTTGAGGCTGAGAATTTAGTTCAGTGGCATAAGCACCTGGCTGGCAGGTGAGAGGTCATGAGTTTGATCCCCAGTACAAAAAAAAAAAAAAACAGAATAGTAAGACCAACAGATTCAGACCAATGCTTTTGTTTTACAGTTGAAGCATCTAAGTCACAGGTTAAGATTTGCCTACAATTGTTAAGGTCAAACTGTAATTAGAGGGCCAGGGATATAGCTCAGCAGATACAAGTGCCTGCTTGGCAAATGGGAGGTTATGAGTTTGATCCCTGGTACAAAAAAAAAAATTGTAATTAGAATTCAAATCACTTAATGTCAATTACAGTAACTCCAGTTTGCAGACTTAAAGATGTGAAACAGCAAGGTAACTCTCAACTCCTTTTTCCCCTTTGATCTACCTTGATTAGCTACACCTGGTCCAGTGTACTGCATTTCAAATATGACTGGAATCAACAAAGAGAACTCAATGATATTTGCTTACACAATTATTCCCCAATTCCTTTTATTCCTTCTACCTCAACCTGTATGACTTGATGTATGATAAACAAAGTTTTGGACACTAGAGAGTTCAATTCTAGTCCTGGATCTAACCACTAAGTGCTTTCAGACACATCCCTGCTTATCACTTATAAACATAGGAGAGTTGGATCCATTAAATTAGAATTTAAGATTCTCCGTAGTTCAGAAGTTTCATTATTACCTGACCCTAACTTCTATATGAATTTTCTTTTTGTCTCCATGCCAGGTAGAATAAATTCATTCCTTGGTGATGAAAAAATCTGGTTCCAGCTCTTTGATTTTAAACTTTTCTTCCTTCCCAAATCTATACTCTTTACAATGGTAAATGTGCTGTCATTGTTTAATAAGTGTTAAACTATGGTTTGGTTGTAATGATGAAAGCTGAACTTAAAGAATGAATCAAACTATTCAGGAGAAAAAGACAAAAAAAAAACCTGAGCATTTGAACTTTCTCAGGAATGGAAATTTAATACGCTTGGCAGTTCAGCCTGAATTAATATTCTCATAGTTCACTCTAGATCTGGCTATGATTTGCAAAACTCCTAGAGCATTTTTTAAATTGCCAAAGCAAAATAGTGTTATATTTTAAAACATTGGCAGGATTGACTGCTTTTTGATTTGTTCATGTTTCATATATGTTTATAGACAGACTGCTCAATATGTAGATGCCATTTTATATCTATGTAAATAACTTACAACTTCACTGTAACTGAACAGAAAATACAACCAGGTGAACTGCCAAAGAGAGCCCCAGCCACACTGGCAAAGAGGACTATATGCTGAGGACTGCAATCCCAGTGCTCTCTGATCAGATCCTCAAACCAAGAATCTGGCTAGAACATCGACGTCAAGTGTTGATGCACTTCTGTACTTTCCACGAGAGAAACACCATCATTGGTAAGCTGTATTTCTCTGTCTTCTTAAAAATCATTATTAACACAAAAAGATCACTTTCTGAGAAACATGGAAACTAACTCCATTGCTGACAATCAATTTTCTATCCCTCAGTGACAGGCATTGCTTTCTAACTTGCACACAGGTCCAAGGTCATTACTTCCCTCTGGATTTTAAATTTCTGTGTAAGAAAGCTTTTCCAAGGATAAAAACCTTAGCACATACTGAAATAAGTTAATGAGGTCTTGAGCACCTAATTTAAAATGAGAAGTATGTGAGAGAAAGGAAGGAAAAATAGCAGTACTTAAGGAATTTTCACAACTTGTTCCAATAAAATAAACTATAGCAATTTATAGAAAAGACTGTGAAATCAGTATCATGAAGGCTTAATTAACTTCCTTTATTAACAGTGACATGAAAATGCTTATACACTATATTTTATTTTCTGTTTTGTTTTGACTTTTGTTTTTTTGAGACAATGTTTCATTATATAATTCAGGTGGCCTTGAACTCATGGTAGTCCTCTGAATCAGTCTCCCTAGTGCTAGAATTACCAACATGAGCTATATTTTATTTTATTTTTTTATTTCAAAGAGAAAAAATAACAATAAAAGAGTTTCAAATCAGTTTAGTAGGAGAATTACAATGATTAATACATTGCATATTGTTATCTTCGTAATAGTTACTCAGAATTCAAGATACAGGCAGGGTTTGCTGTCCAAACCATATTAGCACAAACCTTTCTTTTCAATGAACTAAGGGAAACTAGTTGTATAACTATCTTAACTATCCTGTGTATACATATATTTTTTTCTTTTTTCCTTTCTTTCTTTCTTCTTTTCCCTTGTCTTTTCTTTCTAACAGTTTCTTCCCAATTCACAATGTCTATTGTACATTTTGGATCTTATTTACTTATTTAACTTCTCACACTAGTGAGACATTATGATGTTTATGCATATACACATACATACATATATTGGTTCATTTATTTCACTTATGAGTATGGTTTTTAGTTGCATCCATTTACCTATAAAAGTCTCCAGTTTATCATTCTTGGTGGCTGAGTAGTACTCTATTATATATTTTTAAAAATCTATCTTTTTTATCCATTCCTCAGTTGATGGTATTTGGGTTGTATCCAAGATTTAGCTATCATGCTGCTATAAACATGAGTGCACATATATAACTGAGGTATGATGTTTTGAATTCTTCTGGGAAGATATTCAGAAGGGGAATTAGCTAGGTTGAGTGGGACCTCTAATCCTAGTTTTTAAGGAATCTCTACACTAATTTCCACAGTGGTCATATCAGTCTACTCTCCCACCAATGGTGGAGAAAGGTTCCCTTTCCCCGACACCCCTGCCAGCATCTGTTATCAGTTGATACTCTGATGATAGCCATTCTTTCTGGGGTGAGATAGAATTTCAGTGTTGTTTTAACCTGCATCTCTCAAATGATCAATAATGCTGAACATTTTTGTGTGTGTATTTATTTACCATTTGTAATTCTTCATTTAAGAAGTGTATATTCATCTCAGATGCCCATTTTTGGATGAGGTCTTTGAATCGGGGGGAGTCTGATTTTTTTCAATTCTTTTTATGATCTAGATATGTCTTTGAAGGACGACCAGCTATAATTTTTTCCCACTCTATGGGTTGTCTTTTCACTCTGTTGATGGATTTCTTTTGTTGTACAAAAGCTTTTTAATAAAGCTTTCACTTTAATATGAGGAACAAGACAAGGATGTCCATTATCCCCACTCCTATTCAATATAGGTCTGGAAACATTAGCCAGAGCAATTAGATAAGAGAAAAAAATAAAAGGAAGAATTTAAATTATCATTATTTTCCAATGACATGACACTCTATATAGAAGAACCCAAAAACTCCACCAAAAATTTTATAGATTTAATATCCAAATTCAGTATGTGGCAGGATACAAAGTCTACACTCAAACACCAATAACAAAACATTAGTTAATTAATTAATTAAAATAAATATCAATAGCATTCCAGTATATATTCTATTTTCTTACATAAAGAGACAAAGAGTTATAAAGAATGTTTAATTCTCTTGATGTCAGCATCCAAAAATATAAACATTGAGAAAATAATGGTACATATTTTAATGGTACTGTTATCTATGGTTATTGGGCAGAGAAAATTGCCTAGATGGAAAAATAGGAGTTTAAAGTAGATTTTTAAGATAAAAATATTCTATGCGTACTATATGCTGTAAATATATTTTTAAATGGATAAAAAGAGAATGAGCTAGATATTTCAATCTCTCAACATACAACCTCATTGAGAACTGGCGTTGGATAAATTGTACATCAAATCTTTACTGCATGACATGCTGGTCATCATTTTATGAAACCCAAGGACCCCTGGAAGGGACATCGCACATAAACTGGGCCATGTGGCACAGGGACTCCTATCCATCCCTGGGCCCGCAGCCCAGAACAGGCTCTGATGAGTGGCCTTTCCCTTTGGACGCGCTCTCCAGTTCTGTCCTGAGGCAGTGCCCTAAGTGCTGCTTTCTGCCAGCTCTTAGGACTGTAATGTGACTTTTGTTTGCTTTTGTTTCTGTTTTCATGAAACTTTTGTTGTTTTTGGACTCAGTAAAGAGAGATTTCAGTTTGGGGTAAAAACCATTGTCTTAAAAAAAAAAAAACCTTCAAGGGGATAAAAACCACTGAATCTCAGAGTTAGCAAAGACCTCAGAAGTGAGAGTTCTCAGCTCTCCTCGGCCCTCTCAGTGGTAGCTTTCCAAATGTCGTCATTAACCTACGGAGCCCACACCTGCTGCAGGGCCTTGCTCCTGGGTCATGTTGTTTCTTGGTTTACCTTGGAGACTATCATCCAGAGGAAGGAATCTCTTCAGCTACTTCTGATTCCATTTCAACAAGTGTCCTCTCTCCCCATGTCCAGTCTCCTGTCCTTACCTGCTCTGGTACCAGTACGTCACCAGGCCCTGAGTGCACCTCTCCTGATTTCATCTAAACAATTATCTTGTGTCTCCTGGAACTCAGAGAGGCTCAGAAATTTGTCAGTGTCTCATAATGCTTCTTTGTTTATGAAATCAGGAGAAATCAGAAGCACATCTACCAGGTCTTACCCTCCTCACTGCACACCTCTGCGTCTTCTGAGGACTTCTATAAAATCAATCACCCCACACTCCTGTGACTTCCCTTTGTTCTAACACACAACTTCCTCTAACCCTCTCCTCCCACCCATCATGAGGTCCTAATGGAATTATATGCCACACTCTGCCTCAACTCTGCCACATCTCCACATCTTCTTTGCTATGCACCAGGACTGGGTCAGGCCTCTGCCACCACATAGGCCCCCTGGAAATGTTCCCTAAGCCTCTTTCTGTCCCCAGGGACACTTCTTCAGTTGTAACCAGCTACCTCAGATATGAAAATCAGATCTGTTCTTCTGTGATTAAAGCAAAAGCCAAACCCTTTACTTTGACCAGCTAAGCTTCACTGAGTTGACCATTCACTGTCCACCATTCAAACCTCTCCTCTCCTCCAGCATGCCAGGACCTCTCCCACCTCTGCACAGAGAGCTGGGGGCTCATGGGTGTGGGTGCATAGCTGTCCCCTGCCCCATCCCCTAGGTTCAGCTTAAGAATCCACCAGGGAGGGCCTGGCCTCCCAGGCAAGAGGTCCCTGCCCCATTATTTATGTTCTTTGTAGCATTTGCCAAGGTAGAAACATTTTTTTTTGAGGAACACTTTTATGTATGTTCTTAATTTGCTGTATATCTGTCTCCCTCAACAAGAATGGCAACCCCTTAAAATCAATAAGGCTTCTACCCATGAAGTCCCCTCCACCAATAATGCTTGCTACAGAAATACACACTTATGCTGAAAGAATGTGTACAAACCATGGGTCTATTCCTCTCAGCTCACTTCCACACTCTCTTCCTCACACATCACTGCTTCCCTGCATCTCACCACAGATTTTCTTAAGAGAAGTTCCTCCCTTCTGACCATTCCTCAGGGATTTTTGTATCCCCAGAGTTTAATACCAGAGGGTACATGGTAAGTACTTAATATCTGTTGACTAAAATAATAATTAACTTGACCCAGATTATCACAGACTTTCTCCAAATTCTTTTGCCTTCTCCAACACAGTCTTGCTTTTTCCTAACTGGTCATGTCATTACACCCTTCTAGTCCAGTCTTTTTTATTGGCCTTCACTAACATTATATGTTCTTCCTACTCTCCATCAGAGGACACCTTGCCCATCCCAGTAGCTTCACTTGTCATTCATATATTGAAGACTCTTCCATCTACTCCTCCTGTCCCAATTTCTTACTTAAGGCCTATACTCATTGCCCCAAGTTACAAGATATATCTTGAGATTAAGTTTGCATAGATCAAGCTCAATATGTCAAGAATGTATCTCATGATCACATTCCCAGTTTCAAACCCACACCAGTCTTACATGTGATAACAGCAGCCACATTCCATTAGTTGCCCAAACTTGGACTCTCAGAAAACAACCTTCTGTTCTCCACCAAATTTACAAAATATTACAAACAGAAGAAGGGGACACAGGAAAAGAGATGTGAAGATTTTGTGTGAAACCTTACACCATTGCTCTTCTTTGAGATTTACAAACATAACAGATTAGCAAAATGTCTCACACACTCCAACTGAGAAGTTCAGGGGGGGAAAAGCAATTTCTGTATGTTAGTCTTTTTTCCTAAGTCTCCAGCTGCTTGTTAAAAGGGAAAACACATTAAGTTAATGTTCAAGTCTGTTCAAAGCATTAAATAGTTCAATAATTTAAATAGACCATTGAGGAAGTGCCAAGTCTCCTTTGGAAAAAAATCGCTCAGCCTCTGCGGAAGCCCCTCTCCTCTACTGCTTTCCCAAGAGGTTGTCCAGGTGTGTGGGAGAAAACGTGTATGATTCAAGGGTCTGCAGTCTGGAAGAGGCAGGGTCAGGAGGCAAGGGGTGTTTTGATCTCACAGCATGACTTCAGAGTCTGCTGTCAGGCCAATTGTTGGTGGAGCCTGGGACCTGGTCCTCTTGGCTTGGGTAAGACCAAAGGGCTCCATGATTGGCTCCATCTCACTTTGGGCTGCTGCTGGCTGTTTTCCCTGATGTTCTGTCCTGACCTTCATTTAGCCCCTCCCACTGGGTGACTTTGCCATGCCTCAGTTGGCCCCATGACTGACTTAGCTTCTGTCTTACATAGGAGCTAAAGCAGAATCTTAGGAAGTATCCATGTCATCATATATGTGGGAGCCTGCCCCTGGGACACTATGGTAATAGCTCTCCTGACACTGGTCACCAGGATAACCCACTTGTAAAGCACGCTGCCACCCTCACAGGGACTGGGAAATGGCCCTGGCTCCCTTCCCTCTCCTCTCCCTTTGGGCACATACTTTCTCTATTCTCCTCCTCAAATCCCCAGCTTCCTAGGTGAGCTTTTCTTTTACTTCCCCTATGACTTACTCTCCTCCTTTCTGGTTCCACATATAATTAGAGGCAGGAGTGTCTCCTCTATAATATGGGAGAACTCAAAAGCTCACTACTCCAAGCCAAGTTCATGGCAAGTTAAAAAAGAATTAAAAGAATTTGGAAAATATTTTCTCATGTTGAGCCTGATCTAAATTAAAGCTGATGAAGTGAACATTATCTGTCAGGCTAAGGAATTTTGACTGACTCTAAAGAAACATAAGGAGCCACTGATATTTAAAACATTACTTCGCTGTTAACTCTCAAAGTTCACTTTGACTGAAGTGTAATGAGTAGATTAAACACTAGTGCTTCCTAGTTTGTGTGCCCACGATACTCATGGAAAATCTAATACATGGCACAATGGAGGGACAGAAGAAATGCAAGTCTGAAAGGAAAGAAGGTAGTTAAATGAAAATTGCAATACTTCATGCAAAGAAACATAGTTGTCTAAAATTAGTTTCTTGTACAATAAATACAGGGGGAAATCAATGGATTTGAAGGATAGCAATTGGATGGAAGAAGGATATGTTTTTTCATGGGACACTTGGACAAGAGGCGGTGCTGATTCACAATGCTGGAAGGATCTCCCAAAGCAGTGGAAGATGTTCTTGTGAAGTTTGAAGTAAGGAAGACAGTAGTAGGAAGCAAAGGAATTGCTAATAACATTAACTATAATTTTTTTCTAAGTTAAAAAGTACCTTAGAGGTTACATTATCTAACTTATCATTCTGCAGATAATAATAAATCTTCCTGTTTATTTGATACTTCTTGTTGGGCTGATGAATGTGTCTCGCCTAAAATTTATATGTTGGGCCCTAACTCCCAACCTATGAAATTTGGACATAGAGTCTTTGGGAGATAATTAAGTTTACAGTAGATTATCAATGTAGATCTCAAGATGAGACTAGTGTCCTTGTAAGAAGAGGAAGGCAGGAAGATATTTCTCTTTCCACAAGCGTGCACCAAAGAAAGGTCATATGAGGACACAGCAAGAAGGCAGCCATATACATACCAGGAATCTGGCGCTTACCAGAAACCCAACCTCCTAGCACCTTGATCTTGAACTCCCCAGCCTCCAAAACTGTGAGAAATAAAGATCTGTGTTAAAGCCACCCTGTGTGTGGGATTTTCTTATAGCAGCCCAAGTAGACTAAAATGTTAGGCAATGAATGATCTGCTTGCACTACAAATATCATCTCATTAATTCACAGCTAACTCCAGGAGGTAGCTGTCATAATATAAGAATGAGGACATGGAATCCCTGAGAGACAGGTAACTTGCCTGGGCAATTAAGAAATTCAGAACCAAGATTCAGATCCTGATCCCTCTTTTCCCAGAGCCAGGTGATCTGTCAGTATGCTACCTCTGTAAAGAGAGTATACTCTGCAATTTATTTTCAAAAGTTGCAAGTCTGTGTATGTTTTACAACTTGTCTAATGCTTCCACTTCATGCCCAGAGCCATAGAGCTAGTTAATAGTGAGCCAGGATTAGACACAAGATTCTGCCTCACCTTCCAGTTCTAGTTTCTTTCTGTGCCCATCCCCTCATCTTTGTGGGCAAAATGTGCCTGGGAAACAAGGATACAAACTGTGTAGGTTTGTGGCGCTGGAACCTCACTCTTTGACTGTACAGCCACAGACACACCTGTGAGACACACCTCCTCATTCCCCTTGTTCACTATTGAGATTTGGGCTTCCTCCCTCTTCTGTCACAGAAGCCTCATGATTAGTCACCTTTACAATATTGTTCTTTGGAGGAAAAGAATAAGAGAAAGCCATTTCACATCTTCTCTTTACCAGTTCAAACACAGGTATTATTTCTTTGAGTGCAATTCTGTGAGTCATAGTTTTAAAAGTTTAAAAATGATTTGTGTTTAATGCAATTTAACCTTGTTATCTTTTCCTTCTCATGGCAAAAGTCATAAGATAACTCTCCCTATTACTAAGGATGAATGAAATATACACTGCACATGTGGTCAAATACTCAAGCAAAGTCAAGATGAAGTCATTTCTATGTTCAATTTAGCCATGCCATAGCCCAAGGGGGATGACTTCTTTTCCTCATTATAAAAATAATAGCTTTGTACCTGGGCTAAGATATGCTTTGTGATATGATTTCATTTTAGAACCATGATGTTTCTGATGCATTAGGCTTCAGTTAGCTTAAGCTTCTTAATAGTGTGTGTTGTTGGTATAATCAAATGCCAACTCTACCACCAGCACTGTCATTCCTTGAATGCTTCAGCACAATTAAAAGAACTAAGTTGTTACAAGGTAATTACTCAGGATGGATTAAACTGTAATCCTAAAAAGCAATAACACCATGGCTAGTATGAACTCTATTTTAGTACTAGCGGGAGAGAAGTCAGGTGAGCTGGGGGAAATTCCAAAGCAAAGATATTCACCTAGCTAAATGGGCATAGGTGCCTAGTTAGTGTTTAGGTAACTGAAGATAACTAGCACTCCTGACTTCTTCAGCTATGACTGGAGCACACTGGGAGATCCATGCCATCCGTAGGCCAGGCAGGTGCTTATGCCACCAGCAGTGGTATTTTTAAGAATCAAAAATATAAAAACTTCCCAAGGGTTCTAATGCACAATCAGATTTGAGGACCACAGATCTAAACTACTGGCATCTGACCTTTGTCTACCATCAAGTTTACTGCCTGAAAAGTAGAGAGGCAACCACATGCGAAGCTCTAGGGATTGGCACGTAGACTCAGTTCCGAGCCCAGTGGAGAGGGTTTGGGCTCATTAAAAGATGTGCAGAGGCACAGGGAGCACAGTTGAAGCACAGCCACAGGCACAGCCTCCATGATATCCTCGTGTTTCTTCCCACCTTCTGACTAAAAATGAGGTCTGTACTGGAGGAAGGGGACTAAGACAGATTGGTGAGTCATAAGAAATGGCATGTCCAGCAGAAGTCAGCAAAGATAAGCTCCCTGGACCATCACCATAAATCATTGTGTTAGCCTCTCTATGTCCTCATGGAAACTAGAAGTAAAATCCTGAAACAAAATCTGTGTGGACCTGTCTCTGAGCTGGCTAGAATGGAACTGGGGTATTGACTTCAGCTTCAGAATCTGTCACAGAAAGAAAAAAAAAAATCACAGCAAAGGGTAGGTGGTGATTAATTTAAAGACAAAATAAAGGTACACAGATTCCCTAGGGCTTGTTTCATGGAATAAAGACCTAAATTGAAGATCTAAAACAAAAAAATCCTGAGAAGTCTACTCTAGTAGAAAGCCTTGATGTTGGCCTTGGCAACAATTTTATGGACACAACCCCCAAAATTTAGACAAAATGAAAAATAAAAAAGCAAGATCATATCAAACTTAAAAGTTTCTGCACCATTAAGGAATCAAACAACAAAACGACAAGGCAGCCAATGCAGTGGGAGAAAATATCTGTACATAAGATATCAGAGAAGAGGTTAATATCCAAAATACATAAAGAAGTCACAGAACACATTAACAAAAAATCAAAACAAAACAAAGCCCAATTTTGAAAATTAGAAAATGACCTAAAAAGACATTTTTCTAAAGAAGACATAAAAATGGATACAAAGATGTTCAACATCACTAACCATCAGACAAATGCAAATCAAAACCACTATAAAACATCACATCATACTTGTTAGGATGGTTATAACAAAAAAGATAACCGGTGGTGGTGGAGGTATGCATTTGGAAAGAGTGGAATCCTTGTACATTGTTGGTGGAGATGTAAAATGGTGCAGCCATTGTGGAACATAGCATGGAGATTCCTGGCTAAACTAAAAATACAGCTACAGCATGACCCAGCAATCCTAGCTTACAGTACATCCTCAAAGAAAATAGTAACATGAGCTCAAAAGATGTCTACACTCCCATGTGTATTGCAGCATAATCCCAACTGCCAAGGTATACATCAATGAAGCAGCATAGATGTCTATTGATGGATGAATGGATAATGAAGTTGTGGAATGGAATGAATTTGTACAGTGGAATATTATGAAACTTTAAAAAAGAATATCTTTAGAGGGCATTTTGTTAGGTAAAATAAGCCAGACAGAAAAAGAAAAATTCTGCATCATCACACTGATGAAAGGAATGTAAAAAATTGAATACATAGAAACAAAGAGTACAGTGGGCTTACCAGGGTGAGAAATGAAGATAAAAAGAATAAAGATGCAGTTATATCAGAAACATAAGCCTAAAGAATTAATGTACAATGTGAGAGCTATAGTTAATAAAACTTGATAGTACATCAAAACTTTGCTGGAGAGTAGATTTTAGATACTCTTCTTGCCAAAAAAAACAAAAAAACAAGAAAAAAGAAAAAAGAAAGATAACTATGTGAAGTGATAGACACATTAATTTCCTTGACTAGTTATCACTTTATTTTGTGTACATTTATCAAAACATAATACCATACATATTAGATACATATAGACAATAAAACAAAAATATTGCACAAAAAAAGACAAAGAATGAGAAAACAAGTCTGTGTGTGAGCCAGTGCATGCCCTGTAGATGGTCAGCAGTGACCATTGCTCTGAGAGTTGACCACTCTCCACAACATTGCTCAGTCATCTTACTACCACAGCCCTCAGGACAGTACCCTGATCACACGTGGCATGGACCATTGAGCTTCCCTGGAAAGCTCCATCACCCGGGGTTCTCCTGTGGGAACATAGCAAGAGAGAAAGAACCTCCCCTAACTTAGCCACACTCTCCCCACCTCCGCCCTCGGAGTCCAGCTGCTCCGAGGTGTGCCATCCCCATACAAACATCCCAAACCCTTCAATAGGCAGACAGGGAGAACAGAAATTTTAAAATATTGAAACATGTATAAAATTAAAAGTCATCTCCAGATCAAAACTACTGCCAAGTGCTAGGGAAGCACAACTGGTGTTGTCTTTTTGTGATGTCCTTATTTAGCAGCTTGACTACTTTGATGTTTACACTTATTTATTCCTACAGGCCCAGCTTCTGCTTACTCCTCTCTTGCCACCAGCAACTGGTGTACTGAACTGCTTGCAGTTTCTCAAAGGTTTCTCTTTCATCTCCTAGTTTCATTCTCCCTAGCCAACCGGTTTGCTCAGCAAGATGCAAATCTGAAGAAAAATCCTTTGGGGAGTTTATCCCGACTACCAATCCCATTCACTAAGAGGCCCAAAAGCAGCTAAATGAGTGGAGCCCAGAATAAGAAAAGGCTCTGCAGTAGCTCCAGGTGACTATGCAGGCTGCTCTTTCTCTTGGGCCAGCAGACTCAATGGTGCTCGGGGTGTTCACCATGCTTTGGAGCCTCTGGCAGATCTCTGCAGCTGAGTCACAGTGAAGGCCTTTCAAATTTGGAGCAAAGCCGTGCCATGCTTCTCAGACTATTACTTCTCTTTTGAGGACCAAATTAAGGCCTGCTAGTGAGCTTTCATTGACACTGATGCTTGACCATGGGCCCCCAAGTTACTAAACCATCTGAGCTTTTGGTCATAACCTGAGTGTTATCTGACCTACCAAGCTGTAAAGTTGAGCATGCACAGCAAGTCTCCATCATCAAATGGAGGTGGTGTATATGCGCCTGAGCCCAAGCAGGCTTTGAAATTATGAGTTACATCAAGAAGTGATCCTGCAATGAAAATACCACTAACATACCTCACAGATTTAGAGAAATTACTCCTAAAATTTATCTGGAAACAGAAGAGACCTAGAATAGCAAAGGCAATTCTAAGCAGCAAAGCCAAGGCAGGAGGCATCACAATCCCTGACTTGAAGTTATACAATAAAGCTACCTTAATACAATCAACATAGTACTGGAATAAAAACAGACCTGAAGATCAATGGAATAGACTAGAAGATACAACTATGAACACACTCAACCACCTTATCTTTGATAAAGGGGCCAAACATGTTCACTGGAAGAACGATAGTCTCTTTAATAAATGGTGCTGGAAAAACTGGCTATTCATATGCTGAAAACTAAAACTATACACGTGCCTATCACCATGTACTAAACTGAAATCTAAATGGATCAAAGATCTAAATATTAAAACAGAAACACTAAATCTGTTGTAAGACAAAGTAGGTAAAAATCTCAAAGACATAGGGTTAGGTAGAGAATTCATGAACAAGCACCAAACTGCAAGGGAAATACTTCCCAGAATCAATAACTGGGATCACGTCTTATTAAAGAGTTTCTGCATGTTGAAAGAAATCTCCAGCAGAGTGAAAAGAAAACCCACAAACTGGGAAAAAATCTTAACAAACTGTCCCTCAGACAAAGGACTTCTGTCTAGAACTTATAAAGAATTAAAAAAAATAAAACCCTTAAAATTCAAAGACCCAATCCAAAAATGGGCATCCAAGAAGAACACACAGTTCTCAGATGAAGAAATATGAATGGCAAATAAATACAAGAAAAAATGTTCTCCATCACTGGTCATTAGAGAAATGCAAATTAAAACCACACTGAGATTCCATCTCACTCCAAAAAGAATGGCCAGCATCAACAAAACTACCAACAGCAAATTCTGGAAAGGCTGTGGGGAAAAAACAACTCTTCTGCGCTGTTGGTGGGAGTGTAGACTGGTGCAACCACTGTGGAGATCAGTCTGGAGATTCCTCAAAAAGCTGGGATTGGAAGTCCCATTTGACTCAGCTATTCCACTCCTAGGCATATTCCCAGAACTGAAAACATCATACCACAGTGATATATGTGCACCCATGTTTATAGCGACACAATATGTAATAGCCAGATCTTGGAAACAACCTAACTGCCCATCAACTGAGGAATGAATAAAAAAATTGTGGTACTTTTATACAATGGAGTACTATTCAACTATAAAGAATGATCACATTGAGACATTTATAAATAAATGGATGCAACTTGAGACCGTACTCCTAAGCAAAATAAATCAAACTCACATGTATGTATAAATACCGCATAGTCTCCCTAGTTTAAGAAAAGGTAAGAGTACATAAGATTCTATGGTAATAATGTATCCCCATTATATTGCTTTGAAGTCTTGTAATATTTTCATTCATTGGTTGGAATGGTTTTATTCTGTTTTATTTAATCTTATTATATGAACACCTACTTTGAAGAAAATAAGACATATGTCAGCCATTGCTGATTTAATATCATCTGGCTTTGAGGTCCTACCATGTTTTTGTTCTTCTATTACCATTGGTTCTATCATGTTGTGTCTTACTGGATTTTAATATGGGTAATGATATAAACAAAAATTTTATGGAAAATGAGATTATTATAGTAGCCATTGTTCATTTTCTGTTATTTGGTTCAGAATGCCTTGTAATATTTTCATTCTCTTGAATGCCTTTATTCTATTTTGTTATGTTGTTATTATTGTTTGTGAAGCTATGCTCAATTATTTCAAAGAAAGAGATATTATGGTAGCTACTGTTGATATCCAGTTGTCTTGTTGCGAAGTGCTGTGTTGCTTGTATTGTTCTGTTCTGATCTGCATTGTTCTGTCCTCTTTTGTTTTATTCTCTGTAATTTTTTTAAAAAAAGAAGTGGCCCTAGTCTCCAATCCTGCTACATCGCCTTTTCTCTCCCAGCCTGTACCTAAGGCTGTTGACAATCTGTTGACAGAGAAGACTTTGGCACACTCTACAGATGATCCTACAGATATGCTGTATTTCTGCATTCTTTAACAACAGCAATAAAAACTGTATATACCAGGTTCAAACATGGATGATGGGTGGGTGAGCAGATTAATGAATCTACAAGAAGGAAAATAATTCAAAGTCTCTTTTAATATCTATCATAATCCCCAAAAAAGTACAGCTAAGCATTTCTATAGAATTTAGTGATATAATTCAAGACAAACATTTAGGTTTGGAAATGTGAACTTACCAATAATAAATCAAATCAAGTGAGGCAAGTACAAAATTTAGGGGCTCAAGTAAGTTCACTTTAGCCACTTATGTCTTAAACAGCTGTCCAAATAGCATTTTGTGGTGGAAACTTTTCAAAATAAACTTTATCAAATGATATTTTCAGATCTTTCTGTACATGCCAGCTGTTAGGTTTAGGAGGAAAGCATCTTGCAACTTTTGTGCGTGTCACACCAACAGGCATGTTTAGTTCATATTTCTGTATCAATTAAATTGTTGCCAGGGAGCATAAAAGCATCCAGGAAATTCTCAATCAGGAACCAGAAGTCTACAGGAATAGTTTTTGTTTCAGTAACTGTTTTGCAGATACAATGAAGGGAAATGATCCACTAGATGATCATCTGGAGTTGTCCAACTGCATTACCATAGCTCTGCTCAGTCTTAATGTCATAGGGGTGATGATACCATTTTTTAAAAACAGGTTGCTGTGTGTTAAATGAAGGTGGAAACAGTAGGATTCTGTGCAGCAAGGAATATTTACCTCCTAAGACCCTGGAAAGTAATATTTATTTTCTAGTTTGTATCTTCATTACTGGTTAACACTACATTCTTACTTTGTGGACCATAACCTCATCACCCAAGAAACAAAAACAAAACCCCTCAAATCTGGCAATTAACAGACCAGCTGTCCTTGTGTCCAGCGGAAACTGCACTGAGGTGGACTCACATGACTTGGTTTCCAGATGGTGACATACTGGCCACATGTGTGAATTAATCTACTTACAAGATCTCTGACCTTCAGTTTCCTCGCTTATTAAAAGGGTACAATTATGCCAGGTTTCCCTGATGCACAGCGTTAAGGCAAAGAGCAAAGCAATTGCCTTCCTGAATGTGATTGATCAACTACAAGAAGTTGCTGGAAACTAGCAATCTAAGTAACAGGGGTAGGAGAGAGGGGAAAATAGAACAATAATAATAGACCTTGGGAAGGAAAAAAATTTTTCACCTCCAGTTTTAACAAGCTTAATATAAAATGGATATTTGGATGGTATTTACTAGGCAAATGCTCTTGATGCCTGGTTTCTGTATGAAATATCTATCAGTATTGGCTCACCTGGACTACACTCACACATATACACACACACAGTCCACACACACACAGGTTGCATTCATAGTGAAAAATCTAAACAAAATGAAACAAACAAACAAAAACACTTTCTGCTTTTTAGAGACAATTCAGTTACAGCCACAACAGATCAGTGAATTTATAGAAAATAATTTTATTTCTGGCTTTTGCACTGCCTGGCACTGCCTATGCCATAACCTCACAGGGACCTGCCAGGGAACGGTACTGACTCTCATGTGTTGAGATTTTGGAACCTGTAACCACGTGAGAAACTACTACCTCACTTAACCATTAGTACAGTACACAGAATATCAAGTGGGGAGCCACCCAGGCCTAGGGGACATGGCTACTCAGTTTCAAATTAGGCAGTCAAGAACTGTCCTTAAATGCTGTAGAAAAACAACAAAGATTTGATTTATCAGTTACTGCAGCAGCCAAGCAAGAATTCTATTTTAATTCTCATTCCTCTTTTTGGTAACTGAAACCTTATGCCTTCAACAGTCATGGAGTTGTTTAAGGGACCTAACTGGCCCCTTGAGGGCCTCCTTTAGGAAACAGGAAAAAGAGATCTCCAGTAATATCCTGTGTTTGCTGCGAGAATCAAGAGGGAATTGGCCAAGCTTCAGGTGGCTGGTGGCAGAGCCGGCCCAGTATACAGCCAGTCAGGGACGCACTGGTGGGCTTAAGGGTCTTCCCTCCTGGAAGAATCCTGCAGCTGAAGCTGGGACTCAGCACTGTGATGAGAGAAGGAGATTAGAAGAAAGAGACAAAAAAACACTATGATTAAAAAGTTAGTAACGATAGAGTTGTCTGAATCCAAACTCTTCTGATCTCACTTACAAACCTCCCATTACCTATTCCCTGCTATTCTCCCCATTATTGCTACTCTTTGTTTGAACAAGATTTTATCAGAACAAAATGTCATAAACATGGACAAAGGATATCCTACACAGTGTTACTTAAAGGCTCCCTGAGTCACTTAGGAAGATTTCGTGTAATTGTTAAGAAAAAGACAGCAGACTTCCAAATACTATCTTTCTGATATCTACTTATGATCTCAATGATCTTAAGCAAGTTCTTTAACCTCTCTAAGCTTCATCTTCTTCATCTATAAACAAAGGTCTGCAAGTAGCATGGCCATCTTACAGGGGTGTGTGTGTGTGTGTGTGTGTGTGTGTGTATTAAATGAGCTAACAAGGCCTAAGGCAAGCATTCCCTACATAATACAAATTATTACTTTTTTCTGTTTATGCTAAAGGGCATTTTTGCATATGCTTCGAGTAGTTTTGAAAGAAAGAATCAAAAACAGTGTTGGCAAAGAGTTATGGTTTTCAACACCAAGAAAAATACTGGGGCTGGGGATTTAGCTCAGCAGCACAGCACCTTCCTGGTAAGCAAAAAGTCCTGAGTTCAATTCCCAGTAACAAAGAAAAGAAAAGAAAAGAAAAGAAAAGAAAAGAAAAGAAAAGAAAAGACAAATACTTAATTGTATCTATTTATTTTAAAGAGGAAAAACAATGACACAGAATTTAATATCAAGATATTAGGAAATTAGCAATGGTTAATACATTGCGTATTGTTATCTTCAAAGTAGTTGGTCAGATTATAAGATATAGGCATGCAAAATTGATTAAACATAAGCACAAACTGTTCTTTTCATTGTGGCTTTTTGTTTTTTATTTTTTGTTTGTTTGTTTTTTGTACCAGGGATCGAACCCACAACCTTATGTTTGCCAAGGCAGGTACTTACACCAATAAACTAAATCCCCAGCCCTATAATTTTTTTTTTTTTTGTATTGGGGATCAAACTTATAACTTTGCACTTGCCAGGTGGGTGCTTATGCAGCTGAGCTAAATCCCCAGCCCCCCAAACCTTTGTTCTTTTCAATGAAGTAAAAGAATTAGTAGTATTAGAAATATTGTATTAAAAGAGGAAGAAAGTCACTGTTGGATTTTTCAAGAGAGCTCTGTATTCAACAATGAGCTTCTTGTTCATCATCGAGTTCAGTAACAGTACACAAAGTCCTAGAGACCAGATAGACTCCTTCCTAAGGCGCCTTTTAATCACTGATTAAATTGGGTGGTCCTACAATGAGCTGGTTTTGTTTTTTATATATCTTTCTTGTTTGGTCTGGGATAAATGGGAAAAAACTTCTAAATTAGAACATGTGCAGCATCAGTTTCTCTTTTCATGATCTGGTTTTAATAATGAGGCACTATTAGTCTAAAGAAACCGTTAGGACAAAACTGAGCATTGTTTCAAAATCTGCTTATTTACACTTCTGGCAGAACTTTCTAGGGTACACTCTATTCTGTAGGAAACATCTGTCTTTGGGGTTTTCGTCACCAGGATGCAGTTCACAGCAGGGCAGGGCATGTCTGAGTGCACACAGATAACTCTGCAGTGGGGACTGGCCCGTACACACATGTCCACAGCCATTCTCTCTGGTGAACACACATGCTTGTTTGCAGAAGACATACAAAAATGTAATCCAAGTGGAATGTGCCCAGACATTCCCCAAAACTGGGTCTCTTGCTAGGACTGAATCTTGAATACTTAAGTGACATAACGCAAAGGGTTTTTATTAAAAATGAGCTCAGGTCCTTTGAAGAATATGTACTTTGGAAAGTCCTAGTTACTCAGACTATTAACTTCCCATTAACGTCATGCATTTTCATAGAACTCCTACACGAGAAGCACAATAAGACCCTTTTCTGTTTTGTTTGCATAGCCCTGCCCTTCAGGTATCAGATCCACAAGCAAAATCTTTCATTTTTTTTTAATTATCTAGAGTATCTCACAGAGGCCAAGTATTTTAGACCAAAGGAAAACTACAAAGACTACTGTTCCTACAGTAGTCTTCTCACAGAACAGTGAGAAGGCAATTTTTCCCAAAGATACACCAATATTCATTAAATATTCTTATACACATGTATGCTGTTAGCTTTTGAATGAATGAGTGGCTTAATTTTGCAATAGTATTGTCCAACCCCCTAACATAAACAGAACTAGCACTTAGTAAGAAAATGTAGTGGCCCATTAATTTAAACTGATATTCCCAGTAGTAGTAGTGCTGGTATAGGTCCCCACAGATCACAAGTTCCAATTGTGTGAATTACTTCCATTCTCCACACTTGGTTCTATCACATGGGTAGCTTGAAGCTAGTGATGGTGGAACTATTTACACCTTCATAATAGGCATAAACTTCAACATGGGGCTTGATTTTCTCTGGATAGCTGGGCACACGCTTGACTGTAGGCTTTTGTTATAAATCTGCCTGAATGTGAAACATGTTGGCCTCATTGAGCCTGGCTGGACACCCCAGATACAGAGTGTATTTTTTTTCCTACAATAAGAAAGCTATCTGCAAAGATTCAAGGGCCACCTATGAGGTAGAAACCACCACAATTACAGGTGGAGATTGATAAAGATTGATTGATTGGATCATCCAATATTTGTTCATCGTATATTAATTGAAGGCACTATTTTATGCACTGATGATATATAGCATACTTTGCCCTAAAGAAACTCATATTCTACTAGAGGAGGATAGATCTTTTAAAATAAGTATAAGATTAGTGAAGTACTACAAAAAGATTTAATGGAAAAATCAAAGAATTAGGAGGTAATGGCTCTGGGGTAGAAATAGAGAATGTCCTTTTACAAAGAGCAGTCAGGGAGGCCCTTTGACAAAATACCACATGGCCAGAATCTCTTGTGATGAAGAGAGAAAGGAGCAGATGAGGCAGGGCAACTCTTTTCTGGGAAACATAAACAGTCAGTACAAAGAACAGGAGTCAGGAAAAATCCCTGTGTGTTAAAGGACCAGGCCCAGACACTGAGCTGAGCTCAGAAATCCAGCAGCAGGTGAAAGGGTGACGCTCTCTGTCCTTGTGGAACTTGCAGCAAGACAACCACACAATGCAAACTTTAAAAGTTTGGTAAAGGCGTACTAGGCTTGTAAGAATTGAAGACGAGTCTGAATCTGTCTACTCTTTGACACTGTTCACTGCTTTCTCCTTTACTTTTCACTGTCAGTAGTACACATAGCTGTGGATGCTCAGTGTGTTTCATGACCATCTGCTTCCTGGCATGCTTGGTAGAAACATGCTGGTTTATAAAAATTAGAACCACCTGTACCTTATGTTCCATCCCTGCATGGAAATGCCAAAGAGCACCTAGCCCCAAAATAATTCTTTATGGGACTGATTTTTAACGCAATACCAAGCAACCAAGGATTTAAGAACTAGAAAGAGTTAGTGGAAACAACACAGGCTTGTACTTAAATGCGCCTGGGCTCAAGTACCAGTTCTAACAATGAGTACCTAATAATAAGTATGACATTAAACAAACTATTTTACCCCCTCTAAATCTCATCTCTGGAGCAACATGAAAATTAAACCCAACTGTGCATATAAAATCTGATTCATAATAGAAGCTGAAAATGAATTACTATCCTAATGATCACATCATAGAAACACTTCAACTTGTGTGGTTTTTGTCTTAACAACAACCAAAAATCAAAACTGAAGTTAAGTAAACAAATAACTGAAAGGAACTTGTAAATAGATCTGACAAACCAGTTTAGTTCAATTGTGCCCAGACACATAGTTAGTATCTCTGAAAAACGGCTGGGTGCCGTGAGAAAGGGACAGAGCAGAAAGTAAGTCACAGGCTATGGGTGATTTCCTGGAGAAACGTTTCCTCCCAGATTTCTCATTTGGAGAGAAGTCAGATTCACAATATGACACAAATGTTTAATCCCCAAATGTAGGAAAAAGGTTCTGCAGACTGATCCCAGAACAGGAAACATATTTTGATGATCCAGCAAAGAAATTATGAGCATGGAAACACATGCCTGCCATCTGTCAAAAGAGGACATCATCGCATCACTGACTCCTACACAGCAAGCAGAGCCATAATCATCTTTTACTAGGCCTCCTAGATCACAGGAGTAGGCATGCCTTCTGAGCCCAGGACTGCAGGCTAAGCAGTGTGCAAGTGTGTGTGGATCTCCTTTAGGGTGGCCAGTGTAACACAGCCACATGGAGACTCCCCACCCCAGAGTCCCCAACCCCGAGAAGCAGATAGGCCCTGAGCCATGGCCCCATACTAATGAAGAGCTGGGCACCATGGGCACTCTCTTCACTGTCTTTTGTGTAGAAAACTAAATCACATACACTAGACTAACAGTGGCAACACTTCCAAAGAAAAATAAAAATTGGCAATACTCTTAAAAGAAAAGATTTATTGTCATCTGATCAGGAAAAGCAGCAAAACATACATTGCGTTCAGATGTTCCAACCAATGATCCATAGACTTTTCAGGCTTTTCATCCTTTTCAGAAACACCAACCCTTCTCCTCATTGTTTGCCAGACTAGAAATACATAACTTACATGGTGCTGTGTGGCTTACAAAGCATTTTGATGTAAACAATTCTGCTATAATCCATAAAGCACTCCTATTGTAAGGCTAATGTTTCCCTTGTTCTAGAGTTGATGTCATTGAGCCTCAGAAAAATAAATAAATAAATAAATAAATAAATAAATCTACTCCAAGATCTATTTGGGGTCAGAGAGGTGAACCCTGGACTCTACACCAAATTTTACTTTTCTGTCTACATATTTCAGAGCAGGCACGATTCCTAATTTCCAAGTGTAGTCAGTCCCGCAGTGGCTTTGCTATTGTTGAGCAGGAGTGGAACCAACGGATTTTAACCCATCGCTCCGGACTAAGACCACATGACTACATCAGAGAATAGGTAGCCCAGAGAACCAGTTCTGACCAACCAAGTAGACACTGGTCCAAAACGCAAGCTGCCAAATCCAAGGAAAGTGGAATTCCAGTCAAATAAATAATTTCTCAAAAGTCAGCATGACTGGGCAACTGTATTTTGATTGGGTAGGAAAAGAACAGGCTTCTTCCTCTTTTTCAGCAAAGTATAAAGCCTGGGTTGAAGAGTATTATTTGAAAACCTCTTTGAAACTATCAGTAAGATTTAGGCATATCATCCAAACTTTGTCTATAGGTTTAGTCTTCAACTTTGTTTTGTGCATTTCTGTAAAGTCTTTAAGTAGGGAATCTTTTTTGTAATTGCTGGGGTTTTTTGGGGGGCAGGGGTTGTACCAGGGATCGAGCTTATGACCTCACGCTTGCCAGGCAGGTGCTTATGCCACTGAGATAAATCCCCAGCTGTAATTGCTGTTTTTAAGACAAGGTCTCAGTATGTTCCAAATTTGCCTCAAATTTGCTACATAGCCCAAGTTGAGCAAGAACACGCAGTTCTCCTGTCTCAGCCTCCCAGAGTACTGGGTTTAAAGGTTAAGTAGAGAATCTTCACCAAAGATTTAGATGGAGGTTTTTGCTTATATTTTATATACTCAAGATTCTTATAACCTGTTTTACTAGTTAATGGAAATGTGTGGTGTGGCAACTCTCTGTCTTTACAATCTGAGGCATGTGCGACTATTTTCTTGATACTATAGTCTCTCTGCCATGAGTCTTAACGAACAGGTAGGCTCATAGGTCAGGGGTTCTTGTCTTTTAGGACCATTCATGTGTCTTCAATACCGGAATACATGGGAAGCTCATTAAATATTTGTGACATAGATAATTGTAATAATTATAAGAACATTTTATGTTGCATTTTAGTAGCATTGGAGACCAAACAAAAAATTGATTCTATCATTATAAAGCAAATGATTATCTTGGTCAAGCAATATCAACTATTTCCCCTTTTCCCTGGGAGCAGTAACTGCAACTAAGACATAATTTATTTATTGCTTTTTCAAAATTATTATATGGTTGCGCATACAACAGATAAAATAATATGATGTGTGGAAGGTGCTAATTAACTAGGCACTGGTTTCCAGTAAAGCCCAAAATTAGCATAATGAAGATCATGGTCCCACATCCCATGTGAGTTTTCTACTAAGAAAAAGCCTGGCTGCATTACCTGAATTCACAATCTGACTCTATTTTATATATAAACACAGAACATTTTTACTCCTTTTAAATACATATGGAATTTCTAGTAATACAAGTATCATGTAAATTAAGGGAAGATTAAAATTTGTTTTGTTTTGAAATTTACCAAAAGTAACACACAACTAATGAAAATTTCCACCAACAAATGTGAATAGTGTTGGAGATGCCAATCAAAGAGCACCTACATCAGTCTGATTTTTGTTACAATTGGATATATAATGATAGCACATTAATTTTCAAATTATTTAGATGTTCACTTCCATTCACTAAGTTTCCATGGTTATAGAAATTCTCTTCCTCCCATTCACAAATTGCAAATTGGGTAAAATACATGAAACAAATGTTTTCAGACAATGGTCAACTGGCCATACCAAACTATGAACTCTAAAAGGAGTCAATCAAATTACCCGAATGCTGTGATGAGCATAGCTCTCTATCTGGAGAGAGTTTTCAAACTATAGGATGATGTCAGAAATATCACTGAGGTAAAGAGACAGAAATCAGAGGTACGGAGACCCGGGTAGCTAAATTTGCAGAGTGGAGTATGAGAAAGGAAGATGTTACACATATACACCCAGACAAAGAGGGAAGGGAGAGAGGAGAAGAAAAAAAAAGAGGTGGACATTGGCAAAAGGGATTCTTTCAAATCTGACTAAAAATAATGAACTATCCCTGATAATAAATATAAATAGGAAAAAATATTAAATAAGATTATATCAGATATAACATTGCAAAAGAAAAAGATATTTGAAGACATAACAAAAATATCTCTCAGAAAGGAAGCATGAAGAGGAATTAGACCAAAATAACAAACTCTCAATGATACACAGAATATCATCACGTAGGAAGTGGTCTACAATATGAGTAATGGACTACCAGACAGAGTAGGTGGAAAAACCAGAAATAATGGTTGAAATTTAACAATTTTTATGAACAGTATAAATTTCTAAAGGCACTTTAAGGGGCATAAACAACGACAACAAAACAGATAAAGGAATATCATAGGAACAGGGATACAGAGAAAATCTTCAAAGCAAAGATGTATAGTTGATCATCCAATAGTGAGGAGAAAATACAAGCATTTTTAAAATACAAGTATACAGGCCATGTTGGTCCTTGGGGTGCTGGGAAAACGGGCAGCCAGTTCACCCCTCTGGTGGGTGGCTGTGAACCTACCAGGTCACAGGTTAAGAATCAAACATCCCACACACACACACTAGCAAGTGAGAGCCAGAGATCTGAGCATGTCTTGTGAGTTTGACTATATGTGATATAGCAAATAAGGGGGATTTTCTTCTGCCACCTCTTTGAGGGCAAATATTTTTAGCTCTGTTTTCCTCTGTTTTGATCAATGGTATTGCTCTATTCAATATTCTGTTCTTGTAATTTCGCTATTTCCTTTGATATTGCTCTGCCTGATTGAAGGAACAACTATTGTGAAGAAAACCAGATGTACTATTGTGCCTATTGCTGTTATCCCGGTGGCCTGCTGTGAGGTTCTGTGCCACTTTCACTGCACTGCCTCAGTTGGCTATGTCCTGTCTTGTTCTGCTGTACTTTACTACCTTCAAAATAATATAAATAAATAAAATAAGAAAAAAAATTTTAAAAAGTAAGTAACAACAACAAAACAGATCAGCAAGGTACTGAGCAACCTGAAATATGATATAACTAAACAGATAATGGACTTAAAAAGCAAAAAGAGAAAAAGCAGGTGCTCTAAAGGATATAACTACATGTATATTTAAAAGTGTAGGAATGATAATTATGTTGCTAAGTTTCCGTTGGATCAGAGAACAGAGCTGTTTGCAGCCTCACTGTTTGAATGTCCACTTTGTATGCTTTGATTTTGTGACTTGAACAACTACATCCAGGAAGACAATATGTAATGTATCAACTAGTGATTTCTTACTGTTCATTTTTTTTGAAATTCTGTATTGTTTCTACCCTTTTTTCTGTTTTGCTTTATTTTTCCCCTCTCTTTAAATAAAATTTTAAAAATATAAGTATACAAAAAAAAGAAAGCAAGAAACAGGAAAAAGGAGGAAAAAATCAAATTGGACAAATAGAAAATAAATATCATGATGGTAGGTTTAAAATGAACCATACTAATATTTACATTAAATGTAAACAACATAAATACTCCAATTAAAAGACAGCTAAAAAGGCAAGATCTAATTATAGTACTGTTTATGAGAAAAGCCTTTTAAGTATAAATAAACAGATAAATTTTAAAAGTAAATTGATGAGAATATACCATAAAAAACTAGGCAAAAACAAAAAATTGAAAGAGTTATATTAATATTAGTCAAAGTAAATTTTGGTAAAGAAATTGTCCCAAAAATAGAAAGCAGACATTTCTCAATGATAAAAAAAAAAAAAGGCAGACTGTTGTGGAGCATGCCTGTAATCCTAGCACTCAGGAGGCTGAGGCAGGAGGATTGTTGCAAGCTTGAGACCACCCTGGGCTACAAAATGAGCTCAAGACCAGCCTCAACTGCATAGTGAAACCCTGTCACAAAAAAGACAAAAGCAGTAATAATAATAATAAAGTCAGTTCATTAAAAGGCATGACCTTAAATGCTTGAGCACCTGATGACAAAGATTTAGAATACATAAAAACTAATAGAACTAAAAAGAGAAGTAATTTGCAACTTGACTATTCTTTTCTCAATATCTGGTAGGACTACTAGAAATTCAAAAAGAAAATCTAAGCTTTTAACAACACTGTAAACAAAGATGACTACCATATACAGATCCTTATGGGGTCACAGAATTTAGTAGGTCCAAATTCTGAAATGGTTTAAATTCAAACTTGGGCAAAAGGAACTGAAGTTATATAATTTTGAAGTAAAACTTCAAAATTAAAAATATGAGATAGGTTGCATGTCATATCTGGACACTTATGCTTATTTGCATGTTGTTGTCATATATATTTATAAATGTGAGAAGACCTATGAAACATTATTTTGAGAAAATAAGTTAAAATATAAAGCCAGTATTTCATCCTAGTGTATGACTTATTGGTGATAAATGTGCCATTTTACCAGATGTGTGAAAGGACAGTTGGACATGTGTCCTGTTTGGAAGTAGATGAAATGGCATCAAAATGTAAGGGTAATTTAAATTTTTACGATTAGAGATTTAAATTATTTCCATGTGCTGAAACTTTTTCCAAGCAGTAAAGCTTCAGTGAAATTTAAATTATGCAAGCACATGAACTAGAAATGCAATTATATGTAATTGACTTTGCCAATGTACTTGAAACACATAGCCTTACTATATAATTTACAAATCTGTACACAATTAATTCTGTGTGATCTTTTGATCTCTTTTCACAATACTTTACTTCTTTAAATTATGTGAAGTCCAAAAGTGTACCACTCAGAACATTTGTAGATTAGTATGCATCTTTGACACTCTTAATAAAATATCCATCCCCATACCATTTTGGCTGTTGGTTTCACTGATTAGGCAATAGCTTTAGTTAAGGGAGCCAACCAGGTTCTCCACTTAAAAGAGAGAAATTGTTTTCTTCCTAATTATCTGTACTCTTGTGATCCTCATCTACCATCTCTATCGTGCAAAACAGGGAGTAAATATTTCTTTGTACATTTCACAAAGACTTCACAAGCTCATATTTACTGCTTTCCAGAAGATAATAGTTTAAATGGAATATGTTATCTATTTGAACCTACCAATAGTGGAAAAATCTTCCGTCCCTTCAGTTTATATCCAGAGACTTAGAATTTTAAAAAGCAGTTCCAGGAAATCAAAGTCTTTTGGCCAAATGTATAGTTTTGTGCTATACACATCACAATGGAAATACATTACAGAGTGTACTGACCCTACCGAGGCAGCAGAGCCTACTGCCCCAGCCTGTATGGTACAGCCTGTTGCTCCCCATCTACAAACTTGTACAACATGCTATTGTACTTGACATATGTGCAACTACAGCACACTTGTAAGCAACTGGATATCTAAACACATCTAAGTCTAGAAATGGTAGATAGAAATGCAGTGTAAAGGGCACGAGACAGTGCCTCTGTGTAGTACTCTGACTGCGGACACAGCTTTCAGAACCGGACAGTGCTCTGGGTGAGTCCACTGGTGCTGAGGGAAGGCCAAGGTGGTCTGTATCCTACTCAGACTTCATATTCTTGGTACACTCGGGCTACACTAAAAGTAAGATTTCTTTTCCTGTTTTCAGTGATAGTTTCACCTTGGCTTATTGTGAAGTTTCTTACTTCGTAAACTTTGTAAATTTTTAAAACTTTTTTGAATCTTTTATTAATAACAAGTTAAAACAAACACATTGTACGGCTATGTGAAAATATTTTATGTTTTCTTTTGCTTTTTTTTCTATTCTCACTTTATTCATTAAATTTTTTGTTAAAAAAAAATAGAACCAAAACATCAGCCTGGGCCTACTCAAGGTCAGGATCATCATCCCTGTCTTCTGCCTGCATATCTTGGCCCCCTCGTAGGTCTTTGGGGCCAATGACATGTGTGAGGCTGTCGTCCCATAATAGCGAAGCCTCCTTTATGAATACCTCCTGAAGGCCATGACTGAGGCTGTTTTACAGTTAACTTTTTAAAAATGTAAGTACACTCTAAAATGATAATAAAATCCATGGCATAGTCAATATGTAAGCCAGTAGCACAATGATTTATTCTCATGATCAAGCAGTTGGTACTGTACATAATTATATGTGCTATACTTTTATAGGACCAGCAGTGCAGTATGTTTGCTGACATCAGCATCACTACAAATATGCAAGGCATTATGTTAGACATTACAATGGCTCTGTTGTCACTAGGCACCTGGAATTTTTCAGCCCCATTATAAACATATGGGAATAATCTGATGAGACCACCAATGTGTATGCTGTTGTTGGCAGAAATGTCTTTTTCTTTTTTTTTTTTTTTGGTACTGGGGATGGAACTCATGACCTCGCACTTGCCAGGCAAGCACTTGTGCCACTGAGTTAAATCCTCAGCCTAGCAGAAATGTCTTTATGTGGCATATAACCATATACCAAAGGGGAAAGAATTGCTATCTTCTTCCTGGTGGTTGATTTCCTAATGTTATAACAGGATCAAATGTTTAGGAATTGTTTCCTCGCTTGGGTGCACCCTCTTCAATGATTTCTGTTGCTCTTACTATGGTTATTGTCTCATAGAGTCTTCAAGGAACAGCTGAGAAGGAGTCTGACATTTGTTTGGAGTTTGAAGGAGTTAGCACATTCCTGCTGTGACTTTGTTATTCTTTTCTTTCTATTAGTGTCTCTGGATAGTAACTGCTCTGTCTTCAGGAACTGTGTAGGGTTTTATGCAGCTTTTATCTCTGGGATAAAAGTGATCAGATCCTTGATTACTGGGAATAGAGATTTTCTCAGGCCATCATTAAAAAATTAGGGACCTATTGTAAAGATATATGGATGCTACAGCTTAAATGCTATAAGAATACCATATCAGACAATTCTTGAGGTAACATTCCTCTTTACCTACCTCACAGCCCAGGTGTTCTGTCTGCCCCCCTCCATACTGGGGATCAAACTCATAACCTTGTGCTTGCCAGGCAAGTGCTTATGCTGCTGAGCTAAATCCCCAGCCCATTGGTCTGTCTTTCAATGTGCTATTGCTTTAATATCTGGGGGCCTCCATCTGTTTGTAAGTTGACTCAGCATTCCCTACAAAATGGTTCTGGAGAAAGTGACTCTGGCTGGTTTGGATAATTGCTACCCTTCGGTAGGGCAAACCCTTTACCTCTGGCCTTGAGAAAGTTGCTTAATGTTGGAGCCACCAGAAACACCCGTTGCACAGTTACAGTTGAATATTCACATACTAAGCAGGGGGCTATAGACAGGGTGATTTCCAAAGAGAAAGAGAAAAATATAACAAGGGGCACAATAATCAACCTGCCCTTAGAAGGCACATGTGCCTCAGCCATGACTAGCTCAGAAAGGATCCTACCAAATAAAACCCAACTGTATCTCCTTTCTATAGATTGAACTGGTCATTCCTAAGCTTTGGGTCCTCACAGAGGAAACTGGCAAAACTCAGGGCAGTTCCACTCGGAATGATATATTCAGAACTGGATTCCCTTGTTCAGATATCCTTATTTTGAGTACTAGATCTAGAATTTCATTCTGAATATTCCAACCACTTCAAATTTCTTTGATTACATATGTAGCTAAGAATAAGCATGCTCACATGCACTTAATAAATAGATCAAACTGCTCGACATTCTCTCCTGCATTCTGAAATTCTCAAGGTAAACTACTTTATTTCCATTAACTTTCTAAAAATGTTAATTTTGAAGAAAGTCTACAAACTATACATCTTGAGCCTCCCATTTGAAACTACAGGGATTTTTTTGTTTGTTTAATTTTCCATTTGAACATATAATGATCAGAGGACTAAAAGGCCCAGTATACTTAAATTTTTCTAATCACTTTCTCCCTCAGTATGTCCAGACCCTGGACAGTTAGGCTGCCTGAAAGGGTTTGGTGTGCACTCAGTTAAGAAAGACATGGAAGAAAACAACCCTGTATGCCCATTAATAGCAACTGGAAAGTGTCATTTTCTATTCCTTAAACTACCAGTATTTTTCATAAAAGCAAACAGATCCATGTGTGGTACTTCTCAGATCCAAGTCAACTAAAACTGACCAGAAATTAACTGAGAGCTAAAAATGGATCCAATTTTGTGGGGTCAACAAAGCCTGTGTTACTCCCGTCTGGTGACAGCCCAGTGACGCTGACATTCCACGCCTCTGCGTGTAGCTAGCAGGTATGCAGATTGACTCTGCGGAAACGGGAAGCAGAGCTGGCCTCCAGAGCAGCAGGGTAAACGGCGTCCCAGCGGCGCGCACTGCAGGGATCACTTGCGCACCTGTCTTTCTTGGCAACGTTCCAACTGACTGTTTTCTCGGGTGCACATACAGTTTCCCTCGGCTCTAGAAACACCTCTTCTCTGTCAACTGTGCCAGCCACGAGAGTCCAGTTCACTTCCGAGTGCAAAGGTGGGGAGGGGCTGCTGAATCCGAGGCCATTTAAAGCACACCAGTGGTCTTCCTGGGCTGATTTTACCCTTATTAGAACAGTGCTCTCTAAACGGCTCTCCTTCATCCTCAGAGATTTGAGTTGTGATTTTTAAGAAATGCAGGGCGCAGTGGCTCACGCCTGTAATCCCAGCACTCGGGAGGCTGAGACAGGAGGATCATTGCAAGTTCGAGACCAGCCTGGGCTACAAAGTGAGCTCAAAGCCAGCCTGAACTGCATAGTGAGATCCAGTCTCAAAAAGACAAAAAAAGAAAAAAGAAATGGGGATGAAAGTTTTATTTATTCACAGAAATTGATGTAGAAGCCACAGTATTTCAGGCCTGTGCTAAGCTTTAGTAATATACCAGTTTAAAAAAAAAATTCTACAGTGCCTGCTAAATAATAAATAGTAGAACATTTAACAAGGCCTCTAAAGAATGCACAGTGCACTCATAAGATGTAATCAGATGAAGAAATTGGAACATTAGGGAGTGAATTTTCAATGGGTGACTTTCTTCAAATAATACAGTTCTCTAAGGTGTTTTGTGTTACAAGGTATTATTTTGTAATCTAAAGTAAACATAAATTCATACAATAAGAAATTTAATTTTTAATCCAACAATGGAAAACAATGATTAATCACTCATGCATTTTTGTTTACAGATATCTATATACCTATAATTATAAAAGAATACAATACAAATGAATAGAGTTGTATATATTCTAACGAGGCAAAGAGAGGGAATCTAACCCAGGCTGGAATTGAGTAGGAGGAAGTTAAGCAGTGACCACTGACTATTAAAAGAAGGGTAGGTGTAATCCCGGCTATGTGGGAGACTGACACAGGAGGTTTTTAAATTCAAGGCCACCTTGGGCCACTTAGTAAGACTCTTCTCAAAAACTAAAATGAAAAGCAATGGGGATGTAGCTCCAGGGAAGAGTGTTTGCTTAGCATATGTTCAATCCTTAGCTGAAAAGTAAAAAAGAAAGAAAGAGGAACAAAAGAGGAAGAAGAAAAAGAAAAGGAGAGAAAGGCATGAAGAGTGGAAGTGAGAACTTTCTTGACAGAGAAAGTATCAACAACAGGACTTGGAGAAAGAGAACCTCCCTTTGTGTCTTCAGCCCGCTGTGAGGAGGTAGGGGTGGGGCCCTCTAGCACAGCAATATCACTGGAACACCAACTATGAACCCGGCAAGGGCTGGAGATGAGGCTGAGTGATAAGCAGGAGTAAAGTCACAGGCAGCCGTGCACACGACCACGTTAGGGAAAGCCTCCTCTGCTAGAAGGAGCTGTTCAAGATAATGTAATAAAACCTAATTATCACAGGCTTATGAGAGCTTATCCAAGAAACACCCTGTCACTTTAATACCCAGGCAGGATATTAAAGATATTTTCATATTGAAAAACCTTTTCCTAATTCTCATCTCTATGACACTGCTATCGACTCTTTTATTTTCAAATATTATCTACTTAGGCCCAGTGGTAATTCTCTATGCATGCAGAAAGGTAAGTACAAACAATAAGAAATAACTACAATTACTTTTAATAACAAAACAAACCATCAAAGAAAAAGTCTACTTTGGTTTTGTTCACAGGGCTGCAAAGTTCATGACAGAGTTAGAATGTTGACCTAAAGAACAGTCCTATTTGTCTTAGCCAAAGCTTTCTTTAAGTTTGAATGGGTCCTCACTGTGCAGAGATTTACTTACACATGGGCCGAAGCTTTATGTTAAACAAAGAAGGTACAGGTCTCATCCCAAAGCTTCTGTGTCACATGAGGTCAACTTGTGTCCCACAGGTCCTTGTGAGCTACTGTATCTTTTTTTTTTTTCCAAAAACAGTTTTATTGAGTTATAGTAACCACAAATGAATGCTTTAATCAGTGCTAAGGCATAATTACTCCTATGAAACCATCACCATTATGACCCCCGTGTTCCTCCTGCCCCAAACTTCCATCCCCAGTCATCTTTCATTTGGCTTCAAACCTACCAAGAAAGAAAGACAGAGAGAGAGAGAGACAGAGACAGAGAAAAACAAGAAACAGAGAGACAGAGAGACAGAGAAAAAGAGTCAGAGACAGAGACAGAGAGAAAGCTATTATTTTCAAATACTTTCTGAGCGTGCTAATTTAAACCTTCTGAAGCTTGAAGTTTCTTTCAAGTTCATGTGAAACATTCACAGCAATCTGGTTAGTTGTCTGGCCTACTTTGCACGTTGAAAAAATGAACAAAGAAAATGCAAGAAAATTCCAAGACAGCAAAGAATATATTTGGCTTGTTTAACAAGCATAAGGAAAAGAAGTATTTGCTTTAGCTTGAAGCCATGAAAAGCATTCTTTCCTAAGAAAGAGAATGCCAGGAACAGCTAGACACAAAAATGGTCCAAGTTTTTATTAAAAAGTGAGAGGTGGCATTGCTAAAGGAAATCCCCACTCAGAAAATAGAAATAAACCGCATTTCACTTAAGTGGAATACCTTCTGTGTCCATGGGGTATCACTTACACAACAACTCCACCATCGGTACTTTAACAATCTAACTGGAAACTAGCTTGGAAAACAGTGCTGAAAGTTTGTTCTTGTTTGGATTGCATTTGTTCTGGTAAAAAAACAAAATCCGCTCCTTTTTTCCCTCTAATGATGGGGAACTTTTAGAAAAACATGATTCTAAATGTCTAGAGATTCTTCCATTAACTAACTACATGAACCTATCTATATACAAGTCACTTCATTTTAGCTCCTCATTGATATAACAAGAAAATTGAACTAAAGGAATATTCCAAGTTCCTCAAGCTCTACATTTTATGGCATGTGACCTTTTCAGGAATATCTTTGCCTACCAAGAACTCAGCTGTTTCAGATTTACCCTGGAGTAGAGAGAAGTGTTCGCCCTAATTCCCCGCTCCCTCCTCCACTGCCTGTCTCTGTCACAGCTATCATAATGGCTATTGTACAGCCATTACAGAACTCTGACTGATTTAACCAGAAAATAAATCAATTATACTTTTAAATACTCCCAGGAAGATGGAGAAGCATAGCACAGAAGTTTACTCTGCAGAAAACACCACTGGTCCTAGATGCCTGCAGAGTGTAGAGCTCAGGGTAGCCTGTGACATGTCATTTACCGCAACCACCATTGTGTCAGAGACCGAATTTTCCCACATCTCTACATCTGTGTGTCACTGGTATCCAGTTCAATTCCCTACGTCCAACATTTCCCAGCCATGTTAAATCTATGACTCCACAGACAACTGAATTTTGACAGCGCATGGAGATAAATGACAGTCCATGCTTGTGATCTGAGGAGACAAGTCCAGACCTCTGGCATCCCTATCCCTACCAGAATTTTCTAAAGGGTGCAGAATCCCACATCTCTACATTCTTACAATCCATTCACAATCTATTACTTTGCTGTAGCTCACTGGTTGAGAAGCTCTGCCCTAAGTAGTTGAGTTACTTGGTTAAGTCTAGGTCATTCCCCAGGCTGGGACAGTACATACCAATTTTCAGCTTTTTCATCTATATGGGGGAAAGGGCAAGTTCCCATAAATTGGGAGATGTCCCAAACAGATGGAAGTAGCTGGGAGAGGAAAAGAAATTCTGAGAGCTTACTCCAGGACACATGGTTATCACAATGGAGCTTACCAAAAACACTCTGCTATAGGACAGTGGCAACTTCATATGACTTCAACAGGGCCTGAGACCCTATGATCCTAAGATGTGTCTCCCTAGAGCTAGTCAAAATAGCAATGCTAGAGTCAGCTATCATTCTTTCATGGTTATCACTGCATGTACTGCCCCACAGACCTGGGCACTGGCTTCCCTATTGTAGAGGGTCTTGTTTCTGTCCTTCTCTGACTACACCTCTCTTCGGGCTACCACAGAGGCTACTAGGGAACAAAAGGAATGTCTCCACCCTGAATCCATACTGCCTTCCTTTTCTAGATGGCTCTGGGCACCCAGGTCCCAGAATTGCCTGTCCAAATGACCCAGAGCTAACTACCAGAGCTGATGCAAGCTTCTCCCAAGGAGTGTCCACTATCTGTTGGGGTACACACAGTTGGGACTGAACCCCAGTCAGTAGGCTGTCATGTGAAGGGAAAAGTGCACACATCCTAGATGTATAGTTGGGAGACTCAGTACTTGGGTATGAACGATAGAACCCCATCTCAAAATAAAACTAAAACATTTATGAAAGAGGAACAAGGATATAGCTCAGTGTAAAGGCCCTGGATTCAATCTCTCATATCATTAATCAATTAACTAGTTAAAATGGAAACCCCAGAGTAGGAAGAGAAGGGCTTGGCCACAAGGAGAGGGCTTTCATCCCAGACCTCGCATCTGACTACAGCTAATTGAAAGAGCCCTTGTACATCAGCCTCTCTGCAGCGCTAGACACCATTTGGTTGCAAAATTGTGAAATCAGATCCTGCAGAGTGGCAATGGAAATGTGTTCAATGCAGAGTCACAGCTGCATTGAACACATTTCACAGCAAACTTAAAAATCCCATCGGACACATAGTTTACATAAATTCACCTTTCAAAAATAAGCTGTCACAATGGAGTTCACAGAAGCAACAATCCAGGGAAAATGTCATTATCTTCAGTGGAAGGTCTTAATCTGACTGGGCAGTGAGTGAAATTATCCACAAAGAGCAATTCTCCAGAGAAGGCCCCTAGTGACCTGAGTAGAGTAAACAAAGAGATTTCTTTTTTCCTGTAGAGAAGCAAAACATATAAAACCCACTCCCTGCGAAGGGCACACCTCTCCTTAATAGTATAAAGAGTCATTAAAGCTTCATACAATTAAACCAACTGCCTCCCAACACCATGATTTCACTTTCTGCTCTTCCATTTAGGTTTTCAGAAAGCTGCCATTGGTTCTTATCTGAAAACTCAAATGTTACTGCCTCACAATGAGCCCCTGAAAGCTATGGAGGCTTTTGCCAGACCAGTAAAACCCAAGCTCTTTGACATTTTCCAGCCACAAGTACTTTTTCACCCCTATCTTTATTCATCGCATCAAACCTGCCTTGTGGTTTCTCCCTCCTCTCTTCCTATTGAAGGCCCAGTTCTTCAAGGGCCAGCTCAGATTCTACCCCTTTTGGTGGAAAGTTTTCTCACAGCCCTGAATTTTGATAGTGCCTTCTCTTTGGTATGAGTTGTGCATTGTGTTATATTGCTGATTTTCTTATGAAGTTGGCTTTCTACGTAGAGTTAACCTCTTTAAAACCCAGGTATCTCTTATCACCCACCTTTAAATTCAGCAACTGTGATAATTAATAAATTCATTTCAATGGATTGAATTGCAATATAAAGGAGTATTGTAACAAGATATCCACTAGCTTCCAAATATAGATTCATTGTAATATATATATGGACAAATGTTTAAATTGATGAACTCCAAGACAATATAAGTCTTAGTTTTTAAAAGATCCAATTAAATATAGCATATCTGTTTATTTATAAAGGAGATGCATATTTTAGAGAGCATTTGAGAAGCAAGATTTGAAAAAATCGGGATTTGTTCAAATCCTACTCATGGATTTGGGAATGTCTCATAAAATGTTTGTAGGCTAAAACATTCCCTGTCCTGGGCTCCACTAATCAGAATGGAATTAAACCAATACATCCAAGTGTAGATGGAGGGGTAGCTCTCCCTGTGGTCCAGAACACCAACTTCAAGCCTCGAGACTACTCTGGGAAAAGGACGCCAGCTGAGAGGAGAGAAGGCAATGTGCGAAACCAGTTAAGGTAGGTGTTTCAAAATTACAATTATATCTGGGTGTGGTGACACATGCCTGCAATCTCAGCACTCAGGAGGCAGAGGCAGGAGGATCACTGTGAATTCAAGGCCAGTGTGGGCTATATAGTGAGTTCAAGGCTAGTCTGAACTACATAGCAAGACCCTGTTTAAAAAAAAATTAAAGCTTTAAGCAGCTAGAAATTTCTGGAGAAACATTTATGGGTGTCTTAAGCATCATTTAGGGGTTAAAGCAGAGGTTTAAAGTAACCACACAAGACTGGGCAAAGACTCAAGGGTTAACACTGGAAGAACCATGTATTCCATCATTCACTGACTTCCTGTGCATGCCTTTAATCTTGTGTTGATTCTTTAAAGAAATAATTTTCTGTTTGTGTTTTGTTTCCACTCACTAGAATGTAAGCATGCACAGTGTGGGAACTCCATTGTTTTTTTTCTTGGTACATCGGCAGATTGTGGCACAGTGTCCGGCACCTTGTAGACGCTTGGTAAGAACACACTTTAACCTCTGCACTTCCGGGACTTGTCCACAAGCCCTTTACCTGAAACAGTGCCCATATGAACATTTTAGACTGAATAAATATCTGTGGAATGAATAGGACGGAGTTGATGGTTAATGGTATTTGCCAACACACCAGACCCTCCTCATCTATGGAGGAACATCAGTTTCCCTCTAACAGCTTGAAGCACTTAAGTTCTTCTTATTCACCTTACTCACTGCCAAGCTCCACAGACAGTGAGTGTAAAAGGCATGGGACAGATCTCTAGAGGGAGATGAATGTCACAATTCAGTCACCAGAGAACTAACGCCCCCAGTGATCTGGATCTAGTGCTTTACAAAATTAAATAAAAGATCATCCAGCCACCAATCTAAAGCAGATATTAATAAAAGCATTCTTACTTGCTCTACACTGTGACCCAATTTAAGTCATAGAGGACAGCCTGGGTTCACTGTCATAGTTCACTCTCCAATATCTGTGAGAACAAAACAGTTATCTCAACAGCAATCACAGGCCAGAAGAATCTGAAAACCACTCCCCACCCCCGAATACCTCCATCCCAGTCATAAAAACATGTAAGTCTCTCCTCACATCTGCATCATTAGTGAAAGCAAATTCTCCCATCCATCCATCTTATATCTGGATGAAACAGCTTTGATCTTATCTCCCAAAGGTCCAGTCTTCAGCACACACATGTGCCTTCAGCCACACATACTCCAGTGTGGCTCTTGAAAGGAATAGTTCAACATTTCCTTGAAAAACACCTTTAAAATTCTGAATTAGGAGATATCAGCTAATTACTCATTTACTGGTGTTCACTTACTTGTTCTTTAGTTGAGTCCCTACTCCTACTAAGAATTTTTCTAGGTAGGGCAAAGGATCCAAAGATTAAATTGAAATGCACTCTATATCTTCAAAACCACAATCAAAAGTCTCTGTGGAATGAGTTCTATGCTAAAAAAGAGAAATCCAGAAAGTTCTGGTCTCCCCAAGGGCAGGAACTCCCTCCATCAGGGGTCCGCTCTGTGCAAGGTACTTTTCACAGGTAACTCATTCATCATTGTAGCAGTCTCATAAAATAAGCAGAAGTAAGTCCTTTTCTACATTTAAAAAGAGAAGCCAAGGAGCCAGGCATGGTGACATGCATCTATAGACTCAGTTGTAGGAGGCTAAGGCAGGAGTATCTCTTGAGCCCAGGAGTTCAAAAGCAGCCTGAGCTGTGGGGAACTGCTAAGAGAGAGATCAATCACACATGTGAGGCTAAAGCAAGGCCAGGCCCGAGAACACAGGGCACCCAAGGCAAGTCAGACAAACAAGTTGTTAGGCAGCTCCTTTCTCCCATCAGGAGTGGAGGCTCCACCTGACCTCAGCTTCCTGCATTCTGACTCTTGTCTTCATTTACCCTCCACTGTCCTCCTGCTGGGAATTTCAAAAGCTATGCTGGATGCAGTCCTGAGCAAAGCCGCAAGACCCCATCTCAAGCAGAAAAAAACAGAAAATTTGAGATTTTCAGGATTTATATGTGTGCTCCAAGTTCCACAGGCAGCAAAGAGCAAAATCAGGATGTTGATATGGTTATATTTTACTCTCAGGTCCTCCTGCTGGGGCATTAGGGCACTATTTCACCAAGGATAGGAAAGTACAGAAAGGGTGAGTGATTTACAGACCTGGCTAGTGTTTGGAAGCATGACTCTCTGGACAAGAGAGCCAGGCTGTTTGGTGGCTGTCCAGAAGACAGACATTTAAGGAACAGTAAGCAGACTGCTGTAACTGAACAAAGGCAAAGGCTTATAGTAAGAGAAAAAAAAAAACTGCAATTCACCTGGATAATTTCCTGTGTTTCCTGACTTTTTTTTTTTAAGTTACCCACATAGGTCCTTTTCTCCTCCACAACCAACCTGAGCTTGCAAACTTATCCTTCTTGCTAGCCTGAGGGATTCTGTCATCCTCCCTTTGCTGTCAGCTAAGACATGTTTATTTTTCATCATTGCCTCTAGCTCATTAACATCATCGTGAGGAATCCAGGCTCATCAAAGTAGCATGACCGATATTTAAGTCAGTTTTCAAACTTAATTTCTCAGTGTGGAAGAGGAACAATGTAGTTGTGGAATGTTTTTATTTCGTGAGCACAGAATTTATATAATTACTTTTTATTTAGGATGTGGTTAAAGATACCTCCCTATTTTTCTAGCCAGAGTAAACACTTCCTTTGACTTCCTGGACTTCCTGAATACAAAGATAAATAATAAGGACCCTTAAAAATGTTATTATAATGGACTGCATTTTTAAGATCATTGTAAACACTGTATCATAGATCCTGGGGGGAAACAAGATGCAATCCAGAGAATGGGAATTTGTCTAACACTGCATTCCAACCCTACCCTCATTCCAGAGGTTGGTCTCTGTCCTGCCACTTCCAATAGAGATGGAATGTTGGTGAGGCCGGAATAACCAAGTCATCTCTGTGTGTTTAATTCCTCTTTCTTCCTGATGGACTCAACCCCTCCCCTTTGATCCTTAGTATCTACCATCATACCTGGAGCATAGTGAGACCCTGGTATATTCTTGTTAGATTAAAGGTTCAATAAGTTATCCCTATGTGGAGCCACCATCTCCTGTGGTTGTCAAAAAGTTATCTGCAACTAACACATTGAAATAACCTAATAAGGCAATTAAGTTAAGGTAGCATCTTGCAGGAATAAGGCAAGTTTTGGATCAAGGTAGTATTAAAGAGAATTGGGATCTGGGCCTAGTGGCATATGCCCATAATCCCAGCACTTGGGAAGCTGAGGCAGGAGGACCATTGTGAACTCAAGGACAGCCTGGGCTACATAAGTGAGTTCAAAACTTTAGCCTGCACCAAGAAGCAAGTCTCTATCTCAAAAAAATATATATATATACTTGGACAAATTATAACTCATGATGAAATCCTGACTCTCATTTTCCTCTTTGATTGTTCAGTTCCGTCCCTAGATATTAAAGTATTTATGCAACTCAAAACAAGACCAACATTCTTAGGCAACTCAAAGCAACAGTTAGAACACCTCCACTGTAAGTAACTGTACTAGTATTTCCATCACTGGAGCAAGCCCCATGGCCCAGTTGAAAGGCAATGTGATTGTGATTGCCAAGTCAAGGGATTTCCACAACTGAAGAAAAAAACAGTATTATAATAAGATTATCAACCAGGACCTTGCCATTCATTATACACTAGCTATGGATCAAAAACCTCTAGAAGTTTGATTTTTCTAGGCCAAGAAACAAATAGCTGATCAAAAAATAAAAATAAATGCACAGCCTTGCCAAATAAAGCAGAGCTACAACCCAACTTGGTCAGCACAAGGATGGACTGCACCAACAGCCAGAGTACCAGGGACCATGGCATAGGCACAGGAAAAATGGGGCATTAGGGTCCCACACTCATCCAACACTTGGAGTTACACGGGGGAGCACCTGTGCTTGACACTAACTGTGGAGCAAGGAGTCATGGGAAGAAAAAGCTAACCCCTGTGGCCTGCAGAACAGCTCCCACTCCCCTGGCCCCCTGTACTTCCTAGGAGTGGGAGCAGTGATCAAAAGCAGCTATTGCTATAGCTCCTGACTCATATGTTAGACTCTTGTCCATACTGCTCAGTTTCCATTAATGGGATTTGAAGAGAGTTTGCAATGTGCAAATGATATTAAAGTGATTTTGGCTAGGTGTGGTGGCTCACCCTTGTAGTCCCAGCACTCGGGAGGCTAAGGCATGAGGATCCCTGAGAGCTAAAGGCCAGGCTGAGCTAAGAAGAGAGTTCAAGGTTAGCCTGAACCGCATAGTGAAACCCTGTCTCACAAAGACAAAAAATAAAATAAAAGTGACTTTGCAGGCTAGACTCCTGAGTTAAGTGTATGTTGTTGTGGCTTCCACATTGGACTAGGTGTGTTACATGCCTGCTTTTGCCATCCCTCAGATGTCAGACAGGTTCTCCCACTCAGGGTCTGCAGCACATAGAAAGTTGAGAAAGGGATATCACTACCACCTCCTCCCTGTCCCTGACAGGTGGCCTAATTAAAAGGGGGAAAGGGAAGTCAGTTATTTATGGTTTACTCACACCACTTTCTAGGACCAGATCACCACCTGCCTGAGGTAGTTCACCAAGGACACCCCTTGAAAAATAAAAAGGCAGCTGTTACCCTCCTGCTAAGCTCTTTTTTTTTTTTTTTAAATCGGTACCAGGGATCGAACACAGACCGTGAGCTAGCAAGGCAGGTGCTTATGCCTGCTGAGCTAAATCCCCAGCCCTTCCTGCTAAGCTCTTGAAGCTACCAGTCTTATTGACCCATTTGACCTATTTGATGTTGGGTCAGCTCAGACTCATGGCTAACAAGATGGGAAGGTCTCAGCATGCTTCACCTATACATGGAAACAATATACTCAAGAACATCTTGTTTTTATAGGACAAAGTGGTGGCTACCTGTCTTAGTTACTTTTTACTTGTCACTGAGACAAAATACCTGAATCCCAAAGTTGGGAAAGGAAAGGTTTATTTCTTACAGTTTTTGGAGGTTTCAGTCCAAACTCAGTTGACTCCAAGGCAGGGTGGCATGGCGGCGTCGCAGTTCATGGCAGCTACAAAACAGCAAGACGGACACCAGCAAGAGAGAGAGACATACACCGTCTTCCTGCCATTACCTTGTATGCTGGCTCTATCCCTAGGTGGGTGTAGCACTGACACCATCAACCCAAGCACTAGACAATGAACCAGTCACAAATGCACAATGCAAACGCATGAGGCCTAGGGGCCACCGACATAAACCATGACACTACCTTTGAGGAAAACTTTACACCTCTCCCCAGAATTTGAGGCAAAGCTGCCAGATCAATGGAAGCCTTCAATTTATAGAAATTTTCCTAACTACGTTACTCACTAGGCCAGGTCCACCAATGGTTTAGCTATGCTGAAACCCAATGGTGTCCACTGGGCAGGTGCAGCTGTTTGAACTCTACCAGCTGTGCAGAACTGGAAATGACATGGTTGCTCTATTCAGTGGGCAGAACTCAAGGCAGTCCTCCTTAAGCTCAAGCTAGTATGCCCCTAAATCAAATGTGCTATACAGTGGGACCTTGGTTCATGAACTTAATTCTTTGTACAATTCTGATTGCAAAATTTGTTCCATGACCCTGGTTGCAACCAAAACTGGGGAAAGAATTAAATTCGTAAACTGAGGTGCCAATGTATTTTAACTGACTCTTGGCTCTTGCCAATGGCCTAGCTGTCTGATATGCCACTTGAAAGACTTGAGCCTGGCAGATTAAAGACACCTCTCTCTGAGGCTGAGAGCTATGCAAAAAAGTCTTACTTGTCATTTATGTAGATTTCCATAAGGAGTCATTTTCTACAGCTGCTGGCCAGTCCTGCATCATTCAGACTGCTACTTTTTCCACTTGGATCCATTATAATACTGGACATAGTAATCCATCCACCATCATAGACTGAACACAATAAAAAGCTATATGGTTCTGATGCAGAAGCTCCTACTGCAACTTGTGACTTCTGCCAATAGTTAGTTCATATGAATTTACTCCTTCTGCTCCTGATAAATTGACTTCATCAGATCTAGTTCTCCCAGGAGTACTGTTGGTTCTTCACCATTGTTGAAACTCTTTCAGGTTATAGCATTGCTGTTCCAGCCTGACCAATCCACTCTAACCACACCATTATGTAGCCTAGGCTGGCCTTGAACTCACTATGTAGCCAAGGGTGGCCTTGAACTCATAGCAATCCTCCTGCTTTGGCCTCGTGAATGTTGGGGTTGCAGGAATGTGCCTCCATGTCCAGGTTACCATTATGATTCTTGAAATAAAATTGAGTCATGATTTTCTGCTTTCTAAATCATTTATAGGCAGAAAATAGAGTATCATTTATTGAAAGACCCACCTAACAAGAAGCCTATAGTCAAGCTCTTTGATGGGCATTTTATACAACCTACCATTTTCAGACTTCAGGAATCACAGATCACTGAAACAGATGTCTCTAAAATCACTTCAGAAGAGCTCTGACTCAAAAATATCCTTACCAAAACCTCCTGATCCATGTAACTTCCAAAGATTCCTCAACCACTGAATGTATTTGTCCCCCAAAAATGATTCCTACATGGTGATCAGGATGAAAGTGAAAACTCAGTACCCCCCTAACTATTCCTGGGTATGATGCATCTTTCTCCTAACAGTAGCCCCAGGCCCACCTGAATGATGCACTGTCTGGATGGCAACCCAGCTCAAAGGGGACCCACCTCATTCAAGTGTAATTCTCATTCATCTACCTGGGTTGTCTTGTTAGACTGACACAGCCCTAGACCATAATGATGATGACTATCAGGTTGGAATAGCTTGCAAGCTATATGGAGAATATAAATCATCTCTATAAATTTATTGGAGATGCTCTTTTGCCTTGGTACTTGATCCTTCTACACAAAATGTGTATTTAGTTAGGGGATGATTGGGGAGAGAGTGCCATTATAGTTACTGGGATGCCACACACTAACTTCATGGCTATTGGAGAAAGCAACAACCCTGACACCTGGGAAGGGAAAGGACAGAAATACTTAATATTTTCTTAGTACCTTGCATCCACCACTACACACAGTAAACAACCAGAGTCAGCAGTACAGGCAGCTAGGAATCTGACCAACTGTTGAATTTTTTTTAAGAGAATAAAAGCAAGCAAAATAAAATAGAATAAAACCAATCAAAACAAAACTGTGAAAGTGATACAGGAGTTCTAAACAGGATAATTGTAAATCAGCCATTGCTACCATAATGCCTGCTATCTTCAAAATTGCTGCCCATACCATCCAACAGAATAAAAGCAAACAAAATGGAATAGAATCAAAATGAAACAATGAATAAAACAAATCAAGAAAATGGGGCAAAACAAAACAGTGAGAACAATATTGGATTTCAAAAACAAGACAAATGAAAATCCCTCATAGTTGCTATATTATTGAAGTCTCTTTTGCCTTTGGTATTTGATCCTTCTACACAAAACGTATATTTAGTTAGGGGATTATTGGGGAAAGAGTGCCATTATAGCTACTGGGATATTGTTATTCTCTAAATAGATGCTCAGAATACCAGCTTTAGGCCTCAAAGTCAATCAAACAACACAAGCATTAAGTTGTTTTTTTACCTCAGTTGCTATCAACTTAGCCTGTGTTCCTCTGAATCAGCTGGTTGCTTATGGTGGGGGTGGCCATGCACCAGCTGGCTCACAGGAAGGGCAAATTGGCTACCTGTTTCTCTTCTTGGCCCACGGCTACCACTGACTCATGGGAAGAATGCTTCTTGTTTCTCCTTCTGGTCTACAGTTACTGCTGGCTCACAGGAAGGGCAAATTGACTTCCTGTTTCTCTTACTGCTGAATTTGTCATTCACATCTATAAACTATAAAATCAGAAAGACTTGTTGGAAATGGTGGTGTCTACTTCTAATCCCAGTTACTTGGGAAGCTGAAGCAAGAGCATGAGTACCGGGCTAGCTTAGGCAACTCAGTGAGACCCTGCTTCAAAAATAAAATAGAAAGGGCTGGGGATATAGCTCAGCACTAGAGCACTTGACTGGCATGGATAAATCCCTGGGTTCAATCCCAGTACTGCAATCAGTCAGTCAATAACAGAGAGACTCATGTAGCCACACCATTTCTGAACTACTTTACTATGCTTAATGTCACAAGAGGCAACTCTCACACATGAACTGCCTCCATTCATGGATTAATTAGCACAGCCTTATCCCAGCCTGAATCATACAAATTCATATGCTTCATCTGATGCCTGAATTTGAGCTACACCCTACATGCAGAATAAGCCTGCACCTACTTACAGACTCCATCTATATGGCTTAATTAACCAACCCTACATCAGGGTGACCCAAATCAAGTTTAGCAACAAATTCCCAACTACAGTGATCTATGCTTTCAAACCACGTGTGTGTGCATGAATTGAGAGTACAGGATATCCCTCCAAGGAGAGTAAGGGCTATTTTATGGACCATTTATGGCCACCTATAATTATTGTCAATGACAATGAAGCCCAGTAGGTCTGTTCAAACTCCCTAGTATAAATCAAAATAGATATCAATGGTCAGCTGACTGCAAGATTCTGGTGACTGGGGTAAAAGACAACACTGCAAGTAGGTGATTCCTGTCTGTAGTAACTGTAGTTCAATGTTACACAGAATAAGTGAAATGGAGTTGGCCCTGGCATCTATCAGTTTAATGACAGTGGTAAGTGGAAGGGCATCCTTAGGTGAAAATTTGTCATATGCCAAGATAGCATAAGGACCAAGGGAGAAGGATCTGAGGGTATCTAGTACTATTCTGCTTAAATAATTCAATCCTTTGTCTCTTATCCTGGAGTCTCATATCTTTTACTGTTATCCACAGAACTGTGACCTGCTAACTCAACTTATAGGAAGACTAAAGCCTCAAAACTATCACAGTTCTTGACACTAATAGTGGAAAGAGGTAGGAAGAGATACCTGATGGTCAATCCAGAGATAATATTGAGACGTTATTATTTTAAGCACCTCTGTGAAGTTTGATAACTTTACATGACAATTAGCAGTTAGTTCTCATCTACACTGACTGTAGATTTTTCAAAGTGGTAAGAGGTATATGTTACACATATAGAGCTTTCTTAATGACTCTTGAACCACATTACATTCTCCAGATAACCTCACAGGGTTTGGGACACTCCTTATTTATTGGGCCCAGGCAGCTTGTCCAGTTTGATACCAACGTGCACATCGGGAGTTTCCTTCTTCTTCAAAAATCCAAATTTTTGTGAGTGACCAAAGGACATCATTTCACAAGTCCAGTGAACTTCACCTGCTCTTGTGAATGTTGATGGTATATTTTCTGGTCATGACCTTTGTGATAGCAGAATGGACCTTTTCTTCACCTTTCTCCAAGGTCACTCACATGGGCCTAGGCTGGGAAGAAAGAATCAGGGAGTGTAGGAAATGGAGTACAGAGGTCACAAGTACAGCCTCTGAGTCACCAGGAGAAAGTGGCCCAGATTGTGCATTGAAAAAATAAAAAAGGGTATCTGAAGAGAGATCATTCCAGTTAAACCTGGAAGATGAATGCCAGTCAGCTGTAGTGGCACACACCTGTAAACCCCAGCACTCTAGGAGAGGGAGACAGGAGGAGAGCAAGTTTGAGTCCAACCTAGGCAATTTAGTAACTGAGACAGACCCCTGTCCCAAAATAAAAAATAAAAAAATGGGGCTCAGTGGAAAAGTTCTAGGTTCATTTTCCAGATACCACACACACACACACACACACACACACTAAGTGCCAAATAATGGTATCGCCGATTGCATCTCAGGCTGATAGGTGGAAGATGCTCCCCACACTCCTTCTTGCAGGAGCAAGTTCTCACCAAGCATCCCTGAAATACTGCAGAATAGTTCATCACAGAAGGCTCTGGAGAGTAAAAAAAAATAAGTTTGGGCCATGGATTTAGACAGGTCTTGATTTACATCCTTTGCTGTTAACTCTGGGAACTAAAATACATTTCCTAAAACCTCACTCAGAACCTCATGTTCCTAAATCAATGCAAAGGGAGCGTTAACACCAATCTCTTGGGTGTGAAATGAGTTAAAGTCCTGTGAATCACCTAGGCCTGAGCCGGATACCTTACAGCCTGTGTCCTCCCCTTTCCACCAAAGAGAACTTGTGTTGGGCTTCAGAGGCTCCCAACTGACAGCCTGGTCACTGCTACCCACCTGCCTCCTCCCCAAGCTCACGGGGGAATCTGCCAGGCATTGCCACAGAAGATCTTGTCTTTCATGCCCATGTCAGAGGGAGGCTGGGGCTGGTGACAAAGACTGATGCGTT
>PVLA01001071.1:339352-407981 GCA_004027455.1 Hydrochoerus hydrochaeris
CTCCCCTTCCTTCACCCCCTCCCCTTCCCCCTTCCTTCTCCCCTGGAGACCCACTTCCTGTCCTTGGAGACCCACTTCCGGCCACAGCAGTCTCACCTGATAGCCAGTGGGGAAAGCAGCACAAGGGCTTCTGTGGCTCCCTTATGGCCTGTCCTCCTGTTGCACCCCTTGTCTAAATTGCTTTGAATTAGAATTATGCTTTGCTGTACGTATCTTTTTTTTTTTTTTCCCTGTTACATAACTTGAGTTTCTGGGGTCGCCATTTCATTTGGCATTGGATAGACCTTCTGGGGTGCTGACTTGTACTTCCTGCATCTGCTGTCTTAGAAATCACAGGCTTGGAAGAGACCCAGGGGTTCACCAGGAACTGGGGTCAGGAGAATTCCAGTACTCCTTTTGGAACAGGAAGCTTAAAAAGTTACATCAGAGGCAACTGAGACCTAGCAAGTGCACCTGACCAGCCAGTGGTGGTGCAGGCCTGGTCTTCACATGGTGTTTTCTGTCGTTTGGATTCTATTAGACAGTAATTTGCCTTGACAACTACTGAGTCTGCAGAAGTAAATCTTCCCAGAAAACCTGGAAAGAATGTTCATTACAAGTCAGTTGCAAGAGACATATTAAAAGACGTTTATCAGTGAAAAGAGAGCTCTGGCTGCTCAGAAAAGCCTCAGTAAGTTCAAAAAGGGCAGAAGCAGGAAAAAAGTTTCTCTGCCTTTTTCCCAAGACAAAGCTAAGAGTCAATTGGCCCCCTTTACTGAAACCTCCCTCTTTAGGCCTCTTTCCTTCAGCCAAAGACAAGTAATAGAAGAAGCAAGAAAAGAATGTTTATATATTTTCTCTCAAATCAATGCTTTTTATCTCCAAATATCATCCACTTCATTTTTCTCGTTTCTTTTTCCAAACAGAAGTGACAATAAGGAAGGGTACATTTAAGCCTTTCTGGGGCCTGACTACCTCCACCTGATATTAGATTACATTCCAAATTCCTTTTGTTTTGTTTCGTTCCACATTACTTTTTCCATAGGTAGTAATTTCTGTTGAATCCATAAAACAGTCATTTGCAGATGGTCTGGCACTTTTCTCTTGGTCATAAATATATCTTACGCTACTAACAAGGTTAACTTCACCCACTTGATATTTTCATTGGGTATATATATTTTAACTCTGAGTCATAAAAAAAATATATAGTAGACAAAAGATACATTCCTTGAGCCAAATGACAAGGAAAATTTTAAACACAGATTTCTCTGCACTGGGCCAGCTTACTACAGATATTACTAATTCTCTTTTGTAGATAATTTGAAGCCAGTATCTGTGAATACACTGTATGATCCCAGAATTTCAAACTTGGAAGAAATGTTAGAATTTCCTTCCATGATTTAATTTTCCAGAAGAGGAAACTAAGTTTTGAATATAAAATTATTTGCCTGCAGCCTCCTAGCAGGGTAGTATCAGAAGTGGAACAGGAAATCACATTTCTTCATTTTTCAGAAAGTTGTTTTGGAAAAAAAAGGGTGGTAACAATATATTGCTAATGTCTTGTGTATAGTAAGCCTTTAGTAAACATCTGCTTTTGTTGGTGTTGTTTTGTGTTACTAGGAATTCAACTCAGGACATTTGCACTAACCTACATTCCAGCCCTTTTATTTTGAGATGGTCTCATTAAGTTACTAAACTACCCAGGCTGGGTTTGAATTTGTGATTTTCCTGCTTCATTCTCCAGAGCATGAGAATTACAAGCATACACCACCAGGCCAGGCCAATATCTGTTTATTAATAACATTATTCATGGTACTTATAAAAACTGTTAATAGTAAATAAATAAAGAGAAATCTTCCATGCAGAAAAATACCAAGTAATTTATGTAGGTACCTCAACCTCCAAGAAGATAAAGGTAACTTTATTTTAAGTATAGACTTCTCATAGTCACTTCCTTTCCAAAGAGTAGAGTATGGAAAGAGAAGAGGAGGTAGAGAATAACTCTGCAGTGGAGAAGCCTAATCAGTGTAATAACATCAAAGGTGATAAATCAAGATGTTAGCAAGTACACTAGTCATGGTTTAATAAAAATGGCTCTTCATTTCTGTAGTCTTTGAGGACCATATTACCCAATATAACCATGAAAAAGTCATCAGGCAGATTTCAATTAAAAGATATTCTAGAGGGCTGGGGATTTAGAGTGGTACAGTGCCTGCCTGGCAAGCACAAGGTCCTGAGTTCAATTCCTGATAACAAACAACAACAACAAAGATATTCTACAGCCTATCTCATCACTCTTTTTTTTTTTTTTTTAGGGGATCAAACTCACGACCTCATGCTTGCTAGGCAGGCGCTTACACCGCTGAGCTAAATCCTTGGCCCTAAAATGTTCTTTTTTTTTTTTTTCATCACGCTTCTAAATGAGGAAAGTCTGAGAAACAATTCATATCCAAGAGAAGCTTAAGAGAGACAACTAAATGTGATGTGAAGTTTCCATTCTGTGTAGAATCCTAGGAGAAAAAGGACATTAACAAGCAACCTGCTCGCTGCCCTGGAAAGAGGCTGTAGCCTGGCAAGCAGCGGCCACCCCAGGGCAAGAACCATCAGCATCTGCTGAGATCTGTGCCATGTTGGAACTTAGGGTGCTCAGAAACCAAGCAGCCAGCTTACCGCCCTGCTAAGTGGCTGTGAGCCTGGCACGTGGGCTGAAATTCAAACATCCATATCCACCCCCCAGCAAGTGGGAGCCAGAGATCTGAGCATCTCTTGTGAGGTTGACTATATACAATATAGCAAATATGGGGAATTTCCTTCTACCATCTTTTTGAAGGCAAATATTTTTATCACTGTTTTACTTTGTTCTGATTAATGGTACTGCTCTATTCAATATTCTGTTTTGATAAATTCTATAATGTTTTGTTTTTCCTTTGATTCTGATATACCTGATTGAAAGAACAACTAATGTGAAGAAAATGAGACAGACTATAGCACTTATTACTATTATCCCGGTAACCTGCTCTGAAATTCTGTACCAATTTCACTACACTGTCTCAATTGGCTTTATTCCATCTTGTTCTGTGGTATTTTACTACTTTAGAAATAAAAAAAAGACTCTAAGGCAAGCTTTGTAATTGGAATAAAGTAGGACTTTAATATAATGTATAAATATTGGTTCATTCATTGTGACAAATATACCCTGCTAATGCAAGGCAATATTAATAGAGAAAACTCAATAGGAAAATTCTCCATACTGTCATATCAATTTTTCTGTAAGGCTCAAACTCTTCTAAGACACAAAGATTATTTAAACAAAATATTGATGAAGAGTTCAAAAGAAAAAGCAGGTCTTTATCTCACAAATCACTGGCCTCCTAACTTGCCAAAATTGATATTGTTCATCCGTCTATCCCAGGAAAACATGCCTCCCAGGAAGTTTTCTTACAATAAAGAGAGAGGATTTACTATCCCATAACTTCACCAGAGTCCTTTTCCCAAATATTTAGACAACTTTCTACACAGGCTTTCATGACATAATTACAGAGTAAGAAAATTAGAATGTGTCATGCAGAAGAAAGGGATTGTTTTCAGTCCATTTTATTCACTGAAGTTTCCCGAATTCAAAGAAGAGTCCTTGACATGTAGTAGATGCTCAATAAGCATTTGTAAATAAATGAAAACTTTAGGTAAAAGAGTACTTACCTTACAGACATCTATTAAAAAATGAGATTTAAACTGCTGCAACTCAATTTCGAGACAAATGTATCCAACTTATATTTCAAATGAGTGAGTCCTCCCCTAACACAGTACCCCTAGGAAGCACACATTCAATTCAATACTGATGCTGTTATTCCATAGTCTTCCCTTTGAATTTTTCAGCACTTACAGGACCAACTCCAAATGTGTAAAATGAGATCTTTATAAATCTAAGCCTCCAGCTCTTTCCTTGAAACCAGTCCTCTCAGGATGAATGTCCTTTCCCTTCCTCCCTGCTATCTAAGAAATTATAATTCCTCCATAAAATCCTATTTTAAAGGCTACATTCTCTGGAAAACTTTTCCTACTATCACATCACGACCAACCTAGGAGAGAATTAACCATTTTTTTTTTTTTGGTCTTACAGTGGTCCTCCCATCCCATCCAATACTTATAGTAGATGCCTGAAACTAAGACAGTACTGAACACTATATGCACTATTTTTCTCCTGTATGCACGTAATTTATACATTGTGCTCAGTAAGAGATTAATAACAATGACTAACAATAAACTAAAAAACAATTAGAGTATGTAACAAAAGTTATTTAAAACTTTTGAACTATTTGTTTCTGGAATTTTTATGTAATATTTTCAGCCTGAAATTGACTACAGTTAGCTGAAAACTTGAAAAATTAAGCCAGTAGTAAAGGGGACTACCGTATAATTATTCCCCATTATTGCCCTTGTCATGATGAGTGTAATGGTTAATCTTAATTATCAGTTTGATTGGCTTGAGAGATACCTAGCACTATTAGTAAAGCATACTTCTAGGTGTACCCGGGTGGGTCAGAGGATGTGACCTTGTGACTAAATCTTGTCTCTCTGCCTTTCCTTTCTAGTTCTTCTCCTGCTCTCTGTTTGCATAAGTTGAGCAGCATTTCTCCACCATGTCCTTCTATCATAATATTTCTGCCTTGGAACCAGCCAACCATGGACTGAAACCTGTGAAATTTGAGGCAAAATAAACCTTTCCTAGATCAGGTATTTTGTCCCAGTGATGGAAATTTGACTACTACTCTAAAAACCGAGTAGTAGGATTGTTGCTGGGACTATACCTAAAAATGACAACCAGAAGTCTTTGGAACTGATTTGCAGAAGGAGTTTAGAAAGATTTGGTGATGCAGGCTAATGAAACCTTGAATGCCATAAGAAGAATTTTATGAGTGATTCTTATAAGAGATCAGAAGTTTAGAATGCTAATAGCAGAAGGTGGACAATAAAGATGGTGCTCATGAAGTCTCAGAAGAGAATGGAGATCCTATTGGGAATTAGACTAAAGGTTATTCACATTATATTCTGAAAAAAAAAACTTCTCTATGTTTTGTTCATCTTTGAAGACTTCTGGTAGGCTGAATTTAAAGTGATGGACTAATCTGGCAAAGAAAATTTCAAGGCAGCATAGCATTCAGGCTGTGACATAGGTCTTGCTGACTGCTTTTAGCAAGATTTACAGTGAATATCAAAAGCAAATGAAGAGCATAAAGATTTAAAACCTTTGCAGTTTGGCCAGAAAAGAAGCATGCATGAAGTTGGGGCCCATAAAGGTATAGTTGCTGAAGATATTCATGCCATTAAAAAGAAGACAAAGTACTTTGCACCAGGACCATAAGAAAGATGCCTTGAAGACATCTCAGGAGTTGGCCAGTATGTTATTCTTAATTGTCAACCTGACTAGGTTAAAAGAGAGGCTATTGGATCATGCAGCCACTATATTCATCAGTGGATTCAGTGGATTAATCTGCTGATGTTCACAGATGAATGTCTGATAGGAGGTGGGGACAAGTTGGAGGGAATGGGTTGCTGAGGACTTCCTTTAGAAGGTATATCTCTCAAAGGCACTCTCCCCTGTGCTCAGCTCACCAGGCACCATGAAGTAAGTGAGAAGTTTGCTCTACCATTTCCTTCTACCAAGATGTTTTTGTCTTGACATCAGTCAACCATGGACTAAATTCTCTGAAACTATAAGCAAAGACAGACTCTTTCTCCTTTAGGTTGTGTATGTTGGATATTTGGTCCCAGTGGTAGGAAGCTGACTCATACAGCCAGACCTAACCCATGGCAGGCTCACGGATATCAAGATATAAACTCCTTTGAAAGATTTTTCTTTGAGAAGAGATCCCCAAGGCCACTTATGAAACTGTTTTTATATATTCAACCATCTGGGAATTCAAAAACCACTATAGCCATGGTCCAAAGGGGCCTGGCTATTGCTCACACTGGCAGGTGACTTTATCATCATTTACGTGATAGTGGTCTGCATTCATGCATAATGCAAGAATTACTGTGTTATAGGGGCTTCCATCAAGACTTCAGAGGAAGGTATGGGAAGCCAAGTAATGTGCAACAGGATCTGAATCCTGAGAGGGAGGTATATTGAAGCTGTGGTAGTGAGGCCAAAGCTGCTGTGGAAATACCAAGAAATTGGAAATGCCAGGAACATGAACCATCTGCTAAAGAAATCTGCAGGCAACAAGCAGAGCCATTTCAAGAGAGAGGTGATACAGTCTGCAACCATCAAAGCCATAAGGGGCTTCCCAAGCCCTTTGGAGCTCATATCATGCCACCACATGCCCCAGATTCCAGACTTGCAGCTAGATGATTTAATGTTTACCCTGCTGGGTTTCAGTCTTGCTTTCATCCAATTCTATTCCCCTATTTCTCCCTTTTGGAGTTGAAATGTTTATTGTGTGCCATTGTTTCTTGGGAACACATAAATTGCTTTCTGAATTTTACAGAAGTTGATGGATAATAATTTGCCTTGTGTCTCAGAGGAGACTTTGAACTTGAACATTTGAGAAATCATGGGACTTTTGAGAATTTGGGGAAGGAATTAGTTCTTTTTCAGTTTTATACAGTATAGTCACATCATGTTACACAGAAGTATGAACATATTGTCTTTACTTGGAGATTAAGTGTAACTTAAGGAGATGTCTTTGGTGTCAGTTTAAGAAGGAGTGGATTGTGATGAATAATCTTGATTGCTAACTTGATTGGCTTGAGATCCACCTATGGGATTAGTAAAACACATTTATGAATATATCTTTGTGGGTCATGGAGGCATGATCTATGGGATTATATCTGGTTTCTGACCCATTATTCTCTGGTTTTCTCCTGCCATCTTCTTCTTGACCTCTATGCATTGAGCAGCTTTCCTAGACTAGGCCCTTCTGCCATGATATTTCTGCCATGAAGCCAGCCATCTATGGACTGAAATATCTGAAGCTATGGGCCAAAAATAAATCTTTCTTCATTTAGTTTGACTCCATTATTTTTGTCACAGAAGAAGAAGAAAGAAGAAGAAGGAGGAGGAGGAAGAAGAGGAAGAGGAAGAAGAGGAAGAAGAAGGAAGAAGAGGAAGAGGAAGAAGAAGAGAAAAAAGCTGATTAATACATATTTACATTTATGTCCTTGTTTTCTGTATTAGCATATTAAGCCTCATACAGGCAGGAATCTTGGATTATTCCTCTCCATACCCAAAGCTGCCACAGAGCTGTTAGTTCCATAAGTGCCTGTTAAATTGAATGGAACAAAACAGAATTGTAATTAAGTTCAGAATCATAAGACATATCATTTTAATAACCCCAGTTGTGGCAAACCTTAATACTCTGAGCATGTATGCAAAATTGGAAAAGATCAAAGTCATTTTCTACCTACTTTGATAAATAAAATGGGTAAATTGGCTAACCAATACTGTGTTAGCTAAGCCCACAAATGTCAGCGAACAAACAGGTTAATTTCTGCATATGCCTGATCAGGTAAACAGGTATTTTTAAAATCAACCTTAATATATTATAATTAAATCCATACCTACTGCAAAATGCTTACATAAGTAATATAATCTTGTTATTTCAAGGATTTGTTCAATCAGTTATTCAACAAAGTAATTTTTATTAAATTTAGTAAGTCCAGCATTGTCTAGCTTTGAAGAAGATAAGATCCCTGTTGATCCCAAAAGTCAATCAAGAGATGATGTTATAGATTGAAAACTGGTGGTCAACTTAACACCAGCAGAATTAAATCACCATGGTGGTGAGCATAGATGTTTCCCCTGAAGAAATTTGCTAGCATAAATAGAGATATGGAGATGGAGAAGGAGAAGAGAGGCGTTGAGGCATTGAGGCATTGTGGGTTCTCCTATGAGTTGCTGTTTGAGCCACTGGTTCTTCTGGAGAAGCTCTGGTCTTCACATCAAGCATTGCTTCCTGGCTCTGGAGGAGAAGATGTGTGCTGCTTGGTCTCCGGGATGAACTCGTCATGCTGGCTTCCTGGCATGTACTTGACTGTGCTTATTGTCAGAGGATCTCAGGGCCTCTATGTCACTGAGGATGGCTGTGGTGCTTTTCAGGACAGCCCTGGTCTTTGTTGTGAGTGTGACTTCTCAGCTCCAGTGTAGAACCCTCACCCTATCAGCACAGCTCCTTCACCCTGCTGACACAGACTTTCTAGCTTCCTCCTCTGACCTTTGGGCCTTCCCAGCATGGATCCATAAAAGAGACTGGTGTGAGTCCTTCTTGTGGGCTCTAGACCTCCAGCTGGACTCGTGGGAGGCATTGTCATGAGCTCTGGGTCTTCATCTGGACTCATGTAGGACATTGCTGTGGGATTCAGGCCCTTGGCTGAATATTCTGTCTTTTGTATTGTGGACAGATCCTGCACTTTGTGTTAACTCTAGGTGACCATCATAAAATAATATTATAAATTTGATGTCCTGGTTCTAATTGTTCTCCTCCTAACCCCTGATTACAACAGATGGAGACAGATCTACACAGTTATTGAACAAATCAGACTAATAAGTGACAAAGGTGTTACCACTTGACATTAGAAGCACCAATTCTGCACTTTTTCACTTTCACTGGGAAGGCCTTAAAAAGGGTCTTTTCCTCAGTAAGAGTTGCCCCAGCTCAGCAAGCCTAGGACATAGTACATACAGATGCACAGTATGTGGAAGTTAGTTTGTGATAGCATCTTGATGCATTACTAAAATGAGAGGGAGGAGGAAAGGGGAGGGGAGAGGGGAATATTTCTAAATTCACAGTGATACCAGACTTCTATGTCAAAAAGATTACTCTATTGCCTATTTGGAGGACAATGAGGACAATCCAGTTAAAGAATGAGACTGGAGAAGCACAAGGAGGAAGAGAAGGTAGGTAATGCTTTCCTCCAGCCAGGGATTCTCACACACTTAGTCTTAAGTCTCCTATGTACTCTTAGGACCATAAAGAGCTTTCCTTTGTGTAGGTTGCATCTATCTATTTCTAATGTATCATAAATAATAACTGAGAAAAATTCAAACACTTTAATGCCTAAGTACATATTCCACTTACCCTCAGATATGTGACATCATACATCATATAACTGCTGAAAAACTCTACCTTCTACTTCTTAAAGGATGAGAATAAAAGAGGAAAATAAAGTGTCACTACTGCTAGAAAGTACTTCTACCCTATAAAGTTTTTGAGGCTCTCAGGGACACATTTTGAACACCACAGATCTAAGAAACAGATCCATAGAAGAGATAATAGAAAGAAAAAAGAAAATCACTACCTATCATATGGAGCCTCTATAGCTTGGTGACAAAAATTAACTAGTGGTGGAATTGGGTGGGATGGCTTGGGAACAGTTAACAGAGAGGGAAAATGCCCAAATTCCAGTATTTTTACTTTGGAAAACTGTGTAATGTTCCCCTAGCTTCTCCAACTTTTATGTATGTAATTAATAAAAATAACATTTATATATGCTCACATAAAACTCAAAACTGTTGCTTTTTTTTTTTCTTGTTGAGATTCTCAAGCAACCTAGTGGCATTTTACCCATGGAAAGCATCTTCCTCCTAGTGGCAAAGTACCAAGAATTGCAAAGACTTGGCAGAATTGAGGAATGAGTGAATGTTGACTAACCTGAGTCTGATAAATAATCTCCTGAGCTCTCTGAAGAAAACCATAAAAGCATATACCTCTCCTCTTGGACAGTGATTCACATTTTAAATATGCCTTGAAATTATTTTCATAAGGGGGCATCTCCCTTACCAGTCCAAGAACAATAATGCTAAACCTACTTTAAGAAACACCCATCACTTAACTATGCCTTTCTTTAAATAGGGTGTGTTCCTTTCATTAGTTTTAATTTAAAGACCAATTAACAAGGTTTCAACATAGAGCAACATGATAAAAGTTGACTTTATTTCCTGAACCACTGAATCACCCTTGATGATTCTGACCGTAACTGAATTTGTTTTTATAATACAATTTCATCCCAATGTCTTTATGAAACACACATTTCTATTCCTCTTCTCCTACTCTATTCATACCTTTCTGGTTTTTAGCCCATTGATCTCTTGTTCAACTTGACATTTTATTTCCATCAGCCATTGCATTTCTTTTTTTCTGCCCCATAGCTACAATGTCTCAGGAAGCCTAGGTGCACTCAGAATCCCACATGAATCTCAGGCTGATGTATAGTAAGTCACACAGTTTTAAATATGAGAAGTGCTTTTGTTGGACTGTAAAGATTTGTGATGAGCCTTCAGCTCATGTTCAAAAGTGTCGCCTTCTCCAGCTTTCCCTCTGTAGGGTCCTGCCCTGTTAGAAAGTCCTTGACTCTCTCTGATCAGCTTGCACAGTGTCACATTTCTGTGACTTTCCTCATGCCATTCCCTGCGTAGGCTTTGCTTTTCCCTCCTTCCTTTCCTTTTCTTTTAAAAGACAGTTCAAATGCCTCTTCCCATTGGAATCCTTTTCCAGTCTGTCTGGCTTTCTTTAGCCACTCACTTCTGATCACTCTTCTAGTAGCTTCACCATCTTTACCTCATGACTCCGTAGGCTGAGGGCTGCCTCCTGCTATCATGTTATGTGTATGATCAGCCTTTCATAACTGGTTCTTGAATAAATTAACAGTCAACACAGATAGCAAAAGAGAAAAGTTCAAATGACTCAGAGCATATGCAGAAGTTTTATAGATCCCTAGTCTACATTTGATCTTTTTCCTGTTGATAAGAAAGTGTTTCTTTGTAGCACTTAGCACAAAGCGTGACACAACATTTCAAGAACAATTATATTTCCAATTCTCTTCACAGAGTGGTTAATAAGGAAGCTTTCAACTGAGAGTAGGAGGAAATAATGTGATGAGATTCAGAGCAACAAATGAGCTAAGCACAGATCTCCTGGTCTGTGCCACCTTGGCATATCTCCAGCTCTGTGTCCCGGCACAGTCCCTTTCTCATGAGTGGACATTGTGAAGCTCTTACTGCCTCGGGACTACAGCTGCCTGCACTCACTCTGAACCTCTGCTTCAAATGCTCCCCAAATCTGAGCTGTCCATCCATGTTCCTTCGTGGCTCCTTTCAAGATTGAATTTATACAGCCGTTCCTTCCAACCTGCCTTCACCACAGTCAGAAATGTTAGCACTGGAACTTCCATTGCTGCCACCTTCAATTGTTAAGAGACTGAGGCCAGCTGGGCTAGGTGACTTATCTAGGACCACATCAGAACCTGAGTCTCTTGTGCTTGCTGTCATGACACCTCACCACTTCAGTCTTTACTCACTTAGCTCTTCTCTCACCGCAGTATCAGGTTAAAGTTGTTTCATGTGAGGTAGATTTATCATTCTTCTTAGCTTAGACCTTTCCAACCTGCAGCCCTGGACAGCTAGTAATGCATCCCCACAAGATCATAAACTTTTAATGTGGTGCTTAGTGATATTTTTCCTAATCGGATTGCACTGTGCTGCAGCACAGGTTGTACAGGTTACAGTGGGATGCCGTGTAGGGGAGGGCACAGTGCAGTGCTAACTCTGCCTTCTGTGCTGCCACACACAACTCAATCAGATGTTACACGTGCAGTGCACCAATGATAATAGCATTTCAGGCTACATACCTCTGTATATGCCTAAGCAGACATGTGAGTTTTCTTATTTAATTATTAAATTTGAGTTTGTACCATTTTGTTTTTAAAAATTTAGTAAGTTAAAATATATTTAAAAGAAGTTTTGTTACTTACTTACATATTATATAGTTTATATGCAACCCACAACAATTCCTTTTCATTCAGTGCAATGCAGACAGCACTGAATACCAATTTTCTTGCTGGTAAAACCCTGACATAGGACTAGAGGGGTCTGCAATATAATGAGAGACACATTGCCTCGGGAATTAAGCCCAGATTGAAGGATAGACTATCCACTTCACATGTGTGTGAACTTACATAAGATCTATAAAATTCTGAGCCTCCATTTCCTTATCGGTAAAATAAGACTTAAACAAGAGTGGAGTCCAGTAAAGTGTCAGGGAGTTGGACAAGCCATCAGAAGATCAACACCTCCCATAAGCTGCTATATGAGCAAATCTTTATGATAGGAACAAATCCAACATGAGCCCTGACACGCAGTGGCTTAGAGAGGGAGGACCAAGTCCCTGCCAGTTACCCTCCTAAATAGTTCCTTGACTCTGGGATTCAGGATAATGTCCACTAAAATAAAACACTAGCTTGTTTTCAAGAAGGGAAATGTTTATGCTTCCTTTGTATAGAGTTATAAGGAAAAACAACAGATAACTTTCCAAAGACAATGACCCAAAACAAAAATAAAAAACATCAGCTGTCTGCCAAAGTGACGTCAAAACACTCAGAATCTTGAATAGTTCAAAATCCTAAACCTTGACCTGATGGTTAAGGGCATCAACCTCACAATGCAGCTGTGTTGGTCTTCCTACCCCGACCAAGGGCTGTGTTTCCTACTTGACTAGATATGGTGCCCTGTAACCCTGAACTCTTTGTCTCTATGCATACAAGGCAAGTTTTTATCATCTGAAAGCAGGACAAGCACAAAGCTTGCTCACTGAAACCTGGACCAGAGCATGTCATATGTCTGCTTTTTAAAAAAGTGTGCCCTATTGCTTAAAACCAAAAAATGAAGAACCACAAATGCTGCATGGTTTATATGCTTATATTCACATAGAAAAATCAGTAGAAAAATAATAAACCCTTAACAGTGGTAACCTCAAGAAGTAGAGATAGATGAAATAAGTATCTCTCTCGCTTTAAATACCTCTCGTAGCTCTAGATGGGACTGATGGGCATAGAATCACTTTAGCAGATTCAAATAATTCCTTTATAAGAAAATTATTTTTAGTTTCTAATAAAATAAACCTTGGTTGCTGTTTTTTTTGTTTTGTTTTGTTCTTGTAAAAAGGATTGAACTCACAACCTTGTGCTTTCCAGGCAGGCGCTTATACCATTAAGCTAAACCCCCAGCCTGGCTGCTGTTATTTTTATCCCTAGCTAGTCTCCGAGTGTCCCCACAAAATGTTACCAAAAGCAATTTAGAAGTTGGTTGGAGCTGGGGATTTAGCTCAGTGGCATAAGTGCCTGCCTTGCAAGTGCGTGGTCATGAGTTTGATCCCCGGTACCCATTAAAAAAAAAAAATTAAAAAAAGAAGTTGGTGGATAATTTGATCTCTAGATTCCTAAATTAACATCAAAGTTCAACATTTAAAAGTCTAATGGTAAGAATGTTTAATTCCCCCTCTCCTTTTCATTCATAAGCACACTAATGTCCAGTCACCTCCCTAAGACAATAGACACTTCACTAATAATTAAACAAATTGAAGAATTCTAAAACTCAACAAGCAGCCAGATCGAACTTCTCATTTATTTAAGATTTCTCTGGATTGCTCCTTGCCCAGCCATCCTGGGGCCTACCGTGAACATTGTTAATGCGGAACCCTCATCCCTGTGTCAAGCAGGTGTCAATAGTCCCAGTTGCAATACTGGCTGTCAATAGCTCACATTTGCCCTCTTTGCTGAAGAAGCATCCTCAGCTCAGAGGAATCCCTTCATCAACTGCCCAGACAATTCTGTGCTTTCTGCATGGCCACTGGTGCCCCTAAAAGTCACAGTCCCCTTGCTCCAGGTAAGAGTATCCTGCATGCCACTGATGTTACTGAGCTACCCTTGAGCTTTATCTAAAATCACATTCTTCTCTCTGCTTATTTTCTTTTGTTCCAGTGAATCATTCAAGATGAGTAAATTACTATTTTCGGGTCTATGATAGTGCCTTTGGTTATCCTAATAAAAGTATACATAATTGCTTTCACATAATTGAAACTTCATTTTTTAAAAAATCAAGTCTTACAAATTAATGCCAAAAAAATTAGCTCACTATTCAATCACACCCAAGTCATGCATGAGGAAATCTAAAATGCTTTTTAGATTAACAACAATATCCAGTGCTCCAAGACAGAGCTATGAGGATAAAATGTGGATTTTATTCCCTTATACACAGTAAATGTTTAATAAACATTTAACAACTGAAGATGTTTTTGCTAAAATTTATTTACTTGGAAATGATACCTAGTTCAAGAATGAAAATGTCTGGTAATTGAATGCTTTAAAATGTCTGAGAGTTTTATGTAATTTTTTTTAAAATCCTGGAAGATCTGCAGAAAGAGCGTACAGTGGTAACTATGCAGATTTAAAGGACAGGAAGAAAAGAACTCGGGACACACATCAATCTTTAACTAGTCATTACAAATTCCAGCATGGCTCCATCTCCATCTTCCTGTCCAGTAGATCAGAGGAAAAAGTAGGCTTTTGTTAAGAACCAAAAAGACACTTCATCTCTCTCAATGACCCAGGGAGGCATGGTTAACAACTCTATGAAATACTAATGACAACAATTACCAAACTCTACCAAACTTATAATTGGATTTTTGAAATTTGGTTGAAAGATTAATAGATTAACAAACTAAAACAAGAAATAAAAGTGGTATGCTGATCAATTATTCAAGTAGAATTTATTTTTTGGTCATAGGAATAGTTGGAATTTCTTTTTTTACTTTAAAGAGAATAAAGCAAAATAAAACAATGCAAGCAACACAGGATTTCCAGGCAAGACAACAGGAAATCAACCATAGTTACCACAATATCTCCTGTTCTCCATGAAATAGTTGTCCATAGCTTCACACACATTGAATTCAAACTAAATAAAACAGTATAAAACTGATCAAAACAAAAGAATGAAAGCATTAGTGGCCTTCAAAACCAGGTAACAGGAGAATCAACAATGGCTACCATAATGTCTCTTGTTCTCTTCAAAATAGCTGTCCATATCTTTGCACATATTCAAATCAAATAGTAAAAGACAGACTAAAACCAATAAAAAAAAAAGAATAAAAGCATTATTGGACTTCAAAGCAAGATGAGAGAAAATCAGCAATGGCTACCATAATGTCTCATTTTCTTAAAAGTAGCTGTTCATATCACTACATGTAATAAAAGCAATTTTTTTTTAATTGGTACCAGGGATTGAACTCACGACCCATGCTTGCAAGGTAGGCGGTTATGCCGCTGAGCTAAATCCCCAGCCCAATAAAAGCAATTCTTATAAATACTTTAGGAGAAGTTCTAGCCATGTATAAGCCCATACATGTACATCTATCCTTTCTATATTAGAGGAAAAACAAAGAAAATACAAGAAAAACAAAAAACAACAAAGACAAATAAATAACAATGAGTCCAAAACAATGATATAGGCAAGCTAGTAGGAACATAACTAATGTTGTTATTTTGCATAGTTATCTTCAAAAGAGTTACTCAGATTACCAGATATAAATATGCAAATTGATCTAATCCTATAAATGTTAACTGCCTTGTTCCAAGAACTAATAGAATTAGTTGTACAATCATCTCACCTATCTTAAGTGTATATATACAAATTTATCTTTTTTTCTTTTCCCTTCTTTTTTTTTCTCCTTTTCCCTATCTGAGTTATGTTTCCCCCTCTGAGCAGTTTCTTACCCTTTCACAATATTTATTGAAGATTTGGATCTTATTTACTCTTTCAGTTTCTTACACTATGGAAGAAATGTATTTACATGTGAGTTTCATTTACTTCATTTATGAATATGGTCTCAAGTTACATTGATTTAGCTATAAAAGCCTCACTGTGATCTTTATTTATAGCTGAATAGTACGTCATTGTATAAAAATACATCTTTTTATCTATTCCACAGTTGATGGGCATTTGAGTTGTTTCCAAGATTTAGCTATTACAAAGTGTGCTGTTATAAGCATGGGTGCACATACGTCATTGTGATTTGATGTTTTCAGTTCTTCTGGGAATGTGCCCAGAAGTGAAATAGCTGGGTCAAATGGGACTTCCAATCCCAGCTTTTTGAGGAGCCTCCAAACTGATTTCCACAGTGGTTACACCAGTCTAAACTCCCACCAACAGTGCAGTTCCTTCCCCCCGCCCCCAGCAATCTCTCCAGCATTTGTTGTTGGTAGTTTTCTTTATCTTGGCCATTCTTTCTGGAGTAAGATGAAATCTCAGAGTGGTTTTAATCTGCACTTCTCTAATGACCAATGATGCTGAACACTTTTTCATGTATCTATTTGCCATTTGTATTTCTTCAGCTGAGAAGTGTGTATTCATCTCAGATGCCCATTTTTGGATTGGGTCTTTGAATATTGGAGGTCTTTTTTAAAATTCTTTATATGTTTTAGATAAAAGTCTTTTGTCTGAGGGATAGTTGACTAAGACTTTTTCCCAATTTGAGGGTTTCCTTTTCACTCGGTTGGAAATTTCTTTTGAGATGCATAAACTGTTGTAATCTAACTCTTAGCACTGCCATTCTGTTCTGTATGCACCACGCTCTTTGACCTTTAAGAAAGTAGAAAACCGGATGTCCCGTTTCCTCAGGAATGCACAGGTGTGGGTCCCCCACATCTTTGGGGGTTTTTTCCCCTTTATAAACCACCCCCATATCTTAGTCCAGTTGCACAGTATAAGTTCCACCCTCACTCTGTGTCACTGGATACCAGCCTAAATAATAAAACACTCTCTTCTTTTCCCTCCAAGACATCTTGGCCTTTTTATTCTTTTTGCCTTTTTACAATTTTCATTTTATTTTGGGGTGCAGCCTTTTGGGGTTCAAAATAAACTAGGACAAGATCCTAGTTGTTGATTCTGGAAAGTATTTCCGATGTAGTTTGATTTTGTTCATTAATTTTCTGCCTACTCCTATTCTTCAAGATTTCCATCTATTTTGTCTTCCAGCAGATTTAGTGTTGCTGTTTTAACATTTAGATCTTTGATCCATTTTGACTTTAGTTTAGTGCATGGTGATAGGCATGGGTCTAGTTTTAGTTTTTGGCACATGGAAAGCCAGTTTTTCCAGCACTGCTTATTAAAGAGGCTATCTTTCTTCCAGTGAACATGTTTGGCCCCTCTGTCAAAGATAAGGTGACTGAGTGTGTTTGTAGTTGTGGTTATATCTTCTAATTTATTCCAATGATCTTCATGTCTGTTTTTATTCCAGTACCATGCTGATTTTATCTCAGTAGCTTTGTAGTATAACTTCAAGTCAGGGATTGTGATGCCTACTGCCTTGTCTTTGTTTCCCAAAATTGCCTTTGCTATTCTAGGTCTCTTCTGGTTCCAGATGAATTTTAGGAATGATTTCTCTAGATCTGTGAGGTGTGTTAATAGTATTTTGATTGGAATTGCATTAAGTCTGTGTAACAATTTTGGGAGAATGGCCATTTTCACAATGTTCATTCTTCCTATCCATGAACATAGAATGTCATCCCATTTTCTGAGATCCTCTTTGATTTCTTTTTTCAGAGTGTCATAATTTTCACTGAACAGATCTTTTACTTCTTTTGTTAGATTTATTTTCCTAAGTATTTATTTTTTTTGGATTCTCTTGTTAAGTGTGTGGTTTCTATTTCTCTATCAGTGAGTTTGTTGTTTGTGTACAGGAATGCTATTGATTTTTGAGCATTGACTTTGTATCCACCTATACTGCTGAATTAGGTTAAGTCTTGAAGTCTTTTGATAAGTTTTTGGGGTCTTCTATGTAGAGTATTATTGCAGGCAGCTGAGTTAGTTAGAAATATTATAGGCAGTAAGGTAGAGTAGGGTCCTCAATGAAGCCAGTGCAGACACCTGGCAACGGCCAAGGAAGCTGAAGCCTCCTGCTGTGGGGCAGACCTCAAGACAAAAGACCAAACAAATGCACCCATATCCTGAGGATTGATTCCCTAAATAGTTCCCATCCCCCTAGGAAAGAGTCACTGCTCCATAAGAATGCCAGCTTCCTATGTGACTCATTTCCTCATTTGTCCCCAATGTAATCAATTTTACCTGAACTATTGATCTTATTTATTGGCTAACTATGGTTATGTCCCACCTTATGCCTGTCTTGTGAGCTCCCAGTCTTCCCCTACCTTGAACCCATGTTTTTACTCTATAAACATCCCTGAAAAAGACAGGGTCCTTGGCAACCCACTTGGGACCCCTTCTGTCTCTCTTCAGACAGAAGCTTTCTTTCTCTCAATAAATATATTCTACTCTTAACCTCTGTTGTTCCTAAAATTCATTCTTGAATTTTAGAGAACATGAACTCGCGGACATAGTAGGTCGGGAATTTCATTCCCCTATATCATTATCATGTCATCTTCAAATAATGATAGTTTAACTTCTTCCTTTGCTATCCTTATTCCTTGTGTTTCTCTCTCGTCTAGTTTCTCTGGCTAATGTTCCCAGAACTATATTGAATAGGAGAAGTGATAATGGGCATACCTATCTTGTTCCTAATTTTAGAGTGAAAGGTTTCAGTTTTTGACCATTTAATGTAATGGTGGTTGTTGATTTGTCATAGATGGCTTTTATCAGATTGAGGTAAAGCCCATCTATTCCAATATTCTGTAGGGACCTTATCATGAATGAGTGTTGAACTTTATCAAAAGCTTTTTCTGCATCTGTTGAAATGAGAATATGGTTCTTATCTTTGGCTCTGTTGATATGGTGCATTATGTTTATTGATTTGCATATGTTGAACCATCCCTGCATTCCTGTGACAAATCCCACTTGGTCATGGTGTTTAATCTTGATGACTTGCTGCCTTCTGTTTGCCAATATTTTATTGGGGATTTTTGCATCAATGTTCATTAGGGAGATTGGTCTGTAGTTCCCTTTTTTGGTTGGGCCTTTTTCTGGTTTTAGTATTAGAGTAATACTTGCTTACAGGAATGAGTTAGGGAGCATTGCTTCCCTTTCAATTTTACTGAAGAGTTTGAGGAGTGTTGGAATTAAGTCTTCCTTAAATCTTGTAGAACTCTGCAGTGAATCCCCCAGGAACTGGACTTTTCTTTGTTGGTAAAGTTCTAATTACATTTTAAATTTCATTAATTGAAATTGGATTATCTAGCAGTTTTTCATCTTCTTGATCCAGATTTGGTAAGTAATGTGTTTAGGAATCTTTCCATTTCTTCTGTGTTATCATACCTATAAGAATAAAGGTTTTCAAAGTAGGTAAGGTTGATATTCTGTATTTCCACAGGATCTGTAGTGATTTCACCCTTCTCATTCCTTATTGCATGAGTTTGAGTTTTTTCTTTCCTTTTTTTAGTAAGGTTGGCTAGGGGATTAACTTTATTCTTTCAAAGAACCAACTCTTTGAATCATTAATTTTTATATTGTTTTCTTAGTCTCTATTGTATTAATTTCTGCTCTGATCCTCATAATTTTCTCCCTTATTTTGGCTTTGGGCTTGACTTGCTCTTCTTTTTTCTAGTTGTTTGAGGTATAGCATCAGGTTGTTTATTTGTGTTCATTCTGTTTTCCTGGTATGGGAATTCAACACAGTAAATTTCCCTCTGAGTATTGCTTTCATTGCATCCCACAGGTTCTGGTAAGCTGTATTTATATTTTTGTTTGCTTGTAGATATTGTTTGATTTCTTCTTTAGTTTCCTCTGTGACCCACTGATTGTTCAGGAGTGTATTATATAATTATGAAGTTTTTGGAGTTTCTTTTGTCATTAATTTCCAGTTCTATGGCACTATGATCAGATATGCATAGGATAATTTTGATTCTTTTGAATTTGCTTAAGCATGTTCTATGGGCTAATATACGGTCTGTTTTAGAGAATGTCCCATGTGAAGCTGAGAAGAATGTATATTCTGATGTTAAATTTCTTTTTTTTCTTTTAGAATCTATTATATGGCATGGTTTTAATACACAGTAGTTATGTATAGACAGAATTTTAGGGTTAAAAAAATGATATCATTTCCAGCAGTGGATTCAGAGTCATCATGGCAAAAATCAAAGGAAAATATATGTGTCACATCACTTTCCATGAAGTTCATAAGTACATGATAGGAATGTATTTTAATCACCTCTGCAATGTAAAAAGGGGTTATGCTTATTTTAAGTAATCTATGAGATTTAGCCATAAAATAAACCATATTTTAAAATAAATATCCATGACTCAAATATCTGAAAATTGTGTCTACACTTAAAGGAATGTGTTCATGAGAGTATATCCTTTCTCAAATAAGCTCACCATTGTTTCTTTAAAACCATATAACTGAACTTCTTTTAGAGTTGCTTTCAAATGCCACAACAAGCTGTTTTGAAACTTTTCAGGGGAGAAAGAATTTTGCCCTTTGAGGTTGGATTCAACTTTCAAAAACAGCCAACAACTATTTTCAGGAAAGCTTGAGGAAAATTGAATTAAAGGGTTGGATAGTTGAGGCAATTACACAGGTGTGGTAATTTACAAAAATACTCACGCACAGGGAAGTTCAAAGCTAGTCACTGTATCCTGGCCTTCCACATCCTGGCCCAGTCATCTATCTCTGATTTCCTTGGAGATTTTTGCAGCTGGACACTAAACTCTATTGAGTTTTTCTTGTATATCTTAAGTATAGACATCAGAATATGAACCAAGTCACATAATATGGTAAGAATATTCATAAGGATGGTTGTTCTTACTGATGTTAGCTTGAGATTTGAGTCCTAGTAGCCTATATGCTTACCAAATATGTTTTCATACATGCTTATATGACACTAATGTAGGTTCAGAACAGGGCCCCCGAGTCTGGCTGCTTGGCTTCAAACTCTTTCTCCGATACTTATTACTAAATTCAACCACATAATCTCTGGACATCTATTTCATTATCTGCTAAATAGCAATAATGATTGTACTTACCTGTTGTTACATAGATTGACTCCATATATTTCAGAGGTTTAAAACAATGCCTTCTGCACAGTCAACAGTAAGTATGTATTTACTAAAGCTATTTCGTGTGGTAGCTGTAACAGGCAAAGAACAAGAAGCTAGCTTCAAAAACAAGTAAACAGCAAAAAAAGCCAGCTTGTATTGTTTCAAACAGTATACTCTACTAACCCTTGTCATAAGTCCTTAAGTAAATTGAAAGCTATATGTAATTCACAAGACTCTGAACATTTACTACATAGACAGCTACTGAGAGACACTTTGCAGTACTGCAACTGTAGAACCTGATGGAAGTTTAGGAAGCTCCAGAGAGATGGCAGTGTTGCAATTACCAAAAACTTGAATCATCTGTAGGAAAATGGGTAGACCTTGAGACCTAACATTACATAAAAGAAATCACACACTTAAATATCACATGGTTTCACTCATATGAGAAACCCAAACTGTAAATAAAGAACAAAACAGAAGATAATAGGAAATTATTGAGTCTTTCTCAAATGGGTAAGAGATCAAGAGAGAGGAAGAAGGAGGGAGAGGCAGAAAGGAAATGAAACAAGGAATTAAGATGTGTTATGTACCTGCACCAACTCTACGTAAAGAATGTAAACATTAATGAAAATAATTTTTTTAAAAGTGATGGCTTTTAAATTTTTATTGAAGATGCTATAAACTGATGAAAGCATCCTTGCTTCAGAGATAATTCTTTAAAATGTGTGCCTCAGAATCAATAGAATATGATAATATAACTTAAAAGAGTACAGGAAACTGACAGATTCTTCTGCTTTTCAAGTGCAGCCTCAACTGTAAAAAGGAAACCATCCCAAAGTTCAATTACAAAGGTAATAACAGCTTGAATTTAGCTTCATGAGGTAAAGAACACATGGAAAAATGTGGAAATTTATATGTGAGGTAAAGAATACATGGAAAAATGTGGAAATTTTGAGTGAACATAAATATTTCCTAGTGCAGGTGTTAAACAATTACCCGAGTGAATTCTGAAATTCAAAACTATTTTTTCCATCTGGTGAAGGTGTACCTTGTTCCAGTCAAAAGTGAAACAATCAAGCAAGACGGAAGAGCTCCCAGACTTTTCTTTCCATGCTGTTTGTGGATTTCTGGTAGCTCTGGGTTTGGACTATAACCATGGTTCTGTAATCTGGGCCAGACGATCTTCATGAAATAGTACTCAAGTCAACACATGCTGTTAATAGATTAATGGATACAAATGGTCAGTTGGGTTCAAAGGCTCATTTGTTTTTATATTCCAACCAACAAATATTAGTCAAAGAATCTAAACCAGGTGTGGAGATATATATGCCTAGGTGTTGGCCCAAAAGTTAAGAAAGAGACTCAAATTTAGCATCCACCTGGAACTCCATCCTGTATAACGGCATGGGGGACTGAGAAGCAGGAGCAGAGTAGGGAGGGGGAGGCGGACAGAAAGAAGTAAGGAGAGAGGAGGGAGAGAAGAGTTTGTAAACACAATTCAAACTTCTTAGTGTCTTGCAATGCCCTAAAAAGAACTCAACATATAAGTGTAGGAAAACTTGCTTTCTGATAATCCATTATTATCCTTCAATGTAAGTTTGAGAAAAATTGAGATGTTACTTCTTAGTCTTTTTACATCTCTCATGTGCCCCACCACCACCACTCCAGCCTATGACTAATTCGTAAATTCGTAACACATTTAAACATGTGACTCTTTCTCCATCTCCTCAGCTAGATTTCTAGGCCTTTCTGTATCAAGTTGAATTTTTTGAGAAAGACTCTAAATAAATTTTTGTAGATTTTTTGCAGCTAAAGAGTAGCATTCAAGACTAATTTTTAGTGTAAAAATTGGAAGATGATCAAGTGTAATTTATCATCATTTTAAAAATTAGGATAGAGGGCCAGAGATTTAGCTCAGTGGTATAAGTGCCTGCCTGGCAAGCACAAGGTTGTGAGTTCGATCACTGGTACCAAAAAAAAGAAAAAAATTAGGATAGAATATGTATCTTAATTTTATCTATTAAAAATAAATTCTTTGGGCTGGGGATTTAGCTCAATGGCATAAGTGCCTGCCTGGCAAGCATGAGATCATGAGTTTACACACACAAAAAAAGAAATTCTTTTAAGAAAAAAATAATAGTTGTGTTGTCTCGAGGTTTTCATAGTTATTTTTAAATATAGCTTATATCCAATTACACATAAATCTAAAAATTGTTTAATGTCTTCCATTTATAATTTGCATCAAATATATCTTGAATTAGATCATTGAACATCTGGGACATGTAAATCCTACATTTATACTTGGATTTTAGAAAATAATTTGATGTTTATTAAGGCAAGAATCTGCCATGAAGCTGTATCAGGACACCATTAACCTAACCTAAAATTTCCTTTTTCATCTTAAATACTTTTAAAAGGAAGATGTTCAAGCTATAAAAATGGCCATGTTCTGTTGTCATAGTCTCTTTTACAACTAACCCATCTGTGTCATTGTTGACATTTTTGCACTGCATTTTTCTCTTCAGGAAACTGAGTCAATGTCTCTAAGAGTCAAAGTCAAAGATAACATAGTATCTTTAAAGTTTCACGACCTCTTGGAAATGAATGGGAATGCTCGTTCCCACCCACTTCCTGGCATTTTCTAAAGGGCAAGAGCTCTAAAGTTTACACCAGTATGACTGTCTAGAAGGTGGCAATGAAAAACCACATGACATCATGAAAACTATGTTATTTTAACTTTTAAATTTTCCTTAAATATAAATTCTGACTAAGGTTGCCAGGAAATTTTGCAAAGGTCAGGGTGGTTTTTATTCACTTTAAGTGGGTAAAACCAGAATCCCTCAGCCCTACAAATTCTTGCGGTCTCCATCAACAGCCCCTCCTCCTTTCCAACATCAAGTTCGTCTTCCGTGTTTACGCAAATGTGTTTGGCCCACTAATGCTTCCCTTAATGAGAATGCAGTTCCCTGCCAGAAGTCCCATTTGGATGATTTACTTTTTCTTTGTTGATCATATCAAGCAAATCATTACAAATAATAATACTGTAATAACATAGTTCTTTCCAGGAAATGTCATCTTGCCCATGGCATCTAAGACTGGATATTATTAAAATCTGGCTCTTTTTTTAAAATTCTTTTTTCATCCTGGCTGCACTGAAATTTAATACCCCTTGAAGAGAGACAACATGGAGAGATGTTCTGGCTTGTGATCAGCATTTCGGGTTGGTGGTCAGATAAAAGCTTTGATAGAACTCTTTCCAAGGATTTTCTGTGCATGCTCAAATTCCTTGATCTATGTTGACTTAAGCTGTTTTCTAAAATATCTTTGTAAAAATGGGCCACTAAGGGAGTTAAGAATTAAAAAGAAAAACATTTCATTTGTTTTTCTGAATATGTATAACTCAAATCATGTGATTATCCTTCAATTAATGGGATGATGCAAAATTTAATACAAAACTTTTTTTAAAAAGCTCCATTCTGAAATAAAAGCACTTGTTTCCATCCTGTACCCCATTTGCTTGTACACCAATTCCGATGTTCATTCATCACGCAGGAAGAATCGAAAGGAAATGGTCAGCTTTCATGAGCCATACAAAATCTTTATAAATTAATATTTGTTTCCAAGGGAACTTGGTAAAACACTTAGTGAATCACTTCTCAAAAAAGATGCAAGGCAGTAAAAGCAAAAGTGTAAAGAGACTTAAAGGGAAAATACTGAGTCTTAATGGCTGAGTGTATTTGGTTACAATTACTGAATATCCCACCAAAAATAATTTTTAAAAAGTGGAAATTTCTGTCTCACTTATTCAAAGCTGGTTAAAAGTCTGCTGATAGATTTGGTAACAATTGAGCAATGTCAGTGATGTGAGCCAGAAAATATCCATCAGATTCTTTATTCATTCTTCATTGAACATCCTTAAACATTCCCTGGGGCCTTTGCGCATCGCAAGTGTTAGGGCAGAGATGCAAGGACCTATGACTGATACAAATAAAAGGTAACATAGCAGGGGCCGGGGATTTAGCTCAGTGGCATGAGTGCTTGCCTGGCAAGTGTGAAGTCATGAGTGCCATCCCTGGTACTCCCACACAAAAAAGGTAATGTAGGGGTTTTGTTATTGAGAAGCTCTATGGGGAGAGGGGGCCTGGGAGAAGTCACATATCGGTGAAAGCAAAGTAAACCAACCTGATACAACAATAATACATTCATTTGATTTTCACAATCTATGCTCATTTGGGTCAGGACCCTGGCAAACACAAAGCAGGAAGGGAACTTTCTGAAAGATTACTGTATAGCTGACAAAGCTAGAAAGCGGGAAGTTTGGAAAACAATGAAACCAAAGGAATATACCAATCAGTGTACATAAAAAGAACTTCCTGTCTACTAGGCTACCAATAGGCAGCAGGTATGAGACACTGTCAATGCCAGGTGAGGACTAAATGGCCCTTGTTGTGTTTCAAGTCTAACCACAGGACTGGGAGGTTCACATCTACTGCGAGCTTACTAGCTCTTACCTTGGGTTCTAAGCAAGTTATTTTTATTACCCCTAATCCTTGTGCTAACTCTCTGAAGAAAGTAAAGTTCCCATATCACAGGTTGGGATATTGAGGGTCACAGAGACTGAGTGAGCACCTTGCCTAAGATTAGAGAGCTGTCCAGTGAGAGCTGGTGCTCATGCACAGGAAGCCACGCTCCCCGCAGCCTCTGCCTCTCAAAGTCTAGCCTGAGTTCCTGAACAGATGGCCGACACCTGAACTTCCAGGTGTCAGGAAAAATACACAGGTGACCCTTGTGGTTTCCAAAATGAACATATGGCTGACTCCCAACTCGAGGAGGAAGTCCAAAAATGATACCCAAAGAAGGTTTACAAACATCACTTCAAATACACCACAGATGGAAAGGGAAGAAGTAAAATAAGTGAAAGACCCAAACTTGAGAAGAAACTATATATTCTTGGGTTAATTTTCCAATTTTAACAATGCCATGATTTTTTTTTCAGCCTAAGAATACCTCGATATTCTGTTCTAGTGTGTGAGAAGACAACAAATTCCAGTGGTATGTGTTTGTTTCTCATTTGCTTTAAATCAATGCCATCAGAGCACTGACAAAATAAAGCTCAAATATTTAAACAATGTTCAAGAAATAGCACTCAAGCTTTAATTTAAAAACAATTCTGTTAAACATAAAAAAGTAAAACTAATAAAGCCTTATATTTTTCCCTATAATTTTAGTTATTGAGAAATAAAGAATGACCATTTTTGTGAAGGCAGGGCTCAGCCAGCCACACTGAGGTCATCTTTTTTTTTTTTTTTTTTGGTAAGGATTATAGACATCCAGCTGTGCCCAGTCTCTCCTTAGCACTTCACCTGGACTCTACTTTCACGTACACCCTAATAGTGACCCTAGCAAACAGGCAGAGAAGACTCAGCAGCTCCCACTCACAGGGACCGACACTAAGGAATGATGACTGGATTTATTTTGTTTCCAATCATAGAGAAAGGAAATGTGCTAGTCCCCAATTACTGGGTTTATGTATACAATATGAACAATACTGATATATTTTCACAGCAGGGATGTGAATGCAAATAGAGGGGGAAGAATATTTAAAGCTCCCTAGAAACAGAGACCTTTTCCATTTTCTATGAAATTCAAATTACAAGAATAAAATTTTGAAGGAAATCCTAATATGTTCTTAGATAAGTATCTATAAATAAACACATAAAGTCTATGAAATGGAGTATTTTTCCTACAGAAGATGTTCTTGCCTAACAAAATCCAGAATTTGAATTAAGAGAGATACATGCCACAGGAGACGGCTCAGCTAAGTCAGAAAGAGGAGGAAAAAACCAGGAATGCATCTCAGAGAAATTCTACTTTAATAGTTCCCTTTTCAAATTTTGACACAATCTATTATCAAATTTCCAAAATGTCATTGCTCTCTATTTAATAAACAAATGATAAAGAAAGCTCAAATAATGAAATCAGCCTCTTAATAGTCTTCATTTGAGTTCTCTTAAGTCTCACAACTATCCCCAAAGATATTCTTATTTAAAGCTTGAAGCTAATGACTTTGGGGAAAAAAAATTGTAAGAAAGAAAAAGAACCAATATTAATAACAATATTTGTGATAAATTCTAAACATGAAGTATTTTTCATTTAAATATTCTCACAAGTTTTTGTTCTCAACATAAGGCCCTGGTTCCCAAAATTTCACTTCTTTTCTAATTCTACAAATAGGAATTTTACAGAAAATTTGCTTCTTGATAGTTTTCCAATAGTCCAAATGGGCAATTAACAATATTGGTATTCTCATGCTATAGGCAATTTGAGCAAAAATCTCATTCATCTCTGGCTTTCCTGATACTTGTTTTTCATTTCTAAGACAAATACTCTGTAAGGAAGTTTTTGATGACAGGGAGATACATGTTATTTCTATTTAAACTGACTTTCATTGGGAAAACTCCACATTTACAACCCTCTCTTATGCTGTCCTGACAAAAATGTACTGTGGAAACTAAAAAGGTCAATAATATAATAAGAAAAACTCTAATTTTTCTTGCAAATTATAATCATGCATAAATTTAATCTTCTTGTAACTTAATGAGAAAGACCTGAAGAAATGTGTTTCATGTAAAATGTGAGTACACAGAACATGTACTATTGAACACACTCTCCTTTATCTAAAAATGACTCCATTGGGCTTTTGAGGTTGCCATTAAATGTTTTTATTTGAAAATTTATCTCAAATTTTTTGGTAAAGATTACACATTTTACCTTTCCCTTTGAAAGATGTTGGATTTAATCATTTTTGCTTTCTCTCCTAGTTTTCTATATTTTAATGTTCTTCTAAAAAGCCATAAATACTTGAAGTGAGAGATATTGGCCAGTAATATGAAGTCGGCAGACATGTTATTTGATCTTTTGATTCTTGTTTTCTCAATCAACAAAATGAAAATATAGAAAAATTTTTATGTTCAAAATGTTTTAAAACCCGAATATGTCAATAGTCTGCAGTGTTCCTTACACTTCTGTAAACAGGTTTGCTAGCCACAAGACATACAAGGTACAAGCTGTATCCAGCCTGGTTTTGTTTCCAGTTTGTTACCATATTTGTGAGGTTCTGCTTGTTCACAAGACCCCTGCCCTGACTGACAAATGGTATAAAAATAACTTCCTATTACTGGCTTTGGGCTCAGACTTTGGAGTACTAAACTCCTTTGAGATCATGAGTTAATTTCTCCCTCCATTTCTCTGAGTACCATTCAGTTTCTTCATCTCCAGTAAACCTAAAATTGCTGCAACAAAAAGATTTGCAAAAGATGACCTTTATGGTAACTTTCTGCTAACACTGAAGTGAACTTTCTACGAAAATTCAATTTAAGAAAAATTTAGACTTATTCCCCATGTGCTCCCCTTCCAACCTGCATGGTTCCTTAACAAAAAGCACAGAAAATACCAAGTCACTGTTTCATGGATATAAGTCCCAGATCCTTTACTCAACTGAATTACCTGGTTTGACTTCAAATTTCTTAGTTGGGTCTGGCAAAAGCTATCAAAATGACAGAGAAAATTATTACTTTCTGTTTTCTGCTTTTGACCCTGAAAGCTGTGTCTCAAGCATTTCTGTCACTTTGTAGAATCTTTCAATCCCATGTTGATAGAATTAAAAGTTACAAAAATTTGTATGGCTTGAACTGACATGTTCTCTTTCATGTGGAAAGGAATTTTGAAATATATTTATAAGAATTACTTTATCCAATAAGTTAAACACAGAGTGTTTTACAAGACAGTTTACTTTCAAGAGATACATTAAGTTCATCTTCAAATTATACAAAATAAAAATTTCAAGTGATAATGTAAAGATTTCTTTTAGTTTTGCAATAGAGACTTTGTACTGTGTGAAACAACATTTATACAGTTAACCGTCTTCCGGTGCAGTAGTACTTTAAATGTTTTGTGACTTTCCTGGAAACAATGATTTGTTTCAGTTGTTAGGTTGAATTGACTTTTTCTTCTCAGAGCCACCATTAGTTTTACATATGATTTATACATGTACCCTTCATGATGTAAGCACCATGCCATAGTGATCATTTAACACTAAGAAAAAGAGAATCTTAAAAGTGAGATGACTAAAAACACTCATAGCATAAAAGATTTTTTTCTTATATGTACATTTAAGCAAAATGATTAAAGTCAAGTAAATTAAAATATTGCAACCAATCATTTCACATAGCTGTTTGTTTGGTAGTGTACTTAAAATCTACTGTTAGGTTAAAGGGCTACTTGGGAGGTCCTAGCCTGGAGACAGAGATAAGGCAACATGGTAACCTTCTTTTAGCTCCAAAAAGCCATCTGCTCTACTGCAGCCACCAGCCTTGTGATAGTTTCCAAGGTCCACAGTTTCCAAGATCTCACCTGAATTCATTAACTGGGCCACATGAAGACTCAAATGGCAAAAAGTCTCATGAAACATAGCTTGTGCTCATTATTTATGATGCCCTGGTGTATACAAAGAGTTTCAAAATGTTGGTAAATAGCATCTTCCTCTGCAGAGGTAGCCTAAAAAGCTTACAGAATTATGACAATGCTACTTACTCATATTCAGTGCAACAGACCTTATTCTGTAGCAAGTGGAAATGTTAGAAAACAAGAAGAAAAGTTTGTTATTAACAGTACCAGTACTATTAACTGTGCTGTTTCAAAAGAATTGGTCAAAGAAGTTGAATACATGGGAGCAATGTTCACAAACGCCCGTGTTTCTGGCCATATCAGAACTATAGGGTCTGGGAGCCTTGCATTTGCGCCAGGAGAAATGTTAGAACAGTTTGGTGCTCCGCTAGTCCTTCTGGGGTGCATAGACTCTACTGTGGGGTATCGTGGAGCTTCTAGGACTGGGCAGGCTGCAAAGATCTGCAACATGCTGTGGGCTATTAGTACAACTAGAACTGCTAAAGCCATGAATCTTACAATCAGGTTAGGGCTTGATCCAAAATTATTGGCTAAAATCCTAAATATGATCTCAGGACAGTATGGTGCAAATGATACTAATAATCCTGTATCTTGGGTAATGGATTGAGCAGCTTCAGTGAGTAATCAGAGTGGATTTGGAACACCACTCACAGTTAAGGATCTGGGATTGGCACAAGACTCTATCACCACTGTCAGAGCCCAGTCCTTCTGGAAAGCCTAGCCCACCAGATCCACAAGATACTGTGTTCAAAGGGTGCTCACAGAAAGACTTCTTGTCTGTTTTCCAGTTTCTACAAGAAGAGGAGGCCCTCTAAGTATGTCCTCTGCCTGTGAACATCACTGGGAACCAACACTGTCTTGAAGCCTCCTAGCTCAATCCACAAGCCATAACAGGTTTAATAAAAGGTCATCTGTCTGCTTTAGATTGTCTAGGCCACAGTAATCTCTAGGATTTTCCACCCATATTAAAATGGTTATTCTTTTCATCTGTTTAGCCAACATATATTATCTGAAAAATGTTCTTCTGCATGTCACAGATAGTTTCTGTTTACCAGATAAAGGAACTGCCCATTAAAAAACAAAACTGACCCCTGAACATTTTCAAGTAAGCCCTTGAATCCTTCAGTGAGGACACCATTTGCTGTATTTCATAAATAAAATGAAATATTTTGTCAACAGGATGAAACCCATCTAAAGGAAAGGAAAGAAATCAGTGTGTCCTTACAGGGAGTTAGAGAAAGAAAACAGCCACTTGCTCCCTGTGTCTCACAGGAAGTTTGTCCTGTTAATGGAATTATTAGATTATTCTTGTTACTGAGCTCACTGATTTATTTTTTAAAGAGCTCATAAAACAAGACAACTTGCTGCATGTTTTGCAGTTTGCACACTGTTATATGGTTTAAATTGTTACCACTTTCAGAAGTCAGCAACCTGCTTTTCTTTTTTTGTTTGTTTATTTACTTTGTTTTGTTCTGTTGCTTCCTTTTACATTCTTGGTAGCCTTTTACTTTATTAAAAAAAGATTTCTTCATATCTGTTTCAAAGTCAGTAATGAAATTGATACATTATTCTAAATATAATCTATTATTTTGAATTGACATAAACTTCTATAATGATAATGAGTAAACTATCCTCTTAGGAAATTTCCATATGCATTATATCAGAATTATAGCCCTTATGTTTTTCATTTTTTTTATAAGAAGAGATTTCATGTTTTGTATGTGTATGTGGTTTTCTTGAAACAGGGTCTCACTACGTAGGTCAAGCTGACCTTGCACTCACCAAGTAACCCAGGCTTGCCTCCAATTTATGGCAGTCCTCCTGCCTCAGCCTTCCAAGTGCTGGGATTATAGGCATGCACCATCACACCCTGCAAGAAGGGCTTTCTAAATGTAACTCAAAATATAGAACCCATGCAATAAACAATTACTAAAGTTGATCACAAATGACAAGATGTTGGTCAAAGGGTACAAAATTTAGCTATAAGATTAGTAACCCAGAGATCTAATGCACAACATGGTAGCTATAGTTAATAATACTGCACTGTACACTTGACATTTACTCAAGAGTGTTCTCATCATAGAAAACAAAGGTAACTATGTGAGGTGATGGATATAATAGTCTTACTGTGGAAATAATTGCATAGGTATACTTGTATCAAAACACCATGTTTTATATCTTAAATATTACATTTTTATTTGTCATTCATATCTCAATGAAGCTGGGAGGAGACTTAATTACATAAAAAGCAATGATACCTTAACAATAATTATAATTTCTGTCATTAACAAAAGTTCATGTTTCTCATATATTATGCTTTCTTACAAATAAATAGAAAAGTAATAGCCAACCAGAAGGAAAAAGGATTAGAAATATTACCAGCTTGCAGAAATGGAAATATAAATAGCGTTCACATATGAAAAGATGATCAACCTCACTTAAAGAAAATGCTGACTCAAATGTCACTGGGATACTTTTTTCCCCAAAGGTCATATTTATGAAGAAAAAAACTTTAATAATGGAATATATTAGTATATTTTTATATGTCACTGATTGAAATGTGATTGAAATCCCTATAGAAAAAACTTGGCAATAACTATAAAAATGGAAATGCCTGTGCCTTGTAACCTAACCGATCACATATGCACATATCCTATCTGTGTGTCCTCACATCCATAAAATGATATGGTTTACGGCTATTCGTTAATTACAACACAACATAATAGGCAGTGAAAAACAGCAGGAACCTCCATGATCATTAGAGAGTGCCCTGGTTAAAGAAGTTATGGCTCTGCATACATTGGATAGAATGCTAAGTAGCTGTTTAGAAAAACAAAAAAGAATACAGGAACTCCTTATGTTCCTATATGCAATAAAAAAATCAAAATATAATTTTATTGGGGAAAAAAGGAATATGCAGAACACTTTTTGAGTGAAAACAGGTGAGGAGGAAATTACATGTGTGATCACTTGAATAAGCAAAATATATCTCAGGAAGGATGCACAAGAAACTGGTTGCCTCGAAGGAGAACTAGGTGACTGGGGAACAAGACCAAGTGTACCCTTGCTGAAGTTATAGATGGTTTATGAGAAAGATAAGAGATAATTATATATTAGATAACTGATGTATTAATTTGCTCGGCCTTCATGGTGGTTGCAATAGGCATACAGAGGAGTTGGGGACAGCTCAGAGAGGCCCAGTAGCACAGCAAAGGGCAGGCTTTGAAGACTCCTAAGGTGGGGGCAGCTTAACTGGACAGGAATTCCATTGATGGGAGTTGTGTTTACTCTCATTTACTTTCTTTCTCAAGCCCTTCATCTCTTTCTGTCTCTCTATCTCTTGGTCTCTGTCTCTCTCTTTCCCTCCCTCTCTCTCTCTCTTTTTCTCTATCTCTATTGTAAGCAAGAAATTGAATTAAAATGCATGTATTTCATGTGCAGAATACTGAAAGCTACAGAATTAAAACTTCTGTATTAAGCCCCTGAGTCTGATGGCCGGCATAGTGCACTTCTGGATTTAATTTGTCCCTTTCACTGTAATAGTTCCTCCATCTTCTATTTTCTGAACTAAAAATACCTAATAAATATCCAAGTCTGAGACACACACACACACACACACACACACACACACGCTCAGTTTGCCTCCTCCTCTGGAAGTCTTCCCTATGCCTTTGGCTGGAAAGGACACAGGAATCAAAGGATTTCCTTAAACAATAGAAGCCAAGATAAATCCACTTATTCTAAGAAACAATGGAAATGAAATTTCCACTGGGATCAAACTCAACAGAGATGATTAGCATTTCTTTCATGTTAAGTATTTGGCTTCCATGTCAGGTTAGGGGTTAGGAGATGATAGTCCATTAACGGTTTATTAAATATAAATGTCACCACAGAGTAATCAGCTTGTGTTTTACTTCTTCAAATACCTCTCCCATTCTTAGTGATCAGTATTAAATGTCCTATCTTGGATCACATTTTTATTTGGTTTTTGCATTTTTCAGTTTGACAGCAAGAGACTTATTGTACAGCAGCTAACAAACCAGACCACCCACAAGCAGTTTTGTGTCTTTGGGTATTATCTGATGTGTTTTCAAACATCTTCAGTGGAAAGCACATCCTCTTAAGGAAAATATCCAAGTTTAAAATAGTTGTTGTTTCTTTTCAACACATAACCTAAGCAGAGAGGAATGAGCACCCAGGAAAATACCAGGAGACACAATGTTTTCTTAGAAAAGGATGACTAACCTTGTCTGTGATCTAGCAATTAAATTTTCTATCTTCTTTTCCATAAATACAGAACTCAAAACAGACAGAAGTATGATTTATCTTGGCCTACTGTTACAATGACGTTAGACCTGACCAGGTTCTGTTTAGTGTTTTGTAAGTTTGTTTTAGTTGTTGTTGTTGTTGTTGTTGTGGCTTCAGTACTGCAAATAGAACCCAGGGCCTTCACACTGAACTATCTCCTCAGCCCTTTTTAATTTTTTATTTCAAGGCAAGTTTTTTTACTAAGCTTTCAGTTGCCTAGTCTTTGTTTGAGCCTGTGATCCTCCAGTCTCTGCCTCCCAGAGTGTTGATCTGACCAGGTTGTTGTCAGTTCTAGAAGTTTAGTAACATTTGCTATGCATATACTTTTTCATCTTACTGTTCATTCTCTTTTCCTCTTTCCTTGGCCATGCAGCCTATGTACTCACCCTTATCAAAACACAGATACCCATACTTACTTTTACTTCATTCCTGCCCCCTTTTTGTCTTTCTTTATGCCCTTTTGTGATTCAATTCCCCATCACCTCATACTCTACATTCACTTACCTTTGTCACCCAGATCTCAAATGCCTGGCTTCAAAACTGTACTTCATAACCTTCAACTAGCTCACCTCACCTTACATTAGTCTACAAAGGTCTTTCCCAAGCTTCTTAGACCTCTATCTTCCTGTACTCCTTCTAATTCTCCATATTTCTTTCATATTTGGTGTCTACCACTCTCCTCAGTGGATTTATCCTTAGGGCAGCCCTCACCCTTGAGTAACTGGAGAATCAGGAAATACCCATCGTTAAAATTTGTTTCAAAAGAAGCACTACTACATTCCAATTTGCCCCAGCCTCTGTTTGGTGGGGTCCAATATGAAGGCGTATTTGTTATTATATCCCCAGCATTCAACACAATGTTACACATATTAGCTTCCTAATCAGCGAAGCTTCACTGGATGAATTTCTAGGCGAGCAACAAAATATATTTCTGCCATTTGCCCCATAATTAAACCAGTAATTTTGACTTGCTGGAAAGGCACAAGATGCCTTTGCCGGTATTTATCTCCCTGCTTTGTGCTTTGCGGCTATAGCTGCATTGTGCATTACCGAATACGCACCCAACGAACTCCACAGATCTATCTAGTGCTCATTAAGTGGCATTTTCAATGAGAAAACAGTGTGATAGAAACCATGAGGCTACCCTCTGTGATCATTATGAAATTCTGAGTTCTTCGTACTAAGAACAAATAAGATAAATTAAAGAAGGCTCAAAAGATTTTCTATCTTAATTATCTTTCAAAAATAAGAAATGTAATTGGGCTCCAGTGCTGCGAGAATGCTTATTATATTCGCTTCTTGAAATGTCTATTTTCTTAAATTTTCTTGCATTAGTTTATTCAGGATTAAAATATACCATATTCTGAGTAGCATATCAATAACATAAATGTATTTATTACAGTTCAAGATCAAGTCTCAGACAGAGGCATCTGGGAGGGACTGACTGTTCTTAGAGGATAAACTTTCTCTCTGAGTCCTCACATCGTGGAGAAGCAAACAAGATCCACAGCCTCCTTTTGTTAAAGACTCTAGTCCCAGTCATCAGTGCTCTGTCCTCCTGACTCAGTCACCTCCCGAAGGTGTCACCTCATAGTGCCATCACTTTGGTGAATTTCATCATAGAAATTTTGGGAAAATGCAAACATAGCAGAGCTTCAACAAGATTCTAAACCTTGTCACCAAATGCTCACTAAAACAAAAGTGTATAAGTAAATATATTAGTAAGGGAAAGATCTAAAATATATGATTTCTTCAAGAAGCACTTACAAAAAAATAGCATGAATAATATTATTCTATTCCTAAAAATGTACAGAAGATTTTTAAATCAATGTATCAAATACATAAAATGCACACATTGCAAGTATACAGTGTAATGAATTTTCACTTGGTAGATACTAAGTGACTGCCAACCAAAACCATAGGACATTTCTAGGATTCCAGAGGTCTCCCTTTTGTCCATTTTCTGAAAAATATTTCCTGAAACACTTAGTGGGTAGCCAAGTGCACTTAGGTGGTTTTTAACTCTCTTCTTTATCCAGCTCTGTTACTTGAATTTTCCACATTAGTATTAATTAAAAGTAATAGAATCATTTTGTAAATAGCAAATCCCTAATGAATCAATCTCAGGCAAAAGAACTTCAGGCATCTGAATTCCTGAATCCAGTACCTCAGTGTTTATCTTTATTGAGGATATGAATGCTCATGTCTTCATCAAAATTCATATGTTGAAATCCCAACCCCCAACATGATGAAACCATGAGACTGCCCTCTGTGACAGTGCAGTTGATTAGTGATTAGACTGTAGAGATGAACCTCTCAGGGGTGAGATTTGCACCCTTATAAAAGATGATAAGAAGCTGGTAGTCTGAGACCCAGAAAAGGGCCTTCAGTAGAACTCAGCCATGTTGATATGGTTCTAAAACTTTAAGAAAGTTAATTCAATTGTTTATAAGCTGCTTGGTCTACAATACTTTATTGTAGCAGTTGGAACTAAGACAAACTCCTTTTTTATTTTTGTTTTTGTTGGTATAGTTATTGTCCCTCCTCTTCGCCATTTTCTTTATATAACTAAACAAAACCTTTTTTCCCTTTATAACAATGTAATGTGCTCAACTATGCAAGGCAGCATTTCCTTGCTTAAGCAGAGCATGGAGGTGCATGTCCGTAATCCCAGCACTTGGGAGGCTGAGGCAGGAAGATCACTGAAAGTTCGAGGCCATCCTGGGCTACACAGTGAGATCAAAGCCAGCTTGAACTACATAGCAAAACCTTGTCTCCAAAAAATAATTTTTTTCATGCTTGAAATGGAGATGTAACTCAGTGGTAGTGTGCTTGCCTACTATGCACCAGGCCCTGGGTTCAATTCTCAGGACTACAAAAAAAGAAAAAGAAAAAAAGAAAGAAAATTGCATGCTGCCTCTTGGGAAGACATAGAAAGGCACCACATGGTTCTGGAACTAGGCACTGTACAGCAACCTGAAACCAAAGCAAAATGAGCCCAATCAATGAAGAGATATAGCTGAGAATGGTGACAGTACTATACTCCCAGCTATTCAGGGGGTAGGCCAAAGGATAGCAAGTTCAAGGCCACCTTAGGCAATGTGGTTTCAAAATGAAATAAGAAAATGTGGGAAGGTAGCTCAGTGGTAATTCACTTACCTAGCATGCATGAGGCTTTGGGTTCAAACCCCACCACTGCAACAACAACAACAAAAAATTAATGAGAAAGTAAAACATGCAGTCACTCAGTGGTAGACCATTTGATAGCATACATGAGGTCCTGGGTTCAGTCCATAACAGTACTTCAAAAGAAGAAGGAAAGAAAGAAAGAAAGAAAGAAAGAAAGAAAGAAAGAAAGAAAGAAAGAAAGAGAAAGAAAGAAAGAAAGAAAGAAAGAAAGAAAGAAAGAAAGAAAGAAAGAAAGAGAGAAAGAGCACAAGAAACAGACACAAAGAAATGGTAACATTTATTACAGATAAAGACAGGTTGGGGAAGGCATCTTAGATCTCCAACCTCAATCCACCTTCCAGCATCTTTAGCTGCAAAATCCACCTAAACACCTATGCAGCCACCTTACTGCAGACAGCTCCCTCCTCACTAAGTGCTCCACTGCCTACAATTTTAAAACCACTGCTCCAGGAGACAAGCTGCCAGCTACTCCTGGCTTTCTCCCAACCTCACCAAACACATGAGTCACTGTAGAAGTGGATAAGAAATGGGCAGAAGTTGTCCCCCTAATACTCCTAATGCTCCATTTAAGGAACTAAAGTGAAAGTTTTCTCCATACACACAAAAGAATTCACAAATATGGTCTTCGCAACACTCTGGATATAGGGTTGATGAAACAGACCTTAAATTCTCTAAATATTCAGTCTTTGACTCCAGGGGGAAGAAACTGGTTTTCCTTTTCTGTTCTGTTTTTCACTAGAAAAGTTTTTTGAAAAGCAAATGTATAAATAAATAAACAAAAGTGCAGTGAGGTTAACAGGAACTTCGAACTGTTACATGGAATCTTGTAATGAGAGAACGGCTCCAGTTATACACAGGATGGAACCCACTGGGAATATCTGCATTATTGAAACGACACAACAAAGAGAAGCTGGCTGGCTGGTGACTGATCCCTTTCATCCCCAAGCTTCCAAACTCATCTTAGTCTCACTGTCATGACCTGAGATGATGAGTCATTGGGATTTCTAAATTGAGTGCAGTTGGCAATAGATTAAATGCTGGAATTGAAATTCCCACCAAGCCTGTTTTTGTAACCTGTGAAACACATTCAAACAATTCGGGACCCATTTCCTGAAAGGATATTCTGAACTTTCCACCTACTCTGCAAACTTAAAACGAGATTCAACCTCCAACTGGAGAGTGTGAGAATGTGAGGATCCTGATGAGGAAATAAACTTGTTCTTCAAGTTAAAAAAAAAAAAATACAGGGTGGAGTCAGAAGGGGAAAAGTTTACTTGCTGATGACTTATTTCTTTTTCAGAGAGTTCTCAAAAAGTCTTGATGCACAAGTAAGTGATAACTTATTCTGTGAGTACACTTTTTACTAAAAGTATAGCACACATGTAAACAGTGCACAAGTCATGAGTGGACAACTTATTGGATTTTTTACAATAAATACAGCCGTGTGCCTAGCCCCCATCAAGGTACAGAACATCACCTGCATTGCCAAAGCTTCCATTGCTCACTCCTGCGCATTACCACCCTCAGCAGGACCACTGTTCTAACATCTAACACTACATACTGACTGCCTATTTTTGAACTTCATTAAACTGGAGACAGAGTATTTACTTTTGTGCATCTGGATGTTTTTATTCAAGAGACTATTTTATTCAAGAGACTAATCCATGTAGCTATATGTAGCAATAATAGCAATTTCTTAGCTCTCATTATTGTTTAGTACTTCATGTACAAACATGCTGCATTTTATTATTCATTCTACTCTTGATGGACAGTTGGAGAGTTTCCAGTTTGAAGCTATTATGAATAATGCTGCAGTATGTACTGTAGTGATGTCTCATGGTGCACATTTCTGTTGGGACTATTACAAAGGGTCAGTCTCAAGTCACTAGGTGTTGTGGTCACTTGTTATAGTAGTAATAGGGAACTCATATAACAGAATCACTTTTTATATATTTATTAGCCATATGAATATCACTTTTTATGCAGTATTTACCCAGTCAATTCTTTTCAAAATTATATACATATTTTCTATTTGTTCTTGAATATGTATTTTTACTGCAAAGATCTAACATACAAAAAATTTCCTTATCTACTCTATATTAAAGTTCTTGTGGAAATTTGTGTTTATAAAGCATTCCATGGCTTATTTTACTCTCTTAATGATATATTTTGATAAAACGAAGTTCCCCAATTTTAATTATGCCCAATGTATCTATCTTTTGAAATTCATCTGGGGCAAACTAAGAACTATTCTCATTTACAAAACTTAACAGGTTTTTGCCAGATGCAGTGACTGATGTATGCCTCTAACCTCAGTTATTTGGGGAGCAGAAATGGGAGAATCCCTAGTTCAAGGCCAATGCTGGCAACTTACAGAAACCTTGTCTCAAAATTTAAATAGATAGAATGAAATGGGAATATAACTGAGCACTCTCTGCATTCAGTCTTAAGAACCACAATAAGAACAAAATTAATAGGTTTAATATATATAATTAGAAAGTATAATGATCACTTTAAAAGCCAATGTTGACAAGCATGTGGGGAAATAGGAATACTCATATATTGCTGGTAAGACAATAAAATGGTATAGCCATTTGGGAACCAGTTTGGCAGTTTCATAGAAAGATACATGCAATTTTATCAGGCAACCCACAATTTTAACAAATAGGTGCCTACCCAGATGAGGTAAAAACATGTTCATACAAAGGTTTATACATAAATTGTCATAACAATATTATGTGTAACATAATAACCAAAAATTGGAAATAATCTTAATCTTGCTGATTGATGAGCATATATAAAAGTGTCATACATGCATGTAATAAAATACAATTTAACAGTAAAAAGGAATGAACTACTGTATTGTTGCATGCTGTAGCATGAAAGAACATTGTATTAAAACCAAAAAGAAGATACAAAAAACACATACTCTATGGTTCCATTTATATGAAATGTCCAAAAAATAGAAATCTATGGATTTGCAGATTAGGAGTTACCTGGGGCTAGATGTGGAAACAGATGGGGGAGAATTGTGGGGTGATAAAAATATTCTAACCCTAAATTGTGGTGATCTTTTCACAACTAAATAAACTAGCTTAAAGCAGATGAACTGTGCACTCACTGTGGGTAGATTTTGTGGAATGTAAAATTCTACTGCAATAAAACTGTTTAAAAAAAAACATGGAATCAGAAGTGGAGAGGTGAAAACAAAACAAATTGGCAATATATTCATTATGATTGAAGCTGGATGGTGAGAACTGGGGCTTTATCACCCTATTCATTCTGTTTTTAATGTATGTTTGAAATTCCTCACAATAAAATAATTTTAATGATAATGAAAGATGAAGTTTAAATTGCTTTATAAAGATACCCTAAGATGGGCATAGTGGTATAATCCCAGCACCCTGGGAAACAGAGGTAGGAGAATTACAAGTTCAATTCCCAAGTGAGCAACATAGTGAGATCCTGTCTCAAAATAAAAAATAACAAGGACCCAGGGCCAGGGATTGAGCTCAGCGGTACTGCACCTGACTGGTAAGTACAAGGTCATGAGTTTGATTCCCAGTATCAAAAAAAAAAAAGGGACTCAATGTGCATACTCTGGGTTTAATGCCTAGCATTGAAAAAAAAAAGAAGACATACTCTGTTATGTGTTCAATAGAATTGAATGTAATTATTAGTCTTACATTTTATTTACAAGCCATTTCACTAAACTTGATAATATTCAGCACAAAACTGAGAGAGCAGATGGCTTGCTGGTTATGCTAGATGTGTGTTTCTAGGCTGGGTCCAACAATTTCAATAGGCCCCAAAGCTCAGAATCCTGGTGTCAAGAACTCAGAAAGCCAAAAAGTATGTCCAAGTGAGTCACCAGATGATCTCTGGTTTTGTTTGTTTGTTTGTTTTGCGGTACCAGGGAGCAAACTCACGACCTTGCACTTGCCAGACAGGCGCTTATGCTGCTAAGCTAAATCCCCGCCCAATCTCTGTTTTGAAAGGGTCTCACATCATAAAGGGATCTTTTCCTTTTTAAATATTTAGAGCAACAGACAGGACAGTCATTTGAAATTCCTCTGGTCTTATAGGTCAACAGAATTTTGAGGCTGCATTGAGGAATACCTTCCTTTAATCTAACGACAGCCAAGTCAAACAAAGCACATTAAGAAGCCAGAAGCAAGTCATGAATCCAGTACATGTGTGGCTTTTAATAAAAAGAAAAGGCTAATTAAGGAAAAATATTGATTAATTTAATGTGTGTACCAATAGAGTTTTTGTTGTTTTGTGTGTGGAGTTTTTGTCTGTTTGTTTGTTTGCTTGTTTGTCTTACAGTACTGGGGACTGAACTCAGGTAATGCTGATCTACATCCCCAACCTTTTTTATTTATTTGTTTCATTGCCTGTTTGCTTACAGACAGGCTTGCTAAGAGGTCCAGACTGGACTCAAACCAAAAGTCCTGCCTCAGCCTCCCTGGTGGCAGGGATTACAACTGTGAATCACCACATCCAACAAGAGAGCTTTTTAAAGAGACTTTAAGATATTGCAATACCCAGCTCACCTATGGGCCAGACATACCTGAATTCTAGTAGTTGGTAAGTTTGGAGAGCAACCTGTCTGGAAAGTTTGCCATGGAATCATTGCCAGCAGGATAGCACCAAGCTGTTGCAAAGGAGAAAGGTTAATCACCATGTAACAATTTTTGATATAAGAGAAAAAATAGTAAGTTTTTCTAAAGGACCTGATAAAGAATCTTGCTAAATTTAGAAGCCAAACGTTCAGAGGAACAAGTACCAAATCTTCCATTACTGATGGAAATAATTTATATATGCTGGACCGTTAAACATGTGCACGTATACCCCACAAATGTACACACAGTCTACAAGGCATATACTGTTTGAAATGTTACATCTTTACTCCCTTCTACTACATTAAACTCTGATGCAGTTACTGACATCCATGCATCATTTGTGTCTGACTTCCAGGAAGTTTCTTTTTTTTTTTTTTTTTTTGGTACCAGGGATCGAACTCAAGACCTTGTGCTTGCCAGGCAGGGGCTTAAGCCACTGATCTAAATCCCCGACCCCAGGAAGTTTCTAATCCTAGTAGTTATTATACTACCTGGGAGGCTGATGCCAGGTTTGATGAGACTGGTAATAAACCTTGCACAGTATATTAAAACTCTTTCAAAAACAAGCAAATAAATGAAAAAACAAATATTTCCTTGGCAACATCAAGCTTTGGAAATATGATACATTTGTTTCACAGTTGAGATAAAATCCCAGGCCACTACAATGTATAAGCAGCTAGAACCCAGAATGCCTGGACTTTCTTCTTGGGCTCATTCAGTGTAAGTGGTCACTATGCACAATGATCCGGAAGTTAATTGTTTAGGTCCGCATTTTTGTCCTCGATCTTTCTAGATCTTGTAAGCTCAGTGCTTCAAAACTCATTTTCTGTGCTAAGGAGATAAAATATGGGTAGTTCTAACCATAAACACAAAAAGTTCTCTTGGAAGATACCTGCTATTATGTAAAACAAGTATTTTTCATAATTATTTAACACATAACCTTTTTAAACCAGACAACCTTGTCTGTCAAATGTATGAGCTCTAAGTGTTTATTTAGGGTTGAAAGAAAATATTCTAGTGTAGTCAAAGTATATATCCTGCAACAAAGTTCAGACATCTTTCATATTATGAAATCTTTTTTGATACTAAAGAAATCCTCCCAAAATTCTATCATTTCTGGATTCAACTTGCAAACTTTAATCTAATTGCCAGCAGTCATAAGTTTGAGGTATGCTGCTGATCTTTCTGTTCCACTATCTATTCAGCCTGTCCAACTCAGAAAGAAATTTTTCAAACATGTCAATGGAAGATCTATCAGGGGATATAATTTCTCATTATCTAAAAATGGACATTTAGGGGAAATGTCTTTTGTTAATGGAAAAGAAGCAAAAATAGATGTAGGATAACCAGCTGTTGTGAGAAAACCTAGCTGTAGAGACAGCAAACTTCTGTAACATGTAGCAGCAGGTCCTAAAAAATGAACACAAGGAATACCTCCCCACAAAACGAACACACATACGCACACATAAATGCACATACACACAAACACACACACACACACATATGCATGGACAATCGAGTTCAACCAGTGCTCCTGTATAACCATCTCCAAAGTGAGAAGTTGAGACAATACTTTGTAGGGTAGGAAGAAAATACTAGATTGACTATTTCTATTTAATTTCTATTTTGTAAATGTTTTCTAATGCAAGTAATAAATCACCATATAGTAATTTATATTTATAGTAATATATATATATATATATATATATATGTAAGTGGAAGCTAAAGTAAATAAACCATGTTTCATCTATAGATATGAGAGATAATAAAGCTTGGCATCCATTGTTTTAAGAAGCCAAAACCAGCTTTGAAAACCCCATAAGGCTCTCATTCTTTTGTTTTGATTGTTTTTATACTATTTTGTTTTGTATTAACTTATTGTGTGTGAAGGTATGGACAACTATTTAGAAGAAAACAAGAGACATTATAGTAACCACTGTTGATTTCCTGTTGTCTTGTCTTAAAGTCCTGTCTTATTTGCGTTGTTTTACTCCCATCTGTTTTCTTTTGGTTTGCTTTGTTTTGTTTTATTCTTCTTTAAAATAAAAAAGAAGCCAAAACCACTAAATTCAAATTATATAGGAGACGAAATATAATTGTATCATCATTCTAGAATCTCTCTAATACATAGAAGCATCTCTCACTTAAAATTTATATTTACTACTTTATTTATTTATATTTAGTCAAAGCATTGGCAAGTTGAATTCAGAATCTATACATAGCACTTCAGAAGGATTCCATATAATATATTTATTTAATATTAAAGATGCTGGAACTTTGACTCATCTACAATATTTTCCTTCAAAACTAAATACAAATGTAGTACCTTTAACTTCAAAGGACAGGGATTACTATGCTAATAGTCAATTCTTTCCCCTTGCGCTCACAACCAATATGATAATGACCATGTTAAAATTCTGTTTTTCTCCCAGTCTTGAACCACATTCATTTGATGACTACAGCTCTGAACAGGCTGTAGTCATCAAATGAATACATCGTTCTTTTGATAATTACATCAGCAGTGGCACTAAGGAAAAGGATTTTATCAACAAGATTTTGTGTACAAGGTGTCATTGATTCATATGTGGATTGTGGTAGCAATTAACATTATTCATCTAATATTTCCTGCTGTGTATCATCTAGACCCAACCTGCTCCCTATATGGGTTGGGCTACATGGCTGGATCTGGCAACGAATTATGAGCAATGGCACTTTTATTCTGGATCATTTCACGGTCAGTGAAGATGTTCCAGGGCTCCCTTTTACTCTCTAACATCTCCATCAACCTGTATAAACAACCCCTATGAGCAAAGTCCCTCTGCCAACCAGATTGGATATGTGGTCTGAGTGAAAAATAAATAAATAGTGAATATTATTTAATGACGGAGATTTGGGAGTTGATAATTAGCAGGGTATGGTATGGTCTGGTCTGCCCCAAATGATACCTGGATGGAGAACCAGAAATTCCTATTTAAAATCAGTATCTTTTATACAATGTTTTGGTTAATAAGTTATTATATTTTCAGAAGCCTTACTATAAAAAACCACAGAAAGTTCTCTTTAATAAATTTCCTGAAGACACAAGTGGATCATATCCACATAATTCTGAAAGGGGAATTTTCATCTTTGAAAATTTCAAAGGGAGTTTTTGGTACCAGGTGCCAGGCTGATCTCAGAAGGCAAAGAACAGGAAACTTATCTTGACCTACCCTGACTTGGGCTTGTTTAACTGTGAGACCTTCTCATCAGGTGAGAGCCAGTCAAGTTTGCAAAACAAGAGCAAACTCTTCTTTCAATCTGTCCTTAAGCTGATTGAAGGCAAAAGAGAATTGATCACATGTAATCAACTCCAAAATGAAATCCATCTAAATTTCATGGGGGATCTATGTCCAAATCTATTCTCATCCAGTTTTGCTTTTCTAGTAAGTGAATATGATATTTTTATCCCAGTAGACTCTGAAAGAAGACATCTACATTAAGCTATTCCTAAAGGCCTATGTGTCTTAAGTCCTAACTCAGTACTTTGGAAAGTAACCAAATCCGGAAGCAGGGTTTCTATAGAAGTGATTAAATGAGGTCTTTTAGATGAGCCCTAATCCTTATGTTGCTGATGTCTTTACAGGAAAAGAAAATAGAAGCACAAACAGGCACGGAGGGAAAATGATACAATGGCACAGGGAAGAGATGATTACCTCTGAGCCACAGAGATGCTCCTGGAAAGGATGTTTTCCTCACCCCAGGAGGAACCAGTCCTCCTGGCTTTCAACCTCCAGAACGTGAGACTATGAGTGTGTGTGTTGACTAAGCCTCTCTGTCTGTGGTACTTCATCCCATTTACCCCAGCTAACTGAGACAGCACCTGCATCCAGCATAGCCAATAGCACAATGCAGTGGGGCAGGAACTAAACTCAGAACTTCCAAGTCACAGCTACTTTGCTAACCAGGTGTGTGACTGCAGACATTGCTTAACCTCTGTCTCATTCCATTGCCTCCTCTATAAGATGGTGTTTTAGATTTTTAAATTGTATTTATTCTTTAATTGACAAATTAAAACTATGTTTATATTTGCTATGACAATGTTGTTTTGAACTGTGTATATGTTGTGGAATAGCTAATTGATAGCATATACATTATCTCATGTATTAACTATTTGGGGGAATAAGAACACTTAAAATTTGCTCTCTTAGCAACTATCAAGAATGTATCAATGTTGGCCAGGCATGGTGGCACATGGCTGTAATCCCAGCACTTGAAAGGCTGAGGCAGGAAGATTGCTGTGAGTTTAAGGCCAACCTAGACTACAAAGTGAGTTCAAGGCCAGCCTGAACTGCATAGTGAAACCCTGTCTCAAAAAGACAACATACATATATATAATTATTAACTACAGTCACCATGATGTACAATAGATATTTTTAATTTATTCCTCCTAACTTAAATGTATCTTTTGGGCTAGGGATTTAGCTCAGTGGAGTAAATGCCTACTTGGCAAATGCAAGGTCATGAGTATAATCACAGGTACAAAAAAAAAATTGAAATGTATCTTTTGACCAATAGCTCTCCAATCCCCCATTCCCACCTCTGGCTGCCACCATTCTACTCTCTGTTTCTATATGTTTGACTTTTCTAGACTCCACATATAAAGTGAATCACAGAGAATTTGTCTTTTGCTTGAAATCATGTTCTCCAATCCATCCATGTTGTCACAAATGACCTGAATTCCTTTTTTTTCAGTACTGGGGATCAAACTCACGACCTCCCGCTTGCCAGGCAGGCATTTATGCCACTGAGGTAAATCCCCAGGCCCCTGAATTCCTTCTTAAGACTGAATAGTATCTTATTGTGTATACATAAATTTTTTCACTGTACTCATCTACTGATGAACACATAAATTGATTCCCTGTCTTGACTCATGACTGGTGATGTGGTGAATTAAGCCAATAGCTCTTCAAATACTGACTTCATTTCCTTTGGATACATATCCAGGATTGGGATTGCTGGATATATGGTAGTTATAATTTTAATTTTCTGAGGGCCCTCCATACTGTTTTCCATAGTGGCTACCTGAACTTACATTCCTACCAACAGGATGCAAAATTTCCCTTTTTACTACACCCTCTCCAACACTTGTTATCATCTATCTTTCTGACAACAGCCATTCTAATAGGTTTGAAGCAACATCGGATTGTGGGCTTAATTTGTATTTCCCCAATTAGTAATATTGAGCATTTTATATCTGTTGGCCATTTATATACCTTCTTTTGAGCAACTTCTATTCAAGTTCTTTGCTCATGTTTAATTATGTTGTTTATTTTCTTACTGGAGTTGAGTTCCTTAAATACTTTAAATATTAACCCCTTGCTAGGGGGTGTATATCTTGAAAATCTTTTTCCCCCATTATATAGTTTCTCTCCTTCACTCCTAATCGTGTCCTTGGCTGGGCAGAAGCTTTTTAATTTGATGTCATCACATTTGTCTATTTTTGCTTTGTTTGCCTATGCTTTGGGGATCGTGTCCAAAAAATTCATTGCTCAGATCAGTGTCATGCAGCTTTCCTCCCTGAGTTTTCTTCTAGGAGTTTTACGTTTTCAGGTCTTATGTTTAAGGTCTTTAATCCATTTTGAGTTGATTTTTGCACCTAGTGTGTCTTAGTCCATGAGAAATTTATAAAGGAAAGAAGTTTACTTGTCTCTGGAGTGGGAAGTCCAAGACTATGCTGTCAATATTTTCTCTCTTTCTGCTAGTGGCTTATTCTGTGTCATAATATGGCAGAAGAGTGGAAGAGCAAGCCAGTGTTGCAAGAAAGATCACTTTTTATAACAGAGCCACTCCTAAAAGAACTAACCTACTCTCCTCCCAGGATAGCATTAATCCACCCACAAGGGTAGAACCTTCCAAGGCCTTACTTCTGAATCAAGTTTCCAGCACAGGATTCTGGAGACAAATACTCAACCAATAGCACAGTGTACACTAAGTGTCCGACTTCATTCTTTTGCATGTGAATATCCAGTTCTATCACATATTCCTGGCAACTTTGTTGAAACTCAGTCAACCATAAATGTGTAGATTATAAAATGCTAATAATTGTTGATTTACCCTGGCTCTAAATGTTGTCAGTTTCTAGAGAAACTTATCTGAAAGTGATGAAACCGCTGAGTGACAGCATGGGAGGGATCACCTGCTCATGGATATTTGTTAGGCGTCAACACAGATTGTACTGCCTTACTGGTTTGTTAGTCAAATTGTTTTTGACACTGTTCTGTGGTTTTAACTTTTTATTTCCTCTTTTTAATTATCCTCATTTCCCTTTACAGAACTAGAAACTCTGGTTGCTACCAAGAGTCAAAGCCAAGTCAAAGCAAATCTTACCTCTCACCCCACCCCTGAGCCTCCCTGTCCTCTGATTCAATTTGTGGTGCCCACATCACCTGACATTTTGTTGTCACTTATTTTACTGCCCAAAGAATCTTTACACCTCAGGATTTGGCTTATATATTTACCAATGTACCAGGCAACCAGCCTGATAAAATCATGTTTACTAGCCAAGGTGTGCCCTCTCTCCCTTGGTGGTGTTCTGTTCCTAACTGCAGTGACACCAAAGAGAAATCAAAATATTCAGTGTTGAGACAGACAGAAAAGGAGATTATCTTGAAAAAGGAAAGGTTGAGTTACATTCTGCAAACCACTGTCTAGGAACCTATCAAGAGGGGACACTGTGGCAGAGGCCAAAGGCCCTGATTCAGGAGATGGACATCTGGCCCTGAAGAGGGAGCCAGAGCAGAAGCGAAGCTCTGGCCCCAGACTGGTGGCAGCAAATAGCACAGCCACAGCCTCTCAGCCAAAGAACAGAAAAACGCTGGTTCTTTCTTCTCTCAGGTCCATTCACCCAAAGAAGTTCTGGCTATTTGCACGGCTAGCTTTGAGTTTCAGACTCTCCAAGGTTATAATGGGAAGATTATATGAATTGAGTGTGCTTGTGAGTTTGCTTTGACAATGAAAACTGAGCTGCTGAAGAATGTCTAATTCTGAGCCAGGTGTGGGAGCACATGTATATAATCCCAGCGTTAATGGACGCTGAGCCAGGAGAATCAAAAGTTTAAGCCTCACCTGAACAACTCATTGACTTGGCAAAACTGTCTCAAAATGAAAAATCAAAAGGTCTGGAATGTAGCTCAGTGGGAAGGTGCTAGGTGCAACCACCAGTATCGCCCAAATAAATAAGTAAATAAAAATAACTCTGGTTTGTGATGTGCTGATATATCTGCCTTGCTTTTAATTACATGCAAAACATGATATTTTCAGGGAAGAGTGCCTAGGTAGGAGGGACATTCAGGGAAGAGGGATCAAAACAGTCCTGGAAACTCCCCAAATTTTCAAGCAACTCAGAACACATGACCATAGAGAGAGGGCGGCTGAGGAATCAAGGAGGTCTTCCTGTGTGTCCTGTTTCCTTGTTATCACTGCAGCACTTCCTGTCAGCTCAACAGTCACTCAGGGTGGAGCTGAAGGGACCCGTTCTACCCATGAGAAAGTCTAACTCAGCCATAAAGTACTAGTCTTCAAATCTTTAATGCAGCCAAGCAACACTGAAGTATGGAGTTGCTTTCAAACTATTTTTTACAGTCTAGGCTGTGTGATCTGTGTTCACCTTGTGTTTAATTGAATATCATTAATAACCCAGCTCTAAGTCTGAGATAAATAAAATAAATACAAATTTATTCCTTGGAATTTTCTGGGGTTTTTTTAAAGGACTTTTAAGGAATAGATGTGCTCTAGACCAAACCATTCCCAACGTTTTAAAGGACTCCCTCTGTAGTTCCAAATCATTGCCAGGTACGGTGACTTTCGCCTGCTTCTTCCTCTCCTGTTGTCTTCTTCCCCTGCTGGAAAATAATGCAGAATTGCCTGCAGAAAGATGCAGGTGAGGGCTGGGGATTTAGCTCAGCAGTATAAGTGCCTGCATGGTGAGCACGAGACTGTGAGTTCTATCAACGGTCCAAAAAAAAAAAAGTATATGTATATATATGTAGGTAAAGCACCTTGAAGCCATGCATTCACCCAGATTTCATCTGGACTCCCCATTTGGAGAAGAGCTATCTTCCCTGCATCTGAGCACAACATGAGTGAGGAATAAACCCTTGCAGCAGGAATGCCCTCAGGTTTCAGGACTTACTCAATTCTACACCTACTGGGTCCCACCTCAGAGCACTTGGGTTTTAAAAGCGAAGCACTCAGGAAACGGAAGAACAGAGTGTGAGATTCTGCAGGTACCGCAGATCCCGGAGTTGGCCGAGCGCAGCCACATCTGCAGGCTGTGGATGCAGTTACAGTAAGGATGATTCTTACACAACATTGAAAACTTTTTGTTGATATTATACATGGAGCCTTTATGAAAAGTGTACATAATTTTTTTCTGTGTAAATGACCATTGTCACATAAGAGATAGCATTAGAGTTGGTAACCAGGAAAGGGAGAGGAACAGTGAATGAGGGGACTCATCCCTGGCCCGGTGTGTCAAACCTCTCCTTTGGAGGGCTGCCTAGTGATGACATCTGACACTTCAGGCATGCAAAAACAAGGACTGTGACACTCGGTCCACTCCTGGCATGCAGTATATACTCGAGACTGAACAAGGCAGTCACTCCGGAGTGAGTGAGGCCTAACGGAAGGAAGACAACACCATCCCACCCCACCCCCAGTGTGGCCCAGAGGGGCCATCAGCAAAACATACTTTTATTTATAACAAGGAACAGTTGAAATATGGAAGGAAACGATGGTGTGACTGGATTTCCTGCAAGACACATGAACAAAGTAATAAAACGCGACGTGCCTTTATGAACGGAACTAGTAAATTTTGCGTAAATGCCTGACATGACCTTTTGTGCTTTTCGGGCTAGTTCGCTTACAGTAACATCAGCAAAGGTGGCCAAAACCATTTACTATAAATTGAAATGTTTTCCTATTAATGTGGATTAATGCATGGAAATCAATGCATACTTTATGCTCAGAGCCACTCGGAAATGCTATACAAAGGCACACACACACAGAGAATGAATATATCACTCTTGTCATCTCATTTACTTCTAAAAATTTACATTAACAGAATAATTCACAGGTATATATAGCAACTCTGAGCCTCCAAATGAGATGGAGAACTCACCAACATTTGCCTTAATTAAAAAATCACACTTTTTCCATCAGCACTGAAAATTTTGTAATACTAAATAATCTCTTTCCTATTAAAATTTGAAGAACTCGTGTGTGTGTGTGTGTGTGTGTGTGTGTGTGTGTGCGCGTGCGTGTATGTGTTTGAACTGTTTTAATCCTTAGTCAGCTCTTAGGGGAACTAATATTCTAGCCACTTCTCAAAACTTTTTTCTTTATATCACTTTGGCCCCATGAGTGCTATGAAAGAAAGCCATTTCTTCTAAGTTTACTCTACTACCCAAAGACTTTCCTGTCTTTTATCTGGAATCTGGCCTCATGGCTACTGCGGGAGGGATTGTCAGGTTGGCAGAGAAGCTGGAAAAGGTTTTTAGGAATTAGTTCTTTCTGAGGAACCACATCAGAATGAAGTGAACAGTGATTTGGAAATACACATCTCAGTTCGATCCCTGTACCAAAAATAAACATATCTCAGGCCCATCCCAGGATCCAGTTCCCTTCAGTCTTCCTTGCCGCCCCGTGTTTCTCTTTCCCTGTGGATACATATGGGAGGGCTGCGGCCAGGTTTGAGGCTGCATCCAGCCAGAGAGTGCAGTCGTGGGTCAGTCAAGCACCGTTGCTGTTCCTGGACTTGCCTGACCCACACTGTTTGTTTTTTATTCATCGTTAGTTATCTTGCTAAGTGGTGTGCATCTCTACAAGCGGACTTGAATCCTTTTCACAATGTGTGAATTCTGGGTGTATAACCAATAATGGGGCAGGCCAAAGATTTCAACAGGGAAATGTTACATTTCCTAAGACAGTGTCTCTGCTCCCACCAGCCCTGCTCCCTGGACGTCACCTCACACGCATCAGTTACACTCAGACTGCGCTTAAATAAATGTGTTCATCCACCTGGAAGCTGCACATTTCCTCTAATGGCAGTCAGATTTCTCACCTCTTAAGTCAACTTCAGATACCAAGGAAGTGGGTAAAAGTAGAAAAAGCAGTCACAGGCAAAGAGGTTTCTTCCCAACAGAGTAAAGATTATACTGCCCACCTAGGATTATTTCTTGCTCAAGACACTTTAAAAGGAAATGTGATGTTTTAAATATATTATTTTGTTAATAGTCTTCAGTGAGTCACACAGAGAGCCAAATTAGTAAGGATGCTGAGGATAGACAGTGTAGAAATCAAAAGACAGGGTGAAGAGAGATCAGTAGATCAACTGTCCAATTAGTAGAAGGGAGATAGCAGATCCCAAATGTTATTAGAAAAGAAAAAGGAAAAATGGGCTGGACGAAAGTACTTTGCCTGTGATTAGCTGGGGCTGACTCCCAGGGTCATGCATGTGAGTGGCTGCAATCTTAATGACTCACAGATTAAATTCTTCCATAAAATGGAATTGTTTATGGTACAAACTTATGACTTCCTCTGTTTCCTTTGCAGATACACATTTCAGTTCATTCAGACTAGACTTAAAGGAACTGTAAGAGGTAAAAGTGGAAGAGGAGATTTAATAAAAGTCAACAGAAAAAATAAGGAATAAGCGGGGGAGGAGGAAAGGAAGAAATACAGAGAGACACAGGGCGAGAGAGAGACTAATAAACCCGCCAGAAGAAGGAAATGAGATTTTGGAAATATGCTGTATGTGGCACAAAATCCAAGATTTTTTAAATGAGGACATTGTTGCTAGGAATATTAATGGGATCATTTTATTATACTTCAAAAGGATTTAAGTCCTAAAGAAACAGGGTGCCTTTCATTCCAACTGTAAAACATCCAAAGTAAGAATTACACCACACCTGAATTTCTAAATCGGCACATTCATGGTCTCAGCTGGCTGCCAGTCTCCTGCACCTTCAGTGACTCCCCACAGAGGGGAGGGCAGCAGAAGGGAGGAACCGGGTAGGGGGGAATGGCAAAATCTACCAGCTAGGTTCCATAAAATTTCATGTTTCACGAATTAAACAGTCTATGCTGCCAAAAGTTGAAGATTAAAATAAAAGTCTGATCAAAGAAAAGAAGTAGTAAAATAGAATAAGGAGAAATGGAGCAGGAAAAACAAAAAAATTGGAAGTCGTGGGGACATGATGACATTGGTTCTCTCAGAGAATAAAATCTATGGAGCCCTACGCATCCTTGCCAGGTTTTGACCAATTCTCAGAATGAAAACTGGGGACTCTACATAGAGGGTGCTCTGCTCCAAAGTCAGTGTTATGGAACTGTAGTGACTGTAGGCTTTTGCAAGCAGCTTGGACTTGGAAGTCATGTAAATCTCTTCTCTTACTTAGAGAGGTTTACCTTAAGGATAGACTTTCTCTCCCTCAGCAGTGTGACTTCAGGAAGCTTTCTTGACCCTAAAATCTTCTCTGTAGCCACAAGCTCTTCATGTAGTGTATTTACTAATGAATACAGGTTGTTAGATATGAGAAAGTTCATGTTGAAAAAGATCATGTTGAAAATATTATGTTATACTATAATAAGGTAAAATCTGATCATTATATACCCATTCAGTTTTTATTAAAAGACTTGCTAACATTAATTTTCTAATAACACTTCTTTTATTGAATCCTTTACTCAAACATTTATTCTGTCTTCCTTTTTAATTTTGGTAAAATATATATAACATAAAATTTACCATTTTTCTGATACTAAGGATTAAACCCAGGGTCTTCACACTGAACCAAACATCCCTAGCCCTTTTTATTTTTTATTTTAAGACTGAGTCTCACTCAGTTTCCCAGGCTGGGCTGGAACTTGTGATCCTTCTGCCTCAGCTTCCCTAAATGCTGGGATGATAGTTGTGTGCCATGATGCTTGGTTAAAATGTTACTGTGATAGTTAATTGTGGTGTCAACTTGAATAATAAATGCCTAGAAAATTGGTTTAGCACAGTTCTGGATGTTAGTAGCACCAACCAGTAGGCTTGTAGCCTGGATGGAACAAAAAGGGTAAGAAGAAAGTTATCTCTTCTGCTTCACTGGAGGAGCTCCAGTCTTCATCATCACCTTTGGACATTTGTCGCCAGCCTTCAAGTTCAAACTATTCATCTTTCTAATACTGATTCACACAGGACTCTGCAGTGAGCTCTGGACTTTTGACATTTGACTGAATCCTCCAGCTCTCCAGAGCACAGAAAGCTCTTTTGCATTCTTTCACACCTGATGCTAGGGGTCATTCTAAACCTAGCTTATAAATCCATTGTATATCATGTATGCATGAGTGAACAGCAAAATCTACCAGGTAGTTTCCATAAAATTTGACACTTCATGATACATGTACATTCTGTTCTTTTAGTGAACCCTGATAGTTACTATTTAACCATTTTCAGCAAACAGTGTATTAAGTACATTCACATTGTTGTACAACTGTCACTACCTGCAGAACTTTTTCCTCTTTCCAAATTCCATATACCCATTGTATCAGTCAGGGTTTTACTAGAGATACTGGTATTACACCAGATATACAAATGTGTAAGAAATTACAAGATTGCATGTGCACCCATGTTTATAGCAACACAATTTGTAATAGCCAGACCTTGGAAACAACCTAGGTGCCTATCAACTGAGGAATAGAAAAAAAATTGTGGTACTTTTATACAATGGAGTACTACTCAGCTATAAAGAATGATCACATTGAGATATTTATAAATAAATGGATGCAACTTGAATCCATACTCATAAGTGAAATAAATCAAACTCACATGTATAAATACCATATAGTCTCCCTAGTGTAAGAAGTGGTAAGAGTACAGAAGATTTTATGGTAATCATGGTTCACCATTATACTGCTTTGAAGTCTTATGTTTTCATTCATTGGTTGGAACACTTTTATTCTGTTTTGTTTGATCTTAATATATGTGATGGTATGAATAGTTACTTTGAAGAAAAAACAATATGGCAGCCATTGTTGATTTAATATCATCGTGCTCTGAAGTCCTACCATGCTCTTGTTTTTCTATTACCATTGGTTCTATCATGTTGTGTCTTATTGGATTTTAATATGTATGAAAGTATAAACAAATTTTTTCTGGAAAATGAGATAATATAGTAGGCATTGTTCATCTTTGGTTATTTGGTTCAGAATGCCAATACTTTCATTCTCTTGAGAAGTTTTATTCTATTTTGTTATGTGTGACATTATTGTTTGTAAAGCTAAGCTCAACTATTTCAAAGAGAGAAACATTATGATAGCTACTGTTAATATACAATTGTCTTGTTGTGAAGTGCTGTGTTGCTTACATTGTTCTGTTCTGATATGCTTAGATCTGTCCTCTTTTGTTTTATTCTCTTTAAAATAAAAATTTTTTTAAAAAAAGAATTTACAAGATTGGCTTATGACAGTCAGTCACAGGGTTGGATGAGGAAGCATGAAGGAAGTGTCTGCACTCTGGAGACTGAAGATTTCAGTTCAAGGTCTGGTGTTCACTCCAGTGCTCCATGCAAGTCTCTATCGGGAGGCTTGGGGTCTGTAACAGAAGACTGAAGGGTCCAAGGCAGAATCCAGAGAGTCTGCACTAGAAATCAGGAGAGACATCCAAGCTGGAGGTGAAGACTGGAGCCCCTCCAAAGGACAGAAACCTATCTGTCCTTCCTCATTTCCCTTTATACCATCCAGGTGATGAGCCACCCTAGGGCAGGTCCTCTACACCCTAGGGTGTCGAATTGCTGAGCCAGTTTAGTTAAGCTTCTAAACTTCTCAAATAGATGCAATCAATCAACCACTATACCCATTAATACTGTCTTCCAGCCCTCCCTCCCCTGAGCCAGGCTCTGGAAACTACAGTTATACATTCTCTTTTTTAAAATGAAAAAATAAAATAAAACAAAATTTTATTTGAAAAATAAGAGAATAATAATAATACACTGTGCATCATTATCTTCAATGTAGTTACTCAGAGTATAAAACATAAAATGATTCTTACAAAAAAGAAACAGATAATAACACAATACTTTCTTTCAAACTCTGAATTTGATAAATCTGCTTCAAGTAGAATCTGAGCATTTTTCTTCTGAAATTGGTTTATTTCACTTACCAGAATGTCCTCAAGATGCAGAGCACATGTCAAAATTTCTTTCTTTTTGAAAGCTGAGCAGTATTCCATAATATGTATCATTCATTCTTTTATCCATTTATTTGTAACAGACATTTGGGTTGCTTCAGCCTTTTGGATATTGTGAATAATAAAAAATGTCATTATGAACACTGGTAGACTTATTAATTTGTGTGTGGGGGGTACTGGGGATCAAACTCATGACCGCGTGCTTGCCAGGCAGGCGCTTATGCTGCTGAGCTAAATCCCCGGCTCCTAGACTTATTAATTTTAAGTCATACATATTCATGGTACATTCATATTCATGGTAAGTTGCAACAATATAGTCTACATTATAGAAAATGGTCACAGATTGTGGAGTCAGGATGTCCTATAATATGACACAGAAGCAAAGCCACAAAGGGTTGCACACTTCTGAGAGTACAGTTGCTTCAGAGCAAAGGCTAGTGAGGAGGAGGCTCACTGTATTGAAGCAGCCACTACAAACGGGTGCTATACATGTGAGTCCAGACAGCAAATCTTCCAACATGTACAAAATATTTATCAAAATAAACAAGGATCATATCTCTGGTTGTAAAGCAAGTTCCAACATACTTCAAAGACTTCAATCATCTGACTATATTCTCTGACTAAAATGAAATTAAGACAGGAATCAATAACAGTATTCAAAACATCACCAATGGTTTAAAAACTGAGAGCTCCAAAATAATCAATGACTCAAAGACAAAACAGAAAGGAAAATATTTAAACTACATAATACTAAATTTATAGCAAAACTTAGTATCAAAGTTTACTTAAGGGATACTTATGTCAAAGTACTTAAGGGATACTTAGGGGATTAGGTTGAAAAGCAAGAAGCTGAACATACATTTCAAAAAACTGAACAAAGAACATAAACGCAATGAAAGTTAATAATAAAGATGAGAAGCATAATAAATAATATGTAGAAAAGTGAGTTTTAAAAACCCTCAAAATGTCATTTTTTTGAAAAGGTTAAAAACGATCAACATTTGGTGAAACTGGTTATGGAAAAAAAGAGAAGAAAAGCAATAAATAATCAATTCCAAGAATAAAAGACAAAGATAGAATTACAGGTTCTACCAAGATTAAAAATACAATCTTTATTTATGCCAATAAAGTTGAAATTTGAAATGAAATGGAAAAATTCCCATCAAAATAAATCTTACCAAAATTAATTCATGGGAACATGGGCAATCTGATTAGTACTAAATTTATTTAATAAATGCAATGAACAATATGAAACCTTCCAATGAAGAAGACTCCAGCTTCAGACAGCTTCTTTGACTTAAACAGTTAAGGCAGAAATAACACCAATTATACACATAATTCTCAACTCCTTTTATGAGACCAGCATAATCAAATTAAAACTTGATGAGGTTATAACAAGACAAGAAAAGTATCAATCTATATACATCATAAGCATAGACTTAAAATTATAACTAAAATATTAGTATATTAAATTCATTGATGGATAAAAAGAATAATAAATTACAACCAAATGTGGTTTATTTCAGGAGTATAAGATTGGTTCAACATCTGAAAATCAATCAGTATACTTCATGAAGAAAAGAAGAAAAAATGAGCATTTCCTTTAAAATAATCAAATAATCTTTTTTGCCAATCAACAATGATTCAATATAGATTTACAGCTGACATCACAATTAATGAGGAAATAGTGCATGTGTGTCCCCTGAGGCTTCGAACAGGCAAAGAAATCCACTATCACTACTCATGGCCAACATAATACTTCCTGTCCTACCCAGTGCAATACCTGAAGAAAAGAAATAAATGATATAAAGATTGGAGAAGAAAGAAAACTTTGTTGTTCATAGATTATATGATTACATATGCGAAAAAAAGCCAAAATAACTTACAAAAAAATCTATTAAAGAAACCAGATATAAGATTGAGAAATTGATCAGTTATATATGCCTTTAATCAACTATAAAATTTAAAAATTAATTTAAACTCAAGTTACAATAAATGAAATATCTAAATAGTTGAGAATAAGGCCAATAAACCATTTGAAAGCTGGGTGTGGTGATGCTATAATCCCAGCACTCAGGAGCCTGAGGCAGGAGGATTTCCACAAGTTTGAAGCCAGCCTGGGCTGCAAAGTGAGACTCATCTCAAAAAAAAAAAAAAAAAGTAAAATACTTTGCAATAAAAGTTATAAAATATAGCAGATAAAGTAAATTGGACTTATATACAGAAGGAGAGAACAATGTTCATAGACTAGAGAACTAGTAAAATATCAATTCTTCCTAAACTAATTGATGGAGTCAACAAAACCATTTATAGTTTCAGAGCAAAACTTATTTTTAAAAAATTTACCAGGTTATGAATTATTTCTATGGATTGAGACTTTCTTTTTCTTTTTTGTTGTAAACTGACAAGGTGATTCTCAAATCACCTGTATGAAAATACAAAAGATCTGAAATCACCAAGGCAATATTTAAAGGATGTGTTAGTCAGCTTTCTGTTGCTGTGACAAAATACCTGAGGAATATGTTACAGGAATATGTTAAAGGAGAAAAGGCTTCAGAGGTTTCAGTGCTTGGCCAGCTGGCTCCATTGCTTTAGGCCTGTGGCAACAGATGAACACCATGGCATTTGGAGGTGACAGAGAAAAGCTGCTTCCCTCATGGTGGCCAGGAGTGGAGGAATGGAGGGGAAAATATGCAGGAGCAAGACGTACCCCTCCAGGGCATTCCTCAGTGACCTAATTCCTCCAGCCAGGACCTATCTCCTACAGTTTCCACCACCTCCCAATAGTAATTGAATTATGAACCCATTAATGGATTAGATCACAGCCTTCATGCTCTACTCACCTCCCCAAAGCCACACCTCTGCTCATCACTGCTTTGGGGACTGAGTCTTCAATGCATGAGCCTTTTGGATCCAAACCATAACAAAGGAGAAAGAGGAGAAAGACAAGAGAAGTAACTGAACAATTATACATCTCAGGCCAAAACTCATCTCAGTAATGAAACCAGTGAGGTTTTAGAGCAAGGGTGCCCCAAGTAGACAAATAGAATAGAGAACTGCAGAAGCAGAACCAAACATAAACGGTAACAGGCTCTTTTGTAATTCAGTGGGAAAAAAGATAGTTTTAAAGAAATGAAGCTGCAGTCATTGAACATTGGTATCAAAAAAGCCTTGTCTTTGTCTCATGTTATCCACTAAAATTATGCTGTGATGTATGATAAAGCTAAGCGATTTTTTAGAAAAAACATAAATGAATATCTTTGTGATTTTAGGATATAAAAAATATTTCTGTGACAAGACACAAAAAACATAAGAGGTTGGTAAATTAAACTTCATTAAAATGAAGTGACAAAACAATAAACCACAATTTAAATATTGGCAATATCTACAACTAACAAAGGGTTTATGTCTGGAATCTCTGAAAAATCTACAAATCAATAAGGAAAAATAGTTTTGTTTAAGTAGTTAAAAGAGTTCATAAGACACTTTACAGAAGAGGACAGTAAAATAGCAACACCCAGATACAGTGGCATACACTTGTAATCTTAGCACCGGGGAGGCTGAGGCAGGAAGATTGCCATGAGTTTGAGGCCAGCCTGGGCTACATAGTGAGATTCTGCCTCAAAAATAAATAAATAAATAACAAATACAATAACAATAAATATATGAAAAGATGTTAACACTCACTCATCACCATTGAAATTCAAATTAAAACTGTGTCAGTACCATTGCCTGCCTAACAGAATGGCTAAAATTTTTTAAATCGACCACAAATTTTGATAACAAAATGAAGCATTGGGGCCAGAGATATAGCTCAGTGGCACAGTGCCTACCTAGCAAGTGAGAGGTCCTGAGTTCAATTCCCAGTATGAAAAAAGAAAGAAAGAAAAGAAAGAAAGAAAGAAAGAAAGAAAGAAAGAAAGAAAGAAAGAAAGAGAAAGGAAGCATTTAGCACCAGAAGGCATAGATTAGTACAGCCATCTTGAGAAAAGTTTGGCACAGATTTCTAAAGTTCAATCTACAGATTGTTGATGATGTAAAAATTCCACTTAGACCACGCCAAGCCGGTGCTTCTGTTCAGTAAAGGATGTATACATCCCCACCAAAGAGTGTTCACAAAGCTTCACTCACAATAATCAACCAAAATCTTCCCTGAAAGTAAGTCTGATGAATGATAGAATATTAATAGAAAGAATATGTGGCTGATTTTGTACAGTTACCCATAAAGACTACCTACTGGTGCCCACAGTACCATGGCTGAATCTCACAGACATAATGTTGAGTTAAAGAAGTCAAAATCGGGCTGGGGATTTAGCTCAGCAGCACAAGTGCCTGCTTGGCAAGCGCGAGGTTATGAGTTTGATCCCCGACACCCCCCACAAAAAAAGTCAAAATCAGAAGAACCCTACTTAACATTTAAAAACAGGTAGCACCAGCTGAACATGGCAGCACTTACCTATAATCCCAGCTACTTGGGAGGCTGAGGCAGGAGGATCATAAGTTCAAGACCAGCCTGGTCAATTTAGGGAGATCCAGCCCCAAATAAAATATTAAAAAAAGCATTGTCTAGCAAGCACAAGGTTTGGGTTCAGTCCTCAATTTCACACCAAAAAAAGAATTAATCTAAGTTGATAAAAATGAAAATAATGGCTCTATGTGTGGGGTACTGACCAACAGGGACAGTGAGGAAGGTTTCTGACATACTGGACATTCTCTGTATATTTAAACTTCACTGCTGGTCAGAAACTCACAAAATGTTATGACATGTAAAATTTGCACTTAAGATTTGTGTCTTTTGCTGTATGTAAGTTGCAGTTCGAGCATGAAATTATTTCAATTCTCTGAAAAAAATAAGGCCTCCCAAATTCAGAAACCCAATCCAAAAATGGGCATGTGAGATGAATACACACTTCTCAGATGAAGAAATACAAATGGCAAATAAATACATGAAAACACGTTCGACATCACTGGTCATTCAATAGATACAAATTAAAACAACACTGAGATTCTGTCTCACTGCAGAAAGAATAGCTGTATCAAGAAATTGACCATTAATAAATGCTGGAGGGGTTGTGGGGGGAAAAGGAATACTTCTCCCCTGTTGGTGGGAGTGTAGACTGGTACAACCACTGTGGAATTCAGTGTGAAGCTTCAAGAAACTGGAATTAGAGGTCCCATGCAACCCAACTATTCCCTTTCTGGGTATTTTCCCAGAAGAATTAAAAACATTATACCACATCCCTATATGTGCACCAGTGTTTATAGTAGCACAATTTGTAAAAACTAAACCTTGGAAACAGTCCAAATGCCCATCAACTGAGGAATGAGTAAAAAAAGATGTGGTATTTTTATACAGTGGATATTGTAGTCAGGGGTTGTGAGGAGAACAATTAGAATCAAGACACAGAATTTAAATGATTTTATGATGGTCTCCCATGGTTAAACACAGAAAGTGCAGGAAATCTGTCCGTAACACGAAAAACTCAGAATATTCAGCCAAGGGCCTGGATCCCACAGCAATGCCCTGCATGAGTCCAGATGAAGATCTAGAGCCCATGACAATGCCTCTCACAAGTCCAACTGGAGGTTTAGAGCTCATGAGAAGGACTCACACCAGTCTGTTTACAGATCCATGCTGGGAAGGCCCAAAGGTCAGCAGTGGAAGCTACAAAGCTATGCCAGTGGGTGAAGGAGCTGTGCTGGTAGACTGAGGGTTCTGTGCTGGAACCAAGGAGTCACACTCACAATAAGAACCAGGGCTGCCCTGAAAAGCACCACAGCCATCCTCAGCAACACGGAGGTCCTGAGCTCTTCTGACGGTAAGAACAGTCAAGTATGTGACAGAAAGCCAGCGTGATGAGTTTCTCCTGGAGATTAAACGGCACACATCTTCCCCTCCGGAGCCAGGAAGCGATGCTAGATGTAAGGACCAGACTCCCCCAAAGTGAACCACAGCCACTCTCACCAACAAGGTCCCGGCTCCTCTGATGACAATGGTCAAACTCACTCTGGGGGAGCTAGTCATGACGAGCTCCTCCAGGAGAACCAACGGCTCAAAACAGCCACACTTAGAGAAATCTACAAGGCCTAAATCTTCCTCTCCATGTCTCTATTCTGGCAACTTTCCTCAGGTGGAAATCCAGCACCATGCTGGATTTAATTCGGTGGTGTCAAGTTGACTACCAGTTTTTAATCCATAATGGTAGAATACTACAGGGCTATAAAGAAGCCTAAACTTGAATCTTTTATAGGTAAATGGATGTAACTTGAGATCATATACTTAAGTGAAATAAATCAGAACCACATGTGTAAATATCATATTGTCTCCCTACTATAAGAAGCTAAAACAGTAAAATGAGATCCAAAATATACAATAGATACTGTGAAATGGGAGAAAACTGTTCAAAAGTAAAGAAACTGATGGGGGAAAGGAGAAAAGAAGAAAAAAGGAAAAAATTAAAATACACAAGCCAGTTAAGATAGTTACACTACTAATCTCTATTAATTCATTGAAAAGAAAGGTTTGTGCTCATATTGTCTGATCAATTTTTCATGCCTATATCTTGTAATATGAGCAACTACTTTGAAGATAACAATACACAATGTATTAACCATTGTTACTCTCCTACTGTCTTGTTTTGAAATTTTTTAGACTGGTTTTTATTGTTTTTCTCTTTAAAATAGAAATAAAAATTTTTAAAGAAATTATTTCAATTCTCTGGTGAAGTTTTCCAACTTGACATCTGTTTTCTTGAACATGCCATTAATGTAAAGTCTACCCCTGCTAACACTGAGTCACTCACGGACCTAGCCTGTGTTGATCCCATTTCTTTAAACACTTAGTAGCTCTGTGTTAAGTGCCAGGCATTGTGAAAAATTGCAGGACGGGGTCAGTGTCTTCTGTGGAAAGGTTTCAACTTCCCCAGCAGGCAGTGGTGGGCACAGGTCACCTCAGTGCACTGGGCACACAGTCGAGGCTGCCCTGCCATCTTTCTAGACCTCGGTTTCCCTCAGCGCGCATCCACTTCAGCCCTCCAAACAAAGCCTGAGGTGTTTGCTAAATCTCCTACTACTTGGCTCCAATTTTCATCTCTTTATCTCACTGTTGCGAGATTGCCAAGCACTCCCACTTTCCTTTCCTACCATTTCCTGTGAAATTTCTCCACTTTTAACCTTGTTCTGCTTCAGAGTCAACAAATACATCAAGGATGAAACTGGTACCATACGCTGGGTTTAAGTCTCTGAATTCTTTCTTCCTCCTGGATTATGCACCTCCTCCATTCCCAGCTATCTTGAAAGTTTTCCAACCCCAGTGCTCACTCCCTACACTTGCAAGGCTGCTACGTGTTCTGCTGGTTTGATACCACCACCATGCACCCTCTAACCAACTTTGAAGTCTGCTCAGTCCCAAGAGCCAGCAAATGCCCCCAGGAATCAAACCGCAGGGGGGACTTGGAGGGCTCAGCGCTAGGACCTGCTCTTACCATCTGTATCCTTTCCACACACATCCAGGCTGCCTCCGGTGCCTTCAGACACCAGGTGCGTTCGCTTCTGTATCTGTCTCTCCTCCATTTGCTTGATAGGAACATGGATCTGCTACAAGCTATCACCTGACCAGCTGAACTCGGAATCTGTTCGTTAAAGCAAATAGAAAACATTAAAGACACAGCAGTGTTTGTAGAAGTGATTTTTAATGTTGCCATTTCAGGAGTTAATGCAGATAATAGCAGCTGGGAGGAAGAATGGAGCATTGAAGAGAAAGAGAATGTCATTAGTATCTCGTTTTATACAGGGCATTAAAAAAAAAGAGCCGACAGTACTTTACTGGGCATTATTCTAATCTCTGTGACATAATTATCCACATTACAAACTGAAGGAACCGAGGCATATAAAAATCAAATAATTTGCTCAAGGCAAAAATTCAGTGAGCATCAAATCCTGTGTTTTAACTCAATTCTGACTTCAGAAGCTGTAGTCTCAGGGCTGTTGTATCACATTTCAGCATAAACGGATACCAAATGATTCTGCCACAAATAGGCTGTAACCATCAAAAGCTGATTCTACTACAATATGGACATCGCTCTCCACAGTGAAACGAGTTGACCGCTATTGACATTTTAATATAGTACTTTCAAAATACTTCTGCTTTTCCCTTTCTAGCTGTAAATTGTTTAAACGGCCTTCTGAACCTGACATATTCGAAGAAAAAATTACAAAGCTTTTCCGCCAGGGGTCACTCTCCCATCTATGTGACGTGGTGGCTTTAGCGCAGACCAAACCGTGACTGTAGACATCAATATGACCAGCAGATGGCACTAGAATCCCACGGAACCTGAAGTTGCTTTCTGCTAAACAGTTTGGCTGACAATAAAGGTCTCAGAGCTACCAGGGCGAACCATGATAAACTCATTATTTTCTTAAGTGCTTAAACATAAGACTATTTGGCTGTCAAGACAGCCCACCACAAACTCACACAAAATGCACTTATCTTCCAGGAAAACAGAACAAAATAAGATATGTTTTGCAATAACGAGGTCACCATGGGGGGAGAAACAAGAGGAATGGTTGAGGGGGTAACAATTTAGACTAGGTTTTTAAAGTACTTTTCTGGGTGGCTTTCACCAAAAACCACAGCCACACCTAGGATCAGGATCGCAATGGATACGCACAGCCTCCAGGTATTTTCCATTGTCCCTCAGCAAGGTGCTGAGGTCTAGTGGCCAATAGAAGTGGTCCGGGCAGCCCAGGTTAAGAGGAGGACTTGGGTGCATAAGAGGAAGTCAGAACACAGCGCCATGGCTTTACCCACTACCCCAGGCCTTGGAGGCCACAATGGCCCCTTAGAACCTTGCTGGCTACCTTAAAAGGAATTTGTTAGGCACCAAATGTTTACCACAGTATTCTAGTTCCTATGTATCAGCAGCCTACAGCAGCCCTGCCCACGCCCCATCTCAAAGAATTTGCTCCATCTGTTACTTTATATGCAGCTGCAGGCTGTAGGACACATTCATCGGGGTCTCTTGCCAGCCACCCTCAGGGCCGGGCTCACATCATTCTCTTCCAGTTACTGCTCCCCGCGCCAGTATGATGTGTCAGCAGGAGAAAGCCAGCCAGAAGGGATCGGCAGAGAGATTAACATTTTTATGAAGATGACTTGGCTGAAATAATTAAAATTTAGCATTTCAGTTAGGAAAACTTACCCCCAAGGAAAACCTGTCCGACTGTCTGGAGGGAGGGTCAAGAAACAACACTTCATAGAAGAGCCAGGCGTGGTCATGGCTTAGTACTCAAACACTTTCAAACTTGTCAAATTTGGCACTTGACGCATTGTGTCCCAGTTTTATGATCTGTTTGGTGCTGGATCCACAAGCTGGAACTTGTCAGTGTCAAACTTGCCTTGTGTCTTAGTATCCTTTTCAGCCAAAGTAATTTGTTTTGTATTCCTCATTTTTGGTACTTGCCATAGCTCCCAGAGCTAACTAACAATGGGTACCAGGTACCACTGTGCTGGGGACAAGACTCACTGAAAATATACTGCAGATGCCTCTTTTTATATTTTGAGATACAATATGAGGCAGTGAAAGCACTGAGAAGTTTACTGTGTTAGACAGACTGGGATCCTCAACTAGATCATCCATCATGGATGATAGATTTAAAGGGACCAGAGAGCACAGCCCTGCCTGGTCTTTTTACCCGTAAAGTGGAAGTAACACTACATTTATCTTACTGGGTTGTTGGGAAGATTAAATGTAAAATATGAGAACAGAACAGTGCTTGGTATAAAGCAGCCTTCAATAAATGTTCACATTTCATTAGATCATCTACTCGATATGATTTTTACTATATATTGGGGTCACTTGGGGAGCCTTCAAAACAATACTCCCAGGCTTTATCAAAAACCTATTTCAAAATAGTCTTGAGGTGACTGCTCGGGCGTTGGTATATTTTAAGGCTTTCCCAGTCGGTGGCATCCTCCAGGCTAAGGACCATTGCAGTGGTGGTGGCGAACCTATGGCACCTGTGCCACAGCAGGATGCCTTACACCGCTGAGCGTTCACCATCACTGCATTGCTACCACTTTGATAACAGGAATTGCTCATATTTATATCAGCAGCACTTGAGCTTATATCACTAGCACACATGGGAAAATTCAGCATTGTCTGTTGGACTGAACTGATACTATGAGAAAATCCAGAAGGAAATAAATTAAAGAATGTTCTCCAAGGACCTAGTAAGACCTTGAGATCATTTTAGGTGTAACTATTTCCCAACATTATATCTAGATACCCAGGAGGAGAAGGCTTACCTGGGTACCTTAGGGGAACTTCAGGAATATGAGGTGGGGGAATGAATATTAATTGACAGCCAAAATTTTCACAGAAGCTCAGAATTTATGCTCATAAGAGTGCCCGTGATTATAAGATTAAGCTCAATCCTAATTTCTGAGAACTAAGAAAATGCCTTTAAATATTAGAATGTATGTATCTTTAAAATTAATATATATGTTAATTTTACATATCAAAAAGTACTGTTCAAACACCAGTCATGTCCTTAATTTCTGAAATAGAACCAACACTTATGAAGATGCATCTCGCTTGGCAAATAAATGTTGAAATCTCAATGGTCACTGAAAGATAAAAGATACAGATTTTAGGAGTTAAAAACAAAGCCACAAGGTGCTTTTCCTCAAAAATGCAGAAGCTATCGGACAAGGCGGGAACCACAGGCCAATGTCACATGACTTCACTGCATGAGCAGCAAAAATACAGATTTAGACTGAAGGGGAAAAGAAGCTATTATTATTATTATTATTATTATTATTTGTAGGAAAACAGATGCACTTGGAGTCCATAATGCTAAGGGAATTAGACACAGAAGACTAAGTATCATGTGGTTTCTCTTATATGAGAAAAACTCAAAATATAAATAATGCAAAGAGCAAACTAAAAGAAAGATGATAGGAAACAGGGAAATAGATGTTGTGGAGATGGGAAGGGAATCTGGGGATGAGGAGAGATAGGAAGAAGAGGAAAAGGAGAACTAAAAAGGATCAAGATGCAACAGGTATATGTGCCCATACCCCACAATGAATTACTCATTATGTATCACAATATTTACGGATAAAAATTTAAGACACTAAATGAGAAGTTATTATATGGTCCACTTCCCTTTAGTAGTCTGCTTTGCAATGATTATTGTAGCCAAAAGGGGGACAATATTTTGAAGGGCCTTGTTCTTTTTGAATGTTCACTCACCTTGCCATGTTAATATTCTGCTTGCTTGGTTTTTGAGACAGGGCCTCCTTGCTAGGTAGTTGAGGTTGGCCTTCAACTCACTTTGTAGCCCAGGCTGGTCTCAAACTCTTGGTGACCCTCCTGCCTCAGCCTCCCAAGTACTGGAATCACAGGCGTGTGCCACCATGCCCAGACATCTTTATTAAACATGGTGCAGTTTTAGTGATGCTATAGAATATTGCCAAAGATTTTACTTTCAATCAATCAAAAAGTATTTAATAAATACATATTCTCTAAGCACTACCCTAGATATATACTATTTGATTACACACATTTTGCAAGCTTTCTAATTCTAATAATTGAAATGTTAAATGGTTCAAGTATTAACTCAGACTTAAACAGAGAGAGATAACATGCTAAATACTTTCTGCTTATACTGGCTTTTCTTGGGGCCGGGGGTTTAGCTCAGCAGCGTAAGTGCCTGCTTGGCAAACATGAATTCGTGAGTTCAGTCCCCAGCGTGCACACACACACACACACACAAAATACAAACTTTTTTTTTCTTTTTCTACCTAATCCCGAGGGCATTTCAGAGTGTGTCAAATCAAGCATCATGTGTTATAAGCTTGGAAACACATTCGCAGTAGAAACACAGGAAACAGAAAGTTTTTCTTTTCATCTTAAAGCTGCATTAATAGCTGGTGCCACCACTGACTCTTAGTAAGTAAAGCTGACTTTCTTAATCTGTAAATGAAATAAGACCTCTACTGGCTCCCATCCCATCCCCATGTGTCATGTTGCAAATGTGTATGTGTATCTGTCTGTCTGTCTGTCTGTGTGTCTGCTCAGTGCCGAGCATGCCTAACATGCACACGCTCACCCCCAGCCAATTTGTAAACTCCTTCATTCTCTCCACTTTTACCGGTCAGAGGCTGGAACTTCCTTTTTGAAAGTGAAAAGCATCGGGCGGAAACTACAGACAATTTCACTTTTTGATGCCTCCTCCTAAGTGTAAACTACTAGAATCTGGAAATCTCGATGGTACCATTTTTCTTTCCTCACCACAGGCAGGAATTTCAGAGCTGGGAAGCGGAGGGTATATAATACGTTCACACAGCAGTGAGTCCTTTTTTTCAAACCTGGACCGCCCCCATCCTCTGTGGTCCTCACTTGCTTTTAGCACCTACGAAGCCTCCTGTGGTTCTCCTCGAGGACACAAGTTCTTGATTCGCTCCAGGTTTAAATCGTACTCCAACTACTACCGCACATCTCACCCTTCTTAAGGCCCGAACTGTTCACACTTGGTAAATCCTTCCATGGTTTTAATGTAAACGCACCTCTATGAATCTGCTTTTTAAATAATGACGCTCCAGGATTTTTAATGTCACTTCTTATTTTCCAAGGTTCAGTTCCGCTGTGAGAAGTGGTTGTGGACTTGATTCATGTGCTTCGTAGGAGACTCGGATTGCCTCTCTAATTTCTTTTTCATCTCTTGAAGCAAAATTCTTTTATTGTATATACAAAAATGGTATCATCTGAATGTATCACTTTGCAATTTGCTTTCTTTCCCCAACATGGTGTTTGGAGTTACTCCTGGTGATATGATGCATAGTAATTTTAATGATTAACAGCAACCTGTCTTTTCCATTATAAACAGTGTTGCAAAGAATATTCTTGCCGTATTTTTTTAAGTGGCAGCAATAGTTTGTCCAGGGAACGTTTTTCAGCGGAACTGTTGAGGAAGACTTGTGTGTATCGTCAGTTTTTCTGCATATTGACAAACTGTTCGGAAGTAATTGTTCCAATTTAAACAGGTCCCATTTCCCCATAACCTCTCTGGTGTTTTTCTCCTCCTCCTCCTCCT